>CM070488.1:33261235-33521235 GCA_036324585.1 Champsocephalus esox
AATGGAATCTCACATTTGCCTTCTTAATCGTTCGTTTGGGTCCCTCACTTCCGTTTCGCTTCTCATGCACTGACTCGCTAGCTGAACAGCCAATCAGAGTGATTTATTTTGCCGACAGCCTGTAGCCGACACGGCCGAAAAGACGGAGCGGGACAAACCGATCTGATAGGGCGACAGGACGCTCATCGACGGCCAGACATCTATCGACGCCGGAAATCGGCCTGGTGTGGAACAGCTTGGAGACTTGCTTTTAGCAGTCGGCATGTGGGACCAACTATCGATCAGGTATTTGTGTGAAGAGTTGTTGAGAAACACCATTTTAGAAGAGCTTATAAACAGCTATGAATGAAATGTTTGTTTCTGCAGGAGATGTTCGATATTTAGTGTTTAAGATCGTAGCTCTTGTGAGTAGAGTTTGAGCCCGATAGCGTTTGAATAATTGCACACAACAGTAAATCACGACGGATACTGAAGGCCTGATGCGTGTCTAATGTAATACAGCCTCTTCGGGTTGACCAGCACCTGTACAGACGTCTCTCTGTACATCTCTACGAATCATAAGAGTGGATCATCGAGATGCAGATCGACTCTGTGATTGATGTCTCCTCGCGTGAAACACAAGCTGCTTCTATTAGATATTAACCTCTCAATAAACACAGGCAGCTGCCAGACGAGCACATGGGAGGAAGAGAAGGGCGAGAAAAGCTGTCGAATCAGCAGAAGTGGGGACAGACTAAACATTCTTTCTTTGTGGGAAAGATAACGGTGGAGTCGCGGCACGCCCCGTCTCTCACTGTGCGCGAACAAGACAATTAATTTCCTTACTCTCAGACAAAGCTCTAAAGGCAAGAGTGTCTTCCGCGTGAGACGAACAGATGGCTGTGGAACAGAAGAACCTTTCTACTCCAGTGACTGCAGAGGCTTCATGGGAAATCATGTTTACATACATGCTGATATACACCTGATCATCAGCAGGAGAGGACTCTTTAAAGTAGAGACACTACATACTGATATCCACCTGAACATCAGCAGGAGAGGACTCTTTAAAGTAGAGACACTACATACTGATATACACCTGAACATCAGCAGGAGAGGACTCTTTAAAGTAGAGACACTACATACTGATATACACCTGAACATCAGCAGGAGAGGACTCTTTGAAGTAGAAACACTACATACTGATATACACCTGAACATCAGCAGGAGAGGACTCTTTAAAGTAGAGACACTACATACTGATATACACCTGAACATCAGCAGGAGAGGACTCTTTGAAGTAGAGACACTACATACTGATATACACCTGAACATCAGCAGGAGAGGACTCTTTAAAGTAGAGACACTACATACTGATATACACCTGACCATCAGCAGGAGAGGACTCTTTAAAGTAGAGACACTACATACTGATATCCACCTGAACATCAGCAGGAGAGGACTCTTTAAAGTAGAGACACTACATACTGATATACACCTGAACATCAGCAGGAGAGGACTCTTTAAAGTAGAAACACTACATACTGATATACACCTGAACATCAGCAGGAGAGGACTCTTTAAAGTAGAGACACTCATACTGATACACACCTGAACATCAGCGGGAGAGGACTCTTTAAAGTAGAGACACTATACTGATATACACCTGAACATCAGCAGGAGAGGACTCTTTAAAGTAGAGACACTACATACTGATATACACCTGAACATCAGCGGGAGAGGACTCTTTAAAGTAGAGACACTACATACTGATATACACCTGAACATCAGCAGGGAGAGGACTCTTTAAAGTAGAGACACTACATACTGATATACACCTGAACATCAGCGGGAGAGGACTCTTTAAAGTAGAGACACTACATACTGATATACACCTGAACATCAGCAGGAGAGGACTCTTTAAAGTAGAGACACTACATACTGATATACACCTGAACATCAGCAGGAGAGGACTCTTTAAAGTAGAGACACTACGTACTGATATACACCTGAACATCAGCAGGAGAGGACTCTTTAAAGTAGAGACACTACATACTGATATACACCTGAACACCAGCAGGAGAGGACTCTTTAAAGTGGAGACACCAAAGAATAAAAACACCAGGAACCAATGCATACCTCCTTTATTTCATTTTCATTTTTTTCAACACGATCGTCAGAGCTAACATTATCATTTCAGTTTACATCAGCATGGTCCATTCTTTTTTCTTCTTCTTCTTCTTCTTCTAACTTGCAAATTAAAATCCACTGAACTAAACTAAAGAGAGGCGTATGTGTGCAGAACAGAGACCAGAGGTGGAGGAAGGAGAATACAAAAATAAAATGGTGAGAGAAGTATTCAGGCACTTAGAAATACTCTCGGCTCCTTGGCTACACGGCGCTTCTTCTCCACGTTGCTCATGCATTTCATCGCCTGGTCCCGTCACGAGGAGAATGACGAGGCTAAGGGGTTAGCACATCCAAGAACAACTAGTTAAAGGGATTTCAAGTATTTCACACAACATCTACGTTCCTATGTACATGTTCTCTACCTACGTATACTCATTGCATATCCCCTAAGACGTCATGTTTAACAACCATTATTGTACAAATTCCCCGACACACAATTAAAACATGAATGTCATCACGAGCGGCACCCGGAATCCACGGGTTTCCTCGGGGTGTCTTCTTATGATTCGATACCAGACTTCCCGTACTTTAACACCGTATCTTTCACGTGGCGTTTCCCCTGGCGGTGTTCCAGCGGCTGGGATGGAAAGGAAGCCATTTGAGAAAATTACAGCATCGATTTCCCCTTCAGCCGCTGCAGGGAACATGACTGTACACAGTGATATTAAAGGGCGATGAAGCATGCACTGGCAGCTTGGATTGAGTAAGGATACTTGTGTTGATTTGATAAAAGTTCACACATCCCCAACTTTTATAAATCTGTCCTCCCTATGAGTGAAATCGAGTGAAGGCAAACGGTAACGGCATCGAAAGAGAAACAACCAAACGGCGACATCCACTGAAACTGACATTTGTGCTTTTTTCTCATCGGTACACATTTACACAGACGAACTGAAGACATCAGGAACGGAGACTTCACAAACTGAAAGTACAGAACAACACGGAAAACACCTTGTTCCCAGAAACCTCAGACGTAGAAAACATCAAATAAGACACAGGAAGTTCATAGACGAAATTATCTCAACACACTTACTCGAGGTCTTCATCTGCGGAGGGGGTTTACTCAAATCAGAGAGGTTTAAGGAACTAGGGCAAGGTCATAAGGAGTCGAAACCTCAGACTACGTTCAGGGACGTTTCAACGTCTTCGTCCAACGTTCTCGCTTTATACAAAAGGTGGAAAAGCAACTATGATATGGTGAAGCTTTGGGAAAGTTAGTGGTCAAGTCCGATAAACTACAGTTAGGCGATTATAACAACTTGGTCTGGGGAACTTCGTGGTTTCGTTTCCAGAAGTTTAAAGGAACTCGTGACGACGTTCTCACACCAAGGGTTGGTTAAAGCTTTAGCGAATAGAACTCTTAATGTTCGAGGACAGTTGTGGTTAATGAAATGTACCCGACCTTAACCTTTCCACTCACTGCTGATAATAAACTACTTTCTCAATGGGCACCGAACGTTGGACGTAACTCGGAAGGTGCTCTCGTCTCCAAAGACAACTTTAGAAAGGAATCTACGACTTCCTAGGGTACGAAGTGTTCAGCAAAAGGGTTCTAAAGGAATCTACGACTTCCTAGGGTACGAAGTGTTCAGCAAAAGGTTTCTAAAGGAATCTATGACTTCCTAGGGTACGAAGTGTTCAGCAAAAGGGTTCTAAAGGAATCTACGACTTTCTAGGGTACGAAGTGTTCAGCAAAAGGGTTCTAAAGGAATCTACGACTTCCTAGGGTACGAAGTGTTCAGCAAAAGGGTTCTAAAGGAATCTACGACTTCCTAGGGTACGAAGTGTTCAGCAAAAGGGTTCTAAAGGAATCTACTATCTTCCCAGTAAATGGCGTGTTGGATGTTGATGTCTTTGGTCCAGAGTCCTTGTCGTTCAGCCGACGTACCACTCTGTATAACTGATGCTTCGGATGTCACGCATGAATGTCCCGTCTTAGGGAGGTCGCTCCTAGAGATCCTAACGTGACGAGTTGTCAAAGGTCCAGAAAACTAAGACAACTCCATGTGAAGGGATCAGACTTATTGGACCGTGAACAAAGACTATAATATGCAACTGGTTATAAAATTTCCCATCATCCTTAACATTATGGTCTTTCAACTTCTCATCAATTACAGTCCTTCACCAAATTGAAGTAATCCAGGTAGCCAGAACTCATCATAAACCAATGGAGATATTGGACAACATTTGTTTTAAGGGAACTGCAGTAAGTTGTGTAATCCCTTGAGGTATAAATATACGAAGATAAAACCTGTAGGGATGGGGATTCTGTAGAAATCCACAAATAAAATGGTCGTCTTTCGAATTGTTGGCTAAATCTGGACGAACCTTTGAAATAGGACGCGATGTATTGACCCACATTGACATAGTTGGTCTCAAATTGCTCCCAGTTGGGACTATGTCATCGTGCAGAAAGGTGACAGTTTAGGGCGGTGGTGGCGAAGTCGATAGGGACTCGGCTTGGCAACTGGAAGGTCACCAGTTCAAGTACCGGAAAGACCAAGTGCTACCGAGGTGTCCCTGAGCAAGGCACCGTTCCCCACACTGCTCCCCGGGCGCCGTACAAAATGGCAGCCCACTGCTCCTAACACTAGGACGGGTCGAATGCAGAGAAACCATTTCCCCACGAGGGATTAATAAAAGTCCATCTTAATTTAAACGAAAATCAAGACTTTGAGAAGATGTCGTGTTACTCTTTAAAGAAACAAACGGGAGTTCGAGGTTTGGTATTTGATTTTAGACTGTAAGACAATGGCTTCGACTGACAATAAACTAAAGAACCAACATGTACTGATCCGTTTCCAAAACAGAATTTTATTTGTATTCTAAATTTCCACATTGAACATATTGTGTGGAATCTCAAAAGTGAGACGGCTGCTTTTTGTAGGATTGGGTCTTTGGGTGTAATTTAACATTCATTTTTATATTATTTACGAGGCTAGCTGAGAGATATATCATTGCAAGGAAGATAAATGTATCTAATACAGTGTATATATAAATAATAAAATGGAAGAATATTTTTTTAGCTTGGACCATAATGACCTGAATGTATGTGATGACTCCAAGCACAAACTAATATTTCATTTTTAATGATCCCTAACATTTCATTCGTGTTTTTAAATTGGCAGAAATGGGCTTCCTTAGTTCCTGGTTTCCCCTGAAGCAACAACACTAAACGCTGACCCTGAAAACCTTCATTACGTCGTTTCCTTTTGGATTTATCCGTACAAAAACAGGCCACCACAGCAAGACTAGATCCTATCTGCACCCCCACGTCCAAGGCTTTAATGGTCTAACATATTACACAATGTACAGATCAGATAATCTCCGCGAGCAGGCCATGGCTTCTGACACTCCTGTGCAGAACTTTTGTATACATATTGTAATTTACACAATATTTTAAGGGTTAAGGAACATGCACTCGATGTGGTTTTACCAGGGTTTCTTAAATACCAAAGTGAAGGACTCTGGGAAATGAAGTTTATCTTACAAATATAACGCTTTTTTTTCAGATATTCCAAATTTGTGTCTAAAAAAATCGATTATAATGTCGTTGTTTAAACCTGAGATTCGAATTTCCATTTCTTCCATAAAAGACTTTGTTGGAGTTCTACTTCCTGTGGCCTCGCTTCTCAGATCCGTCGTGAACAAACCCCCGGAGAGGACGGACAACAAAAAACGCCCCAAAATACAAACACTTCTGCAGATCGGATGCACATCACGTAAAGTGTGGAAAAGTAAACACGACTAACACTAGAACTGAAACGCTGGCTTTAAATAAGTGTATCATGTCAACGGATTCACATCACGGCGTCGGGGTAGGTGGAAGTGGCCGCCTTCTGCGCTCAGTGTCACACGGATGCTACCGGTTATCATTAGCATGTCTTATGTCCCTTTTGTTTCCTGGTCTCCGTATGAAGACCCCGCTTTTCTGTCTAACTCGGTCATATCTTGGTGCCATCTACTCGAGCAGGACTCTGGCCTTTAGGCTGGAAGTAAGATTGATTCTGTTAAAGGTCCCCTATTATGCAAAACCCTCTTCTCCATGTCTCTTCTACATCAACATGTGTCCCCTCTTCTCCATGTCTCTTCTACATCAACATGTGTCCCCTCTTCTTCATGTCTCTTCTACATCAACATGTGTCCCCTCTTCTCCATGTCTCTTCTACATCAACATGTGTCCCCTCTCTTCTCCATCAACATGTGTCCCCTCTTCTTCATGTCTCTTCTACATCAACATGTGTCCCCTCTTCTTCACGTCTCTTCTACATCAACATGTGTCCCCTCTTCTTCACGTCTCTTCTACATCAACATGTGTCCCCTCTTCTTCATGTCTCTTCTACATCAACATGTGTCCCCTCTTCTCCATGTCTCTTCTACATCAACACGTGTCCCCTCTTCTTCATGTCTCTTCTACATCAACATGTGTCCCCTCTTCTTCATGTCTCTTCTACATCAACATGTGTCCCCTCTGTGGAAAGATTTTCTCTCTTTTTGATCCATTTCTATAAAAACCTGTCTGAAAATGAGCTGATCAGATTGTGGCCACTTGATGATGTCATAACGATGTGTTGTCTTGTGTAGCCATTAGCCATCAGCAACAAGGTACCCCCCTCTTATCCTCTGCATCTCCTCTAGAGCTCCATTGAGTTCTTTGTAACCAGATGTCTCTCAGAGGGGCGTGGGGGAGGGGCTCCTTGTCTTCATCTAAAGTAGCAGACAGAGAATCAGCACTTTGGAAACAGGGCTGAAACAGAGGGGGATTATGGGTAATGCTGCGTTTGGTGTTTCAGCCAATCAGAGACAGGCTCTCGATATCTCTGAGACCTGTGATAAAGTAATGAACAACAGTATAATAGGGGACCTTTAAGTGCTATAACGCTTTATTAAGTAACACAACTTTGGTTTAAGCTTGTATATGTGTTCTGTTCTAACCGGAAGGTGATGAAAGCGATAATATTAAGTATTTAAAGACGTTCAAAGTATTGCTTTCAACTAACCGAATACAGTTGTGTGCACTTCGTCAGTTTGTTCGAGTGTGCACACTACCTCCAGAACTTTTTAACAGATAATCAGGCAATTACGTATCTGCCACTACGTTTTCTTTGCACTACTAAATACTGCTTCTCACTGTAAAGCATTTTGTATTAATTATGTGACCGTCTGTGTTTCCTGTCGGTATGTAATTGCTCTTCTGACTGAACTGTTGGTGTCCAGTTTTATTATTATGCCACTGCTGTCGTTATTGTATCTTTGTAACTCTGGCACAACAATTTCTTTCGGGATGAATAAAGTCTTATCTAAAATAATCCGAATGCAAAGTGGTGGGGACAAAACTGGCCGTTTCCAGAAGTGATGGAGACCAACTGTCCCCGGTATAAAAGACACCTATGATTATGTGAAATGTGTTGACATAACACACTTAGTGAAAAAGTCAACGGTTCAGGTTCTTCCTCCGTGCACGTGGGTCCTCCTACAGCAGGGTATTCAGTTTGAAACCGCTCAGACGACCGTGCTGATGTCGTCCACCTCGTCCGGTTTCTTGGGTTTACTGGGCAGCGACTTGAGATATTCCAGGTGTCGCCGAGCGTCCTCTTGGTTCTGTCGCACGTAGTAAACCACGTAGGAAATGACCATGGCGAACCACCCGAACATGGTCACCAACATGGCGTAGTCTGTGGTCCGTTTGGCGAGGTTACACAGGTCCGTGTCCACCGCTAAGAAAGGCTGTCCCTCCTGGTCTCTGATCTCGGAGCTCCGGCAGAGAACTCGAGCTGCCGCCTCGTGGTTATGAGCCATTCCTCCGATAGCTTGTTGCAGAGCGCAGTCACAATGCCACGGGTTATCGTCCACGATGACGCGAGCCTTCAGACGGGCGAAGGCGTCTTTGTGCACGCTAGTGATGCGGTTGTGGGACAAATCGAGAACCTGAAGCGTTCCCTCGATGCCGCTGAACGCTCCTTCGCCTAAAGTCTCCACAGCGTTGTAGGATAAGTTTAATTCCCTCAGGAGACGCAGGCCGTGGAAAGCTTGATCCGGAACGGCGCCGATCTGATTGTGGTCCAGTCTGAGCAGAACCTGAGGAGGAAGAGAGGATGAGAAGTAAAGTCAACAAGGACATGAGGACATTATCAAACTCTGGTGTAAAGTCAACAAGGACATGAGGACATTATCAAACTCTGGTGTAAAGTCAACAAGGACATGAGGACATTATCAAACTCTGGTGTAAAGTCAACAAGGACATGAGGACATTATCAAACTCTGGTGTAAAGTCAACAAGGACATGTGGACATTATCAAACTCTGGTGTAAAGTCAACAAGGACATGTGGACATTATCAAACTCTGGTGTAAAGTCAACAAGGACATGAGGACATTATCAAACTCTGGTGTAAAGTCAACAAGGACAAGTGGACATTATCAAACTCTGGTGTAAAGTCAACAAGGACATGAGGACATTATCAAACTCTGGTGTAAAGTCAACAAGGACATGAGGACATTATCAAACTCTGGTGTAAAGTCAACAAGGACAAGTGGACATTATCAAACTCTGGTGTAAAGTAACTAAGGACATGAGGACATTATCAAACTCTGGTGTAAAGTCAACAAGGACATGAGGACATTATCAAACTCTGGTGTAAAGTCAACAAGGACAAGTGGACATTATCAAACTCTGGTGTAAAGTCAACAAGGACATGAGGACATTATCAAACTCTGGTGTAAAGTCAACAAGGACATGAGGACATTATCAAACTCTGGTGTAAAGTCAACAAGGACAAGTGGACATTATCAAACTCTGGTGTAAAGTAACTAAGGACATGAGGACATTATCAAACTCTGGTGTAAAGTCAACAAGGACATGAGGACATTATCAAACTCTGGTGTAAAGTCAACAAGGACAAGTGGACATTATCAAACTCTGGTGTAAAGTCAACAAGGACATGAGGACATTATCAAACTCTGGTGTAAAGTCAACAAGGACAAGTGGACATTATCAAACTCTGGTGTAAAGTCAACAAGGACATGAGGACATTATCAAACTCTGGTGTAAAGTCAACAAGGACATGAGGACATTATCAAACTCTGGTGTAAAGTCAACAAGGACATGAGGACATTATCAAACTCTGGTTGGAAGTAACTAAGATAATTTTCCACTACATTTATGAAACAGCTTTAATTACTTTTAACAAAATGCATCTCTAAAAACGTAGCCAGTGGAATAACTCTCAGTCAGTCGGATCTTCCCGTGAGAGACGGAGTCCTCCTGAACATCTGGCGTCCCGTTGACCTGATCAGGAAAGTACACTCGATATACATCTCCCGGTGTCTGAGGGAGGCCGGGGGAATTACGAGGTACTGGACTCGAGTATTTCCATTTAATGCGAGTTCTACTCGTTGGCCTGTTTTTTGTTGTTGTACCGTTTCTGATTTTCTGATTTTATTTAAAGCGTCTTTGAGCACGAGGAAAAGCGCTATAAAAATCTAATGTTTTATTATTATTATTATTATTATTAAATAGTCTATATCTCCCGGTGTCTGAGGGAGGCCGGGGGGGGATCTCTTTGAGGTATATATTATTATTGAAAGGTCTCACGGTGTCTGAGGGCAGGCTGGGGGGGATCTCTTTGAGGCGCGACTGGCTGCAGGACACGTTCAGCCCGTGCAGGTGGGGATCTCTCTGGCAGAGGCAGCCCTTGGGACACATGGAGGCGGAGGGGAAGCAGAGCGCCATGAGGACCAGGCTCTGCAGCAGCAGGACCATGGGGAGCGAGCGGGACAACCACAGGTCCAGCAGAGTCATGGTGAGGGTCTGTCTGCAGCATCCCGGGGCCTCCAGGGGCCACAACTCCACCTTCTCAGACACATCCAAACATGGTGTAGAGAGAGGGGGGGGGTTTCACTTCGTGTTCACTGGAGAGGAGAGGGGAGAGGGGAGCATGCTGTGGAGAGGCCTGAAACAAGGAGAGAGAGAGAGACAGTTAGGCAAGGCCAGTTTATTTATAAAGCACCTCACCTCAAAACAAATGAAAGACATTAGCATTAAAATAGAAAAGCTAATAAAATAAACATTATCAATTAAAAGCAGCGACAAAGAGAAAAGTCTTCTTGCTGGATCTGAAAGTAGTCAGAGTCGCAGCGGACCTGCAGGTTTCTGGGAGTTTGTTCCAGATGTTTGGAGCATATAACTGAACGCTGCTTCTCCATGTTCAGTTCTGACTCTGGGGACAGGAAGCTGACCAGTCCCTGAAGACCTGAGAGATCTGTCTCTGGGGACAGGAAGCTGACCAGTCCCTGAAGACCTGAGAGATCTGTCTCTGGGGACAGGAAGCTGACCAGTCCCTGAAGACCTGAGAGATCTGTCTCTGGGGACAGGAAGCTGACCAGTCCCTGAAGACCTGAGAGATCTGTCTCTGGGGACAGGAAGCTGACCAGTCCCTGAAGACCTGAGAGATCTGACTCTGGGGACAGGAAGCTGACCAGTCCCTGAAGACCTGAGAGATCTGTCTCTGGGGACAGAGAGCTGACCAGTCCCTGAAGACCTGGGAGATCTGTCTCTGGGGACAGGAAGCTGACCAGTCCCTGAAGACCTGAGAGATCTGTCTCTGGGGACAGGAAGCTGACCAGTCCCTGAAGACCTGAGAGATCTGTCTCTGGGGACAGGAAGCTGACCAGTCCCTGAAGACCTGAGAGATCTGGATGGTTCATATTTAGCAGGAGGTCAGTAATGTATTTTGGGCCTAAACCATTCAGTGCTTTATAAACCAGCAGCAGTATTTAGAAATCTATTCTTTGACACACAGGAAGCCAGTGTGAAGACTTCAGAGCAGGAGTGATGTGATCCACTTTCTTAGTGTCAGTGAGGACTCGAGCAGCGGCGTTCTGAATCAGCTGCAGCTTCCTAATAGATGTTTTAGTGAGACCTGTGAAGACACCTTTGCAGTAGTCCAGTCTACTGAAGATAAAGGCATGGACACGTGTCTCCAGATCCTGCTGTGACATTAGTCTTTAATCCCTAGATATGTTCTTTAGGTGATAGTAGGCTGATTTAGTAACTGTTTTAATGTGACTGTTGAAACTCAGGTCAGAGTCCATGACTACACCTAGATGTCTGGCTCTATCTGTTGGTTTGAACATTGCAGACTGAAGCTCAGCGCTAACTTTTAAACGTTCTGCCTTGGCTCCAAAAACCTTACCTCAGTTTTATCTTTGTTTAATTGGAGAAAGTTCTGACACATCCAGTCATTGATTTGTTCAATGCACTTACTCAGTGTTTGAATTGGAGCATAGTCTCCTGGTGAAATTGTTACGTAAATGTGTGTCATCCGCATAGCTATGGTAACTTATTTTGTTGTTCTTCATTATCTGAGCCAGTGGTAGCATGTAGACGTTAAAGAGAAGAGGCCCCAAGATGGAGCCTTGAGGAACCCCACATGTCATATTTGTCAACTCAGATGTGTATTTACCTATAGAAACAAAGTTGTTTCTGTCCTTTAAGTAGGATTCAAACCAATTTAGAACTGTTTCCGAAGTCCCACCCAGTTTTCCAGTCGGTCGAGTAATATGCTGTGGGTCAACAGTGTCAAACGCAGCACTGAGATCTAATAATACTAACACTGAAGTTCTGCCACTGTCTGTGTTTAAGTGGATGTCATTGAAAGACCTTTACCAGAGCAGTCTCAGTGCTGTGGTTTGGACGAAAGCCTGATAGTTAGAGATTCTCTTTAGAGGAGAGAGAGAGGGGAGCATGTTGTGGAGAGGCCTGAAACCAGAACAGAGAGACAGTTAGAGACCCTCTAGAAAGTTTAGAGGTTCACCTGAGGGTCTACACAGCGTCTCGATCAGACTAAGAGACAGTTAGAGTTTAGTTTTTTTTTAATTGGGGTTTTCTATTTTGTTGTGTTTTGAAATGTTTTTACATCGTGTGGAGAGTTTTTCAGTCTGTGGCAGAGTCCTGCATCGGGTCGGGTACCCGACGGGTGATCCGCAAAAAAGGTGATTCGCGGGTGGTATTTTTTCAAACGCTTTTTTCCGGGTTCGGTTCTGGGTAAAACAAAGATGATACGGGTCGGGTCGCGGGTATTGCATAATAAATATATTAAAATAATAATAATTTAGTTTAATGTTTAAATCCTCAGACCTCTCCCCCGCAGGACCGCGCATAATCATAACCTCTGCAGCGCATCAATCTGCTGCTGTGCGCGCCACATTCGAAATGGCTGAGGTGAAGCTCTCTATGGAGAAAACAGCATTTTCAATAACACTTCCTCAAGAGTGAAATCCAACGTCTGGAGGCTTTTGGTTCCTCGATGGAGAAAATAACCAACATCCCACACTTTTTGAGACAAATATGCAACTGCATGTGTTAATAATTGCACGTTTTCACTACTCATATATAGGCTAGGCGGGTTCGGGTCGGGTTGCGGATCTTGTGCCGACGGGTCGGGTCGGGTTGCGGAACTAATTGGCAATATGTGCGGGTAGCGGGGCGGGTTCGGTATTGCACGTCGCGGGTCTTGCAAATCAGACCCGTGCAGGACTCTGGTCTGTGGCTATAACTATTGTCTCGTGTTTTTACATTTGTTTTTTGTCCAAATGTATTTATTCTGCTTTTTATATGTATTAATGAACCGCACTTTGTTTTTAAATGTGACATATAAATATAGTTGATTTGATAGAGACCCTTTTAGACTTGCGAGGTTCACCTGAGGGTCTACACAGCGTCCAGAACAGACAGAGAACACCTGATTCCACTGCGCCTGGACCGAGATAAGTCAGAATCAAGTTTATTGCCAGGTACGTTTTCACAGACAAGGAATTTGATTTGGTGTCCGGTGGTGCGAACATAAACAATCTAAAAAAACAAGTTGCAAAGTAGGTTAAAAAATAAACATATAAGGATAATACAAAATAAGTATTTTAACTAGGGATGCACGATATTGGTTTTTTGAAACCGATACCGATACCTTCCTGCTTCTCAAGACCGATACCGATACCAAAAATTAAAATTACGCCACTAATTATTTTAACGCATGTGTATTTTTTTCCCTCGGCCGCCCCGTAGCTTCAGAGCATCGAGTTTAAAATACCGTCTACAAGCTGATGCTGACAGCCCCGCTCCTGCCGCCCGCTTGTGGCAGACCACACTTCCACGCTCACCGGCAGGCACCGACTGGCCATCGGGAGGACCGGGAGGGTGTGTGTTTGTGTGGCCCGAGCGAGCGAGAGAGAGACCTTACGTGCATTGTTGTTGTTAGCATCTGGTGCTAGCTAGCTGCGCTAACGGATATAAGGAGCTGTTTAAATGAAAACAGAGGAGCGCTCTATCCACACAACTGCGCCGAGCACTTGACTTGATGCAGGAAGCAGACAGCGGGACGTTGGAGGAGAAGTCAGCACACTCAGCAACATGACTGCAGCGTCCAGGCAGCTCCGGTTCGAGCATATGCCTTGAGTTGCACATAGCTCCAACGCGCGCGCGCAGACACACACACACACACACACACACACACACACACACACCACTGTATTGTATTATTGTCTTCGTACGCTTTTAACACACCATCGTAGCGATGGCGATGTTTCAGGTGACTGATCAGGTTCGAAGTATTAGGGAGCGCTGGATTTGTGAAGAACTCCCCTCTTCCTAAACCACTAACACCACAGTACTGGGCAAAACGGGAGGAGCCGAGTGAAAAACAGCGCCCCTCATCCCAACCCCCCCACACCGCAGGATACCCAAAAATATATTGTATATTATCGGGGCTATTAATACTGTTATCGGGATGACGTCATAATTCCTAATATCGGGCCGATAATTATCGTGCATCCCTAATTTTAACGAAACAATTTAGCATACAAAAGGATGCTAAAAGGCGCTCTCACACCGGAGTACTTTTCCCAGTATAGTTCCGAAAATGTGCGTTCACACCAAAAAGAGCTGGAACTAAAATTAGTTAATAGGCGCTTTCACACCGCAGTGCTTTTCACACTTTAGTTCATGAGAACTCTTTAGTTCTGATAAACTAAAGAGTTCTCATGCACTAAGTACAGATCGCGTTCACACCGGAAAAAGTCCCTGAGGGAGGATTAGGCAAATGAAGCCGCTGACGTCACTGCTGGGAGTCCCAGCAGCTGCTACTGAAGCCTTCCGAGTAAATCGCCAGAACGCCGACACCTCCTCATCTCCACCGCTCCATGTTTTATTTTGTGTTGCCATAAGTTAGTCTCTCTGCGTTTCTACGCCGTCCCTGCTAGAGAGCAGGTACTTTGGTGGGAGAAAAAGGTTCCTCTGTCTGATTGGCTGGGCGGATCGCAAACCACGCCCCGTCAAACTCCCAAACAGTTTTGTGAAGCCGCCATTTTATTATCCTCGCATTGCATTAGCATTAGCATTAGCCCAGCGCAGAAACGCAGAGAGACTAACTGATGGCAACACAAAATAAAGCATGGGAGCGGTGGAGATGAGGAGGTGTCGGCGTTCTGGCGATTTACTCGGAAGGCTTCAGTAGCAGCTGCTGGGAGTCCCAGCAGTGACGTCAGCGGCTTCATTTGCCTAATCCTCCCTCAGGGACTTTTTCCGGTGTGAACGCGATCTGTACTTAGTGCATGAGAACTCTTTAGTTTATCAGGACTAAAGAGTTCTCATGAACTAAAGTGTGAAAAGCACTGCGGTGTGAACGCGCCAATTAACTCATTTTAGTTCCAGCTCTTTTTGGTGTGAACGCACATTTTCGGAACTATACTGGAAAAAGTACTCCAGTTCTGATGAACTAAGTACTTGGTATGAAAGCGCCTCTATAGACAAGTATTTACACCAGAATTACATTTCAACTATACAAATAACCTTAACAGCTAAAAAACAAAAACACTTCAGTCAACTCACGTGTTTCTTAATATGTTTATTAGAAGCAGCATATAGTTTGAGTTTGGCGTCTAGGCTCGGGCCTCATCGCTCCAGAGTATACGGCAAACTACAGTGTATGAAAGTGGAGGGCTGTGCAGACATGTGTGCAAAAAGCAGTCAGAGTTGAGCATGAACACGGCTCACAGTTTTAAGAAAGACACAAAAGAACAAGATGTTGTTCACATGATGAGCATGAATGTAATGCATCATGTTTTTGAATTGGATAAATCTCTTTGATCTCTCTTTGATCTTCATCTCTCTTTGATCTCTCTTGATCTCTCTCTCTGATCTCTCTCTCTCTGATCTCTCTCTTTGATCTCTCTCTTTGATCTCTCTTTGATCTCTCTTTGATCTCTCTCTCTGATCTCTCTCTCTGATCTCTCTCTCTTTGATCTCTCTCTCCCTGATCTCTCTCTTTGATCTCTCTCTCTGATCTCTCTCTTTGATCTCTCTCTTTGATCTCTCTCTTTGATCTCTCTGCTCTGATCTCTCTCACTGATCTCTCTCACAGCTCTTTGTGAGTCACCGTCTCACATCACATGAACACACACCCCTCCTTCACACACCCCTTCTTCACACACACCCCTCCTTCACACACTCCTCCTTCACACACACTGATCTCACACACATGCTCCGAGTTGTTTATAACACACAGCACAGAACCTTTTGTTTCCTTTTCTGAGAGGCCTTGAGGACCGATGGTTATAGAACATCTTCCACTGCAGGACAAACGACGATGTGAAGGATCAACGTCTCATCCTGCAGGAACAGGCCGACATATATATTATGATATATACGATTAGATAACATTTCATTTTGTGGCATAAACTCCCATTTTATTGGTTTCTTTCCTACAAAGTTCTGACTGTCCAATAATTCGCTTTGATTCCTGTTATTGTACACTTCCATGTCTTTTGATGCTGCTGCAGCACACAGAGTACTTCTCATCTGATCTGAATGTATTGCATCTGAATGTTTCAATTCCTCAAACAGCTCAGTCTGATCTTTAAAGATGCATGTTCTCTAATGCAATACAAGCATCTATCGCTGAGAAATGAATGTGTAAAGAGTTAATTCTAAATGTAGTGGAGTAGAAGTATACGCAGCATTAAACGGAAATACTCGAGTAAAGCGTGTATTCCTAAATTGTACTTGAGTAAATGTACTTAGTTACCGTGTGTGTGTATGCAGCTGCTGTCCGCCTGCTTCTTTGTGCAGGAAATATAGAACCTCTTATGTTAGACATGATATTCTGAGCATCCTCATTATCACTGTTGACTAGTGGCGCACGATATTAGGAATGATGACGTCATCCCGATAAACCCGATAACAGTATTAATAGCCCCGATAATATACAATATATGTTTTGGGTAAGCCAGGACAGCGAACAAACATGTCGTCGGTAGTATGGGACTACTTCAAAGTTTCAGAGTGAGATAGTTCGCTTGCTATTTGTATTCACAGATGCAGAAGTTCCACGAGGAGGAAGAAGGCAACGAGCTGTAACACTTCCAACCTGATCAGTCGCCTGAAACATCGCCATGGCTACGATGGTGTGATCAAAGCGTACGAAGACGCCTGCGCTGCTAAACTAGCGGTGAATCCAAAGCCAGCTGCAAAGGCACCGGGCTTTCACCTCTCCACGAGGCTTTGGGAAAGGAGACGTTTATTTGGTAAACTACAGGTACATTTAAGATATATATATATATATTATATTATATTGTTAGAGCCATTTTCTGCGTATTATTTTCTTATTAATTTAGATCTGAATATATTTCCATTTATGTATTAGTACCGAATTAAATATTCGGAGAAAACCCTTGATGTACTGCGAGCCACAGCTGTGATATGAGGAAGGGGCGGGACTGAGCGTGAGGAGGACATGGTCTCCAGCAATGAGCGGGGAATCGGAGCAGTCTTTGACCTCACCTTTAAATATATGGAAGTGAATAAATCGGCCGAGGAAGGCAAAGAAATCAGCGCCGACAGATGGATGGTTGTTAACGTGCGAGTCAAGAAGCGGATCCCCGTTGACGTGGCACAGCTTTAGATATGCCACAAGAATGGGCCACGACATATATTATTATTATCGGTATCGGTCTTGAGAAGCAGGAAGTTATCGGTTTCAAAAACCCAATATCGTGCATCCCTACTGTTGACTTCATCCATCCGGTGGAACAGAGGTCCATCCAACGACGAGGCGAACAGGGAGGAGCCTTTGAGGCTTCCTGCGGGTCCTGTCCTGTGAGTGCCGTCAGGGTTAGTGCATGTCAACGGTCTGCAGAGGCTAACATCCATGTGCTTCCTCCAGAGGGAGTTTCTCACACACACGCCCCAACTCCAGATCTTCATCATCCTTCATCAATCCGATCTTCATCATCCTCTCATCACTCCAGATCTTCATCATCCTCTTCATCAACTCCAGATCTTCATCATCCTCTTCATCAAATCCAGATCTTCATCATCCTCTTCATCAAATCCAGATCTTCATCATCAAATCCAGGTCTTCATCATCCTCTTCATCAACTCCAGATCTTCATCATCCTCTTCATCAAATCCAGATCTTCATCATCCTCTTCATCAACTCCAGATCTTCATCATCCTCTTCATCAAATCCAGATCTTCATCATCCTCTTCATCAACTCCATATCTTCATCATTCTCTTCATCAAGTCCAGATCTTCATCATCCTCTTCATCCCTCGTCTCATCAACTCCAGATCTTCATCATCCTCTTCATCAAATCCAGATCTTCATCATCCTCTTCATCAAATCCAGATCTTCATCATCCTCTTCATCAATCCAGATCTTCATCATCCTCTTCATCAACTCCAGATCTCTCATCAACTCCAGATCTTCATCATCCTCTTCATCAAATCCAGATCTTCATCATCCTCTTCATCAACTCCAGATCTTCATCATCCTCTTCATCAAATCCAGATCTTCATCATCCTCCTCTTCATCAACTCCAGATCTTCATCATCCTCTTCATCAAATCCAGATCTTCATCATCCTCCTCATCAAGTCCATATCTTCATCATTCTCTTCATCAAGTCCAGATCTTCATCATCCTCTTCATCCCTCGTCTCATCAACTCCAGATCTTCATCATCCTCTTCATCCCTCGTCTCATCAACTCCAGATCTTCATCATCCCTTCACATCATCTTCATCCCTTCATCAAATCCAGATCTTCATCATCCTCTTCATCAAATCCAGATCTTCATCATCCTCTTCATCAAGTCCAGATCTTCATCATCCTCTTCATCAACTCCAGATCTTCATCAACTCCAGATCTTCATCATCATCTTCATCAAATCCAGATCTTCATCATCCTCTTCATCAACTCCAGATCTTCATCATCCTCTTCATCAAATCCAGATCTTCATCATCCTCCTCTTCATCAACTCCAGATCTTCATCATCCTCTTCATCAAATCCAGATCTTCATCATTCTCTTCATCATCCTTTTCATCCCTCGTCTCATCACCTCCAGATCTTCATCATCCTCTTCATCCCTCGTCTCATCAACTCCAGATCTTCATCATCCTCTTCATCAAATCCAGATCTTCATCATCCTCTTCATCAAATCCAGATCTTCATCATCCTCTTCATCAAATCCAGATCTTCATCATCCTCTTCATCAAATCCAGATCTTCATCATCCTCTTCATCAATCCAGATCTTCATCATCCTCTTCATCAAGTCCAGATCTTCATCATCCTCTTCATCAACTCCAGATCTTCATCAACTCCAGATCTTCATCATCATCTTCATCAAATCCAGATCTTCATCATCCTCGTCATCAACTCCAGATCTTCATCATCCTCTTCATCAACTCCAGATCTTCATCATCCTCTTCATCAAATCCAGACCTTCGTCAACTCCAGATCTTCATCATCCTCTTCATCAAATCCAGATCTTCATCATCCTCTTCATCCCTCGTCTCATCAACTCCAGATCTTCATCATCCTCTTCATCAAGTCCAGATCTTCATCATCCTCCTCATCAACTCCAGATCTTCATCATCCTCTTCATCAAATCCAGATCTTCATCATCCTCTTCATCAAGTCCAGATCTTCATCATCCTCACCAGTGTCTAGACTGTGTGTCTTGTCCATAGAGAGGTGAAGCCCCTCCCCTTCCTCCATGGGACCTCATTTCTGAAGTCAACGGAGAGAGAAAGATTATCTTTCGATCCCGTTTGGATTGAACATCATTCCACACACGATGTTTGTCAATTCAAAAGATCATTTTGAAAGTCAATTTTTTTTAAATATGTGGTAAAACACATGTAGCGCGTTGAGAGCTGCACGCACACAAGGGGAGTGAGTCGGTTCGTGAGAGCCAGCGTGCGGGACCGGGACTCTGGGACTTGTAGTCTTTCTCGTTGCGTATTTTTCATCGTCTTATATTTCAACAGCTTTACGACAAACTGACTTTTTTGACGTGGGAAATTATTTGTTAAGATCGACATCGTGTGTGTAACTCCTGGCACAATTCAAACGGGATCGAAAGATACGTTTTCTCTCTCATTGACTTCAAAACATACATTTTCCGAAATAAGGTCGGAAGTAGATGGGCGGGACTTCGCCTCTACAGACTCAACGCTACACTTCCACCCTCAAAGTATACGATATCAGGATCGAGTCTCATCGCCGGAGACTCAAATGAAGTCTCTCCTGATTGAACGATATGTAGTTGCCAGTGTCTTCTCTAAAGTTCCTCAACGCTCTTTTAGTCCATACAGGAAGTGGTGGTTTCCCCGCAGCAGAAACCGCCTCAGTTTCCTCATAACTAGGGATGCACGATAATTATCTACGATATTATAAATTGGAATTATGACGTCATCCCTACATCAACATGTGTCCCCTCTTCTTCATGTCTCTTCTACATCAACATGTGTCCCCTCTTCTCCATGTCTCTTCTACATCAACATGTGTCCCCTCTTCTCCATGTCTCTTCTACATCAACATGTGTCCCCTCTTCTCCATGTCTCTTCTACATCAACATGTGTCCCCTCTTCTCCATGTCTCTTCTACATCAACATGTGTCCCCTCTTCTCCATGTCTCTTCTACATCAACATGTGTCCCCTCTTCTTCATGTCTCTTCTACATCAACATGTGTCCCCTCTTCTTCATGTCTCTTCTACATCAACATGTGTCCCCTCTTCTTCATGTCTCTTCTACATCAACATGTGTCCCCTCTTCTTCATGTCTCTTCTACATCAACATGTGTCCCCTCTTCTTCATGTCTCTTCTACATCAACATGTGTCCCTCTTCTTCATGTCTCTTCTACATCAACATGTGTCCCCTCTTCTTCATGTCTCTTCTACATCAACATGTGTCCCCTCTTCTTCATGTCTCTTCTACATCAACATGTGTCCCCTCTTCTCCATGTCTCTTCTACATCAACATGTGTCCCCTCTTCTTCATGTCTCTTCTACATCAACATGTGTCCCCTCTTCTTCATGTCTCTTCTACATCAACATGTGTCCCCTCTTCTCCATGTCTCTTCTACATCAACATGTGTCCCCTCTTCTCCATGTCTCTTCTACATCAACATGTGTCCCCTCTTCTCCATGTCTCTTCTACATCAACATGTGTCCCCTCTTCTTCATGTCTCTTCTACATCAACATGTGTCCCCTCTTCTTCATGTCTCTTCTACATCAACATGTGTCCCCTCTTCTCCATGTCTCTTCTACATCAACATGTGTCCCCTCTTCTTCATGTCTCTTCTACATCAACATGTGTCCCCTCTTCTCCATGTCTCTTCTACATCAACATGTGTCCCCTCTTCTTCATGTCTCTTCTACATCAACATGTGTCCCCTCTTCTCCATGTCTCTTCTACATCAACATGTGTCCCCTCTTCTCCATGTCTCTTCTACATCAACATGTGTCCCCTCTTCTTCATGTCTCTCTACATCAACATGTGTCCCCTCTTCTCCATGTCTCT
The DNA here is from genome assembly GCA_036324585.1 of Champsocephalus esox. NCBI lineage: Eukaryota > Metazoa > Chordata > Actinopteri > Perciformes > Channichthyidae > Champsocephalus > Champsocephalus esox. The sequence goes on from CM070488.1 coordinate 33,282,258, forward strand.
TCTACATCAACATGTGTCCCCTCTTCTCCATGTCTCTTCTACATCAACATGTGTCCCCTCTTCTCCATGTCTCTTCTACATCAACATGTGTCCCCTCTTCTCCATGTCTCTTCTACATCAACATGTGTCCCCTCTTCTCCATGTCTCTTCTACATCAACATGTGTCCCCTCTTCTCCATGTCTCTTCTACATCAACATGTGTCCCCTCTTCTCCATGTCTCTCTACATCAACATGTGTCCCCTCTTCTCCATGTCTCTTCTACATCAACATGTGTCCCCTCTTCTTCATGTCTCTCTACATCAACATGTGTCCCCTCTTCTCCATGTCTCTTCTACATCAACATGTGTCCCCTCTTCTCCATGTCTCTTCTACATCAACATGTGTCCCCTCTTCTCCATGTCTCTTCTACATCAACATGTGTCCCCTCTTCTCCATGTCTCTTCTACATCAACATGTGTCCCCTCTTCTCCATGTCTCTTCTACATCAACATGTGTCCCCTCTTCTCCATGTCTCTTCTACATCAACATGTGTCCCCTCTTCTCCATGTCTCTTCTACATCAACATGTGTCCCCTCTTCTCCATGTCTCTTCTACATCAACATGTGTCCCTCTTCTCCATGTCTCTTCTACATCAACATGTGTCCCTCTTCTCCATGTCTCTTCTACATCAACATGTGTCCCCTCTTCTTCATGTCTCTTCTACATCAACTTGCGTATCCATTAGCCAATCAGCAACCAAGGTAACCCCCCCCCCTCAAAATGCTACAACTACCGTCACAAACTGGATGAGTGTGAAGTGTGTTGCTGAAGGAGATGAGAGCGTAATTAAGGAGCTCTGTTGGAGCGACTTTGATGATTATTGGACTCAGGATTAATCCCTCTGGATTCCCGCTGCATGAAGAAACTAAAGGACGGCGGAAGTGGAAACAATTCACAAAGGGATGAAACTGTTTAAAACACGTGCTCAAAGTAACCCGGATTTTGCCGATGTGTTTCTGGGGATTCAAAAGTCATAAATACAAAATGGAGGAGAGCGATCTGATCGGAGCAACTGACAAATAATCCATCTGAAACCGGCGTGGACAACGACTATGCTTTAAACATGCGCTGATCCAGACAAGCCCGGTTTGGACGCTTTACGGGCCGAAGAAACATTTCTATAGAAAGAATTATACATTTCTGTCTGTTATGCCTTTAATACTAACTTGGATTTTATTCAAATTAATTAATCTTAATTCTTAATTTTTTTTTATTGTAATGCAGAGACAAGGCTTTTAGTGACAAGCATGTATTGCTTTAAAAATGATATTTGGCCTCAAATCATCTGAGACCTGGCGCCCCCCCCTGCGATCTTTGGCGCCCCCCCCCTCCCCTGCGATCTTTGGCGCCCCCCCCTGCGATCTTTGGCGCCCCCCCCCTCCCCTGCGATCTTTGGCGCCCCCCCCCCTGCGATCTTTGGCGCCCCCCCCCTCCCCTGCGATCTTTGGCGCCCCCCCCCTGCGATCTTTGGCGCCCCCCCCCCTGCGATCTTTGGCGCCCCCCCCTGCGATCTTTGGCGCCCCCCAGGTTGGGAACCACTGTCCTCGAGCACCATTGAGTTCTTTGTAACCAAATGTCTCTCAGAGGGGCGTGGGGGAGGGGCTCCTTATTTTCATCTTAAGCAACAGACAGAGAATCAGCACTTTGGAAACAGGGCTGAAACAGAGGGGATTGTGGGTAATGCTGCAATGATCTGTTAGGTGTTCCAGCCAATCAGAGACAGGCTCTGGATATCTCTGAGCCCTGTGAGATATTGATGAAACACCGTATAGTAGGAGACCTCTAAGCCAGGTCTACTTTCTCCGTTTCACCCGAGTCTCAGCTCCAACACAACAGACTGCTGTATGCAAGAGCAGCCTGAACCCCTCCAGCCTCTGAACACAAGACGAGATAAGAAGCTCTTTATTGATCCCAATCTGGGAAATGTTGGCGTTGCAGCAGCATAAAAAGACCAGGCACTAAACACCTGAACTAACAACATCCACGACATCCACCCGTTTGCAGCTTACACATTATGCACCACTTGTATATCTCATGGCACTACTTCTATTCTATTGCACTGTTTTATTGCGTTGCTCTGTCGGAGGAGCCTTAGACTTCCATCGACATATCTACACTGTATGTACGAATGACAATATAAGAGAAATTAAAAGACTGGAATTAAACAATAGACGCCTCAAATAGAAATAAAATACCATTAAAAAAGTGGAAAATATACATTGAAATACAAATGTACTGTAACGACATTTAAAGCAGGATATAATACGTGTGTGAAGAATGGAATATTGAATTGAAATCAATGTACGCTGTGATTTGAAGTCCAGTTACACGAGAGCAGCTCTCCTGCATCGAGCATCTTGGAAGGATCCTTCAAAGCAGCGCGGCCTTCCTCACACGGGGGTTAGTGCAACACTCTGAGTTTCAGCGTGTCTGAAAGGGAGGACGAATCGGTGTTTCCTGCACAGCTGAAATGTCTGGAGGTTTTTCTGAGCAACGCCCACGCTAGAGTTCAGTTTCTCCTCTCCGGCACTCCAAGGATTCTTGGCCATTGTTCATTGAGTGTGTACCAGCAAATTAAGGTGCCTAATGATTCAAGGAAAACAAATTAAAGGGAGACGGCGCAGTGAGAGTAATTAAAAAACCCATCGAGGGATTTCAGTTTGGGGTTTCAATGGGTTTTCTGGACTCTTTTTATAGAGTCCGCAGACTGTCGGAGGCGGGAGACGTCCTCTGGGAATCCTGCACACACACTTCCTCTGGGAGTTATTGGCGGCAGATACATGGTGATGATAAAGAGACGTACGTGCACGGTTGGAGTAAAACAGCTCGTTCCAAAACACTGGTTTGGTTTGCAGACTTTAACGGAGCGTCCACACTACAGCTCCAAAGAGAGCTTGGAGCTGGGCGTGTCTGGAGCTTGGGGATTTTATTCAAGCAACACGACCAACAACCAATCACATGAATCTCCCGCCCCCGACATACAAAGCAAAAACCCCCGGGATTTTATGGGAGCAATATATATATATATATAAACTCCCCAAACAGGCGAAACCCTACCAGCTTCCCCCACTGTCTCTCCCACCTCCCTCCATGCTGGTTCCTCCGGTTTGTGTCCCGGTAGGTGAAGAGGGTCTGGTCATACACAACCGGGTGAGTTGCTACGGCGATAGTTAGTTTCTCCTCCGACTTTTTTTGAAATATAGAAATGAACGGCGGGATATCTCTCCCAGCTTAGACGCGGTTTGATTGGCTACGGCTTCAGCTGTCACATTTTCAGAAACGGGATTTGATTGGCTGGCGCTGGCTACTCCGGCGTCTCCGGCGTCAGAAGTTGAACATTGTTCAACTTCTGACGCCGGAGACGGACCGCTCTGCTACCCACAATTCAGTTCGGCGAAAAAGCGAGGCAACGTGACGTCACCCCGTTGAAAGTGAATGGGCAGATTGGAGTTGTCGACACTTCCGACGCTGTCGTGTGGACGGGCCGTTAGACGTCTGAAAATGTTAGTTAAATTTCAGATGAAAAAAAGGTTAAAAGATTCAGTTTTTGTGTTTTTAAAAGTGTCTTGTTGCCCCGTTTATAATTATATATTTATACTTATAATGTTATTCGTATGCATTGCTGTTAGATGGAGGCTGGCAGACTGTATTTATCTGTATATTAATATGTAATCATTACAGCTGTTGATATGTACACACAGAGTTTTCTGTTAATGTTGATTCTGGTTATTTTATTTTGGATTTTATTACATTTTGTGTTCAGGTGCGACGCGCTGCTGTGACGGAAGACATTCACAATCTGGGATCAATACAAGCAAATATAATAGTTTCCATCTTTGTTAATCCAATCACAAATGGACAACTCTAAGTATATAATTTAACACTTCTTATAGCATTAAGACGTGTCACAATATACGTGTACACATGAAAATGGTTCTTCTAGTGGTGTGTGTGTGCATAGATTTAAGTTGCAACCCTTTCATAAATCAGACGTTGGTACAGAAGCGTGTAAAGACCGACGAGAAGAGCTCCCTTCGTTAATTGTCGGAGGTGAAATGAGAAGACCTTCAAATTCTGTTTTTTAAGAAACATTTGATGAAACTAAAGTTAAACTCTGAATGGGGATGCTGCTCTGGGTCTGCTGTGTTTGAATACCGGCAACTGATCCCCAACATGTGAGCTAATACAACGAAATAAGGTATTACTATGTCAGTTTTATTCAACACGTGGTTCTGCTGCCCCCAAGTGGCCAAAAACCGCCTTTAATGCAACATTAAAAAAAGGTATGATATGTAAAAATTAGAGCCGGGACTCGATTAAAAAGATTAATCTCATGAATTAGAGCCTTTGTAATTAATTAACCGAAATTAATCGCATTTTTAATCAAATATACATATTTGACCTGAGAACAGAGAGAAGCAGTTTCCACATGGACTTTACTCCAGGTGGTCGACAGTCGAGTGCAGTCCAGGGAGCCAGGGAGCTGGTTATCCTCTCAGACGTGGACTGACTGATCCTGGCCCTGAAACCAGTCCTCTGGTTGAGTGTGGGTTGGGTCAGGGTGTGGTTCCTTGCACTCGGAGTCGGGCTAACGTCCACGCTAGCTGCTACACGCTAGCTGCTACACGCTAGCTGCTACACGCTAGCTGCTACACGCTAGCTGCTAAACGCTAGCTGCTACACGCTAGCTGCTACACGCTAGCTGCTACACGCTAGCTGCTACACGCTAGCTGCTACACGCTAGCTGCTACATGCTTTGCCTTTAGGTGATACTTTAGGCTTGATGAGCTGCGGCTCTTGTCGACGCTTCCATCCGTCCTTTTTTTAAAACAAAATGTCCCATCCCAGATTGTGAATGGCCGACCAAAGCGGTCTCATCAGCTCGTTCGTTCACTTTTGACTATTGTTCACCGTGGTTTGTTGTTGTTTGAAGTCCCATGCTGAAGTCATGAATGTTAGTTGGTGCTCCAGTATAATCGGTACGCCGGAAACTCATCCAGTGAGAAACGTTCCGCTGTGCAAAAATAAGTGCGATTAAAATGCGTTAATTTTTTTAACGCCTTCATTTTTGTGTAATTAATTAATCTTAATTAATGCGTTAAAGTCCCGGCCCTAGTAAAAATGTTCGGATTTAAATGTCTAACAACAACTCGAACTGTTTAATATATTTCACGGAGTTGTGTAGTAGCGTTATACCTAATCTAAAACGATTTTCAAACCTAAAGACATTTTGATCAAGGTAACGATGCGTTTTATGGCGTCGTAGAATTGCATTTGTCCGTGTTGTGTTTGCCAAAAGCTGACATACATGTCGTCTTTATCCAGTTGAAGCCGCATCTTTGCAACACACCGCTTAACTCCAAGACGAAGGATTTTACTCTGAATCTTCACAGACAAACCAGCTGACCTCAAAGTAGCATTTAGCTCGTAGCCGCTACGCCCCGTGTCCATCAAGTAACCACTATTTTTAAACATAATCTCCTATATTAAGTGTTTGAATGGCTTTAAGCACGATGTCTGAACATTCTAGAGAGGAGGAGACCTCTGTGGATAAATCTGCTACCGGTACAAAGATAGAGAATGATGAAAAAAGTATTAATCCTAGGCTAGTAGCTGACTGAAATAGCAAACTCCCAATATCTGCTCCGTCATATTTTGTAAGACGATGTTTTGTTGTTTCGATTGAGAGTGGCAGTCAAGTACGTACTGTTTAGAGCACAAAGCATGATGTTGACATTACATGCTGAGCCTGTGTCATTGGAAACCATGGAAACTGAAATAATTCACAATTATTTTTTTGAAGAAAATATGAACACGTTTCAGAGCCAGCAGTCGTCTGTTCGCTGCAATCACTGACAAGCATAGCTCTGCTTTTAAAGGCGACAACGTTGAGGAAAATAAGAGGACTACCTGCTTTTTTGGCAGCAGGACAAATTAAAAGTATGAAGCCTCAGAGAAAAGAGTGTCCGCTCGTGTTCCAGGTTTCCGCAGAGAAAGGTCAGATAACCTGAGAGCGAGGGATTACACGCCGAGTTCGAGCTCAAAGGGCGAAGATATCTGTGACTCCACTTTTACTGGATGTACACGGTTATACAGAAATATTAATGTTATTAAAAAGGTCCTATCCTAGTCTCATTTGCAGGTCAGTACGTAGTGGCTCTACTTTAAAGAGTCCTCTCCTGCTGATGTTCAGGTGTATATCAGTATGTAGTGTCTCTACTTTAAAGAGTCCTCTCCTGCTGATGTTCAGGTGTATATCAGTATGTAGTGGCTCTACTTTAAAGAGTCCTCTCCTGCTGATGCTCAGGTGTATATCAGTATGTAGTGTCTCTACTTTAAAGAGTGCTCTCCTGCTGATGTCCAGGTGTATATCAGTATGTAGTGTCTCTACTTTAAAGAGTCCTCTCCTGATGATGTTCAGGTGTATATCAGTATGTAGTGTCTCTACTTTAAAGAGTCCTCTCCTGATGATGTTCAGATGTATATCAGTATGTAGTGTCTCTACTTTAAAGAGTCCTCTCCTGCTGATGTCCAGGTGTATATCAGTATGTAGTGTCTCTACTTTAAAGAGTCCTCTCCTGATGATGTTCAGGTGTATATCAGTATGTAGTGTCTCTACTTTAAAGAGTCCTCTCCTGATGATGTTCAGGTGTATATCAGTATGTAGTGTCTCTACTTTAAAGAGTCCTCTCCTGCTGATGTTCAGGTGTATATCATTATGTACTGTAGTGTCTCTACTTTAAAGAGTACTCTCCTGCTGATGTTCAGGTGTATATCAGTATGTAGTGTCTCTAGTTTAAAGAGTCCTCTCCTGCTGATGTTCAGGTGTATATCAGTATGTAGTGTCTCTACTTTAAAGAGTCCTCTCCTGCTGATGTATATCAGTATGTAGTGTCTCTACTTTAAAGAGTCCTCTCCTGCTGATGTCCAGGTGTATATCAGTATGTAGTGTCTCTACTTTAAAGAGTGCTCTCCTGCTGATGTTCAGGTGTATATCAGTGTGTAGAGTCTCTACTTTAAAGAGTCCTCTCCTGCTGATGTCCAGGTGTATATCAGTATGTAGTGTCTCTACTTTAAAGAGTGCTCTCCTGCTGATGTTCAGGTGTATATCAGTGTGTAGAGTCTCTACTTTAAAGAGTCCTCTCCTGCTGATGTCCAGGTGTATATCAGTATGTAGTGTCTCTACTTTAAACAGTCCTCTCCTGATGATGTTCAGGTGTATATCAGTATGCACTGTAGTGTCTCTACTTTAAAGAGTCCTCTCCTGCTGATGTATATCAGTATGTAGTGTCTCTACTTTAAAGAGTCCTCTCCTGCTGATGTATATCAGTATGTAGTGTCTCTACTTTAAAGAGTGCTCTCCTGCTGATGTTCAGGTGTATATCAGTATGTAGAGTCTCTACTTTAAAGAGTCCTCTCCTGCTGATGTCCAGGTGTATATCAGTGTGTAGTGTCTCTACTTTAAAGAGTCCTCTCCTGCTGATGTATATCAGTATGTACTAGTGTCTCTACTTTAAAGAGTCCTCTCCTGCTGATGTTCAGGTGTATATCAGTATGTAGAGTCTCTACTTTAAAGAGTCCTCTCCTGCTGATGTTCACGTGTATATCAGTATGTAGTGTCTCTACTTTAAAGAGTCCTCTCCTGCTGATGTTCAGGTGTATATCAGTATGTAGTGTCTCTACTTTAAAGAGTCCTCTCCTGCTGATGTTCAGGTGTATATCAGTATGTAGTGTCTCCACTTTAAAGAGTCCTCTCCTGCTGATGTTCACGTGTATATCAGTATGTAGTGTCTCTACTTTAAAGAGTCCTCTCCTGCTGATGTTCAGGTGTATATCAGTATGTAGTGTCTCCACTTTAAAGAGTCCTCTCCTGCTGATGTTCACGTGTATATCAGTATGTTGTGTCTCCATGCTTTAATGTTCAAAAAGCTCTTTATTGTTCTCACACTGCCTGCCTCTGTTCACCCTCTGTCTGAAACCAGGGCCCAGTCTGCTCTGATTGGTTAGCTGTGTTGGTATTTTTGGAAAGTTTACAAATCCAAAGGAGAGATCTGGCAGTGAAAATAACCGTGGAAGCAAGCGTCCTCTTCTGCAGTATTAACAATATGTGTTAGTTTGGCCTTTAGACACAAAAGCCCTGGATACTAATTTAGATTCAATCGGTAATTCAAATAGCCTCCCACCAGGGTGCATTAGAGGAGCGAGCCCTTTCTCAAAGGGCAATTCAGATCCAGCTGTACTCTAATGAGACAATCATCCATATCCGTGCGTGTTTACCCCGACCCTCAGAATACCAGAGCTGCATTGAATCAACACACCCTGAGGTCTGCAGCTGGTGCTGGTTCTGCGCCACACACACACACACACACACACACACACACACACACACCACACACACACACACACACACACACACACACACACACACACACACACACACACACACACACACACACACACACCACACACACACACACACACACACACACACACACACAACACACACACACACACACACACACACACACACACACACACACACACACACACACACACACACACACACACACACACACACACACACACACCACACACACACACACACACACACACACACACACACACACACACACACACACACACACACACACACACACACACACACACACACACACACACACACACACACACACACACACACACCACACACACACACCACACACACACACACACACACACACCACACACACACACACACACACACACACACACACACACACACACACACACACACACACACACACACACACACACACACACACACACACACACACACACACACACACACACACACACACACACACACACACACACACAACACACACACACACACACACACACACACACACACACACACACACACGGTCCGACAACCCGGCCCCCGATCCGCCTCACGCGAAACTCCTTTTAAACATTTGCCATTTTAACTTATCCTGCTTCACTGACAAGCAACAGTTGGATGTATAGAAAAATAAAACCCGGATTCTGAATCTGTAGCGCCTGGATTAAATGTCGGCACACACCATAATCAACTAGCATGAGATATACGAACATGATTTTTACTTTTATATCTAATTCGCATTGGCCCTCCGCCCTCCGCGGTGCATCTTAACGGGAAAACACGGAACTAAACAGAAAGCTGAGCAGCGATAAAGTTACATTTTTACACAAAATAAAGAAGTGAATGTGACTTCTATATGCGCCGAATTAAAGAATACCCTTTAAACATTTAACAGCCGTATTTTTATTTATTTTACATGTTGTGTCATGTCTCTAATAACCACAGGAACATTAAATCGTTATTATTTAATGGCGCCTGGCTTCACGTTCCCTGTGAAAACATCACGCATCACCTGAACTGACAGACACCCAGCACATATGCATTCGGATCATCACGAACACACACAATGAGAAAGGACATGTTTCACATCCTGCGACATCTGCATTAAAGATCAGAAACATGGGACATTCCTGCAGCCGCGAGCACAGCGGAGACATTACAGCAGACAGGCAGATGAGCAACAGGCGACACACACACGCACGCACATACACTCACATTGACACACACTTACATTGACTCACACTCACACAAAGACACACACACTCTCACCTGCAGACAGTCATCAGCTGTGTGTTTAAATCCGAGTAAGAGGATCCTGATGGAGATCCGCTCTGAGAGGAAGAGTCGCAGTGAGAATCACATCGTTTTACCTTTCAGTGTGAATCCTGCACAGTGAATGGGAGAAAGGGAGGGGTCTTCTGTGTGTGAAGACACCTGGGGGAGAGGAGACCACTTCCGGTCCAGACTTTCAGAGTAAAACCATGGTGAAAATCAGTGTGAGGTTACATCAATCTGTGTCGATCAAACATGAAGTGAGAATGACCAAAATATATATAATTCCACTCAGGTTGTGTTCCCAGGATCAGGTTCTGTAAGCTACTACTACTACACCTGCACTCTGTAAAGAGCATCCATTAACATTCATCTGTTTACATCGTGCACATTATTTATCTAATTTGTCATATTCCATTTACTTCTATATCGACGTCTTGCACTATTTCTATTTTATTTGTATTAACTTGCACATCTCAAAACATCGCAGTGTTTCTCAAACTTTTTCATACCCAGGACTTAACCAATAAAAAAACACTCGCGGACCACCTAACTCCTCAAATATCAAAAAACACATCGTTTTTCTAGAACAGATTACAAATCGCCTGAAAATGGTACAAACAGGTGACGAAGGTGTTGCCCTGGGCTGTATCATGCAACCGAAAGTGAAACTTAAGCTCGCTCCATTGCGGAGATATTCCCGCGAGAGTGCGGAAAACTAAAATTAAGTTATTTATAATGTGAAATGTTACCAATATACTCACGGACCACTAGGGGGCGCTCACTGGCCACCAGAGGTCCGCGGACCACACTTTGAGAAGCACTAAAGGTACGTCCAGACAGCGGCTTTGGAAAAAGCTTGCCGAAGCTCGACCAACATCCAATCACATGAATCTCCCGCCCCTGACACACAAGCAGCGGTTTGATTGGCTAGAGCTTGTACTGGCGTACGATTTGATTGGCTGTCGCTTCCACCGAATGCTTCAGAAGATTCAAAAGTTGAACATTGCTCAACTTTTGAATCCTGGATGCCTGGAAATCTCCGCTTTGCTTCCCACAATGCAGTTCGGCGAAAAGTGAGGCAAAGTGACGTCACGTTGGAAGATTTTTTTAACGCTGCTGTGTGGACGTACCCGGCGCCATGGCTCTGGACGTACCGTACGATTGTCTCAGTTTGATGTCCTATATATTCATGTTGCTCTGTTGGAGGAGGACTTCAGTTTGTCATTGCCATATCTGCACTGAAGCTGCTACATGATGATAAAGCTTTGAGTCTTGAATCTCGAATCTTGAAAATGTAGTCTTTACTTGTTCAGGAGGTAGATTTGGTTTGAAGATAACGAGTTAATTTATACAGCACCTTTCAACACAAGGCAATTCAACGTGCTTCACAAAGACCGAGAGACATTACGAGCATTAAGAAAGAGTGCAGCGGGAACACCTTATAAAGACAGCAAAGGAAATAAAATAAACACACAACAAGCTAATGTAATGTATTCATATTCAAAGCCTGTAATGTCATATACACAAAGTTACTCAATGCGAGACCTCTGGATATAAAAGGTGAAGATTGTGTTGACGTCTATGGAAAAGGACACACCTTCACACTTACCTCAGATCCAGCGGCGAACCGTCAGGGCCTTCAAGGTGTTCAGAGAATACTCTGGAGCACTCAGATAAAACAAACAAAAAGATCGATTTAATTATATAAATAAAATGAATAAATGAGAATCGTATCTGTGTCGGTTATCTGTAATGTCACAGTGTTACGTTGATTTGTCTGTCCTTCTCGGACCATGCATTTCAGTGGAAAAGAAAGCAACCAATCAGATCTTGTTCTGGGTCTCTGGGTAGAACATCCTTCAACCAGGTATTCTACATCCTTGATAGAAGGCCCTGGCCGTTGCTCTGAATGAGAGCGCACGTTTGGACTGACAGTTTGATCAACCAATCAGATATTGACTTGTAGCCAATGGGCGTGTTCTTTCAGAGTTCCCCTCGGTTCCAGGGTTCTCCAGAAGCCCCGAGTTCACTGGCTCGAGACAGAGGAGCTAGATGAATGCGACGAAGCAATTCATGCTTGTTTTCAACGTTGAAATGACAAGTGCAACAGGTGAAGATGAAGTTGTTGCGGAATTGTTGTGAGTACCTTTTCAAGACGACAATTCAGTGAAAAGACGGACATTATAACGCCGCGCAGGGGGGGGGGCGGCGGCGGCGGTGGGGTGTGTGTGTGTCTACAGAAGGTCCAGTTGTGGTAGACACGGTTCTCCACTGCTCGGATCATATTTTCCTGATGAGTGGATGGTCTTAATCTCGAGTTTAGAAATAAGAAATGATATATAACTTTACCCCTCGCTCGAATAATATGGTTCATTTCTCGTAGATGCACTTCATATGTTTTTAAGTGTCTATAAACATTTGTATGATTGCTGCAATCCAAACAGCTAAGAGCAAAGTGTAAAAATGAAGCTATGTCGTTCCGAAATATGTCTTTTATTCAATTTCTTTGAAACCATCTCGCGCCCCTCCAGGTTGAGAACCACATGTTAAATATACTCTCTGCCCCTTAAGGCTTATTCTGTGCTTTTATTTTGAAATGCGAGCCCTCAGCTTCCGGGTGTTTCGGCCTCTCTGCAGCGGCTTGATTCAGCGCCATGCTCAGAACAGATAACATGAATGAAACCATCTGGCAGACAGACAGGAAACCTCCGCGTGACTTTAAGCACGATCCGGTTAGCAAGAACAGCCCAGTGCAGGTCTGTGGTAGCATGATGTGTATTGCGGTGCTGCTGCTGCTGTGTTTCTTTGGGGGGGGTGGGGGTATATAAAGGGTCCACAGCTGCTGGTGTCCAACATACCAGAGATGACAGACTCTATTATCTGTACATCTGAACACTGCACCGCCCGCACGAAGCCCCTTCTGAACAGACGATAACACCTTTCATCGTCTCTGGAAGTGGAATAATTGAGCGGTATTTGATCGTTTGATTGTCAACAGGTCAAAAAGTGAAAGAGGTCACAATGCGGTCCTATAAATACAGACTCGACCTTCTGCAGCCATCTTTCTTCAGCCTGCCAAACCAAAGACATGCAGAGAGACATCTCAACCAATCAACCAATCAATCAATCAACCAATCAATCAATCAATCAACCAATCAATCAATCAATCAATGTTTATTTATAGCCCAATATCACAAATGTTACATTTGTGATATTGGGCTTCACAGTGTGTACAGAATATCAGTATGACAATACGACACCCTCTGTCCTTTGACCCTCTGTCCTTAGCCCCTCTGTCCTTAGCCCCTCTGTCCTTAGCCCTCTGTCCTTAGACCCTCTGTCCTTAGACCCTCTGTCCTTAGCCCCTCTGTCCTTAGACCCTCTGTCCTTTGACCCTCTGTCCTTAGCCCCTCTGTCCTTAGACCCTCTGTCCTTAGACCCTCTGTCCTTAGACCCTCTGTCATCAGACCCTCTGTCCTTACACCCTCTGTCCTCAGACCCTCTGTCCTCAGACCCTCTGTCCTTAGACCCTCTGTCCTCAGACCCTCTGTCCTCAGACCCTCTGTCCTTAGACCCTTCTGTCCTTAGACCCTCTGTCCTTAGACCCTCTGTCCTCAGACCCTCTGTTCTTTGACCCTCTGTCCTTAGCCCCTCTGTCCTCAGACCCTCTGTCCTCAGACCCTCTGTCTTCAGACCCTCTGTCCTTAGACCCTCTGTCCTAAGACCCTCTGTCCTTAGACCCTCTGTCCTCAGACCCTCTGCCCTCAGACCCTCTGTCCTTAGACCCTCTGTCCTTAGCCCCTCTGTCCTTAGACCCTCTATCCTTAGACCCTCTGTCCTTAGACCCTCTGTCCTAAGACCCTCTGTCCTTAGACCCTCTGTCCTCAGACCCTCTGTCCTCAGACCCTCTGTCCTTAGACCCTCTGTCCTTAGACCCTCTGTCATTAGACCCTCTGTCCTTAGACCCTCTGTCATTAGATCCTCTGTCCTTAGACCCTCTGTCATTAGACCCTCTGTCCTCAGACCCTCTGTCATTAGACCCTCTGTCCTTAGACCCTCTGTCATCAGACCCTCTGTCCTTAGGCCCTCTGTCCTTTGACCCTCTGTCCTTAGCCCCTCTGTCCTCAGACCCTCTGTCCTTAGACCCTCTATCCTTAGACCCTCTGTCCTTAAACCCTCTGTCCTTAGACCCTCACATCGTACAAGGAAACACTTCCAGAGAAACCCCACAGTTTAAAGGAACATGGAGAAACCTCAGGGAGAGCAGCAGAGGAGGGATCCCTCCCAGGACGCACAGACACGAAATAGATGCCGTGTGTAAATCGAAGAGATAATACATTTGACAGCATATAGACCGAATGTTAGGAAATGCATGTGTCTGTAATGAGAAGATGAATCCACGAGGATGTCAACAATCATGTGGGAGCCATCAGGGAAGTGGTTTGATGAGAGTCAGGCAGGACCACAGAGACAGGTTCAGCTTTAAGTCGTTCAGGGAGTGTGACGGGGTTCTCTGTGTCCGTAAACAGGCGTAGTCGGTGAAATAAGCTCAAAACGTTTTATTTACAAAGACACCCTAACCCTGTTTCTATCTTTTATGTCTTGAGTGTGGGTCAAACCTTGAGAGACTCTTTGAAGCAACCTTCCATAACGACATATTAGCATTGACTCTGACCCCAAGGTCCTGAACAGTAAACATGAACGATACAATCACATCAGAGATAGAAGGTCCTACGATTTACGTATCGTATTGCATCGAGTCTTATCGAGTCATATCAAGTCGTATCGTATCGTGTCCTAGTGTTATGAGGTGTATCACATTGATTTGTAATAATAAGTTAATATACTAACTAAGCACTTATATACTAACAAAGCACTTATATACTAACAAAGTACTTATATACTAACTAAGCACTTATATACTAACAAAGCACTTATATACTAACAAAGTACTTATATACTAACAAAGCACTTATATACGAACAAAGTACTTATATACTAACTAAGCACTTATATACTAACAAAGCACTTATATACTAACAAAGTACTTATATTCTAACAAAGTACTTATATACTAACAAAGTACTTATATACTAACAAAGTACTTATATACTAACAAAGTACTTATATATAAAGCACTTATATACTAACAACGCACTTATATACTAACAAAGTACTTATATAGTAACAAAGCACTTATATACTAACAAAGTACTTATATACTAACAAAGTACTTATATACTAACAAAGTACTTATATATAAAGCACTTATATACTAACACAGCACTTATATACTAACAAAGCACTTATATACTAACAAAGTACTTATATATAAAGCACTTATATACTAACAAAGCACTTATATACGAACAAAGCACTTATATACCAACAAAGCACTTATATATAAAGCACTTATATACTAACAAAGCACTTATATACGAACAAAGCACTTATATACCAACAAAGCACTTATATACTAACAAAGCACTTATATACTAACAAAGCACTTATATCCCAACAAAGCACTTATATACTAACAAAGCACTTATATACAAACAAAGCACTTATATACTAACAAAGTACTTATATACTAACAAAGCACTTATATACTAACTCAGCACTTATATACTAACAAAGCACTTATAGACTAACAAAGCACTTATATACTAACAAAGCACTTATATACTAACAAAGCACTTATATACTAACAAAGTACTTATATACTAACAAAGCACTTATATACTAACTCAGCACTTATATACTAACAAAGCACTTATAGACTAACTAAGCACTTATATACCAACAAAGCACTTATATACTAACAAAGCACTTATATACTAACAAAGTACTTATATACTAACAAAGCACTTATATACTAACTCAGCACTTATATACCAACAAAGCACTTATATACTAACAAAGCACTTATATACTAACAAAGCACTTGTATCGTATCTTCTCGTGTTGTCGTGAGTCTTGTCATATTATATTGTATTGTTTGGTAGCGTCATCGTATCGAATTAAAGAAATCCAGCGACCATTTTATGTTAACAATATCCGTATTCTTCTTACTCTCTGTTGTATTGTACTCTGCGTTTATAAGAGTAGACCTTTACTAATCCTCACAGTAGAGTATCGACCTGAACATGGATTTGTATTTCTTTTCAACACGACCACGAGATGAAGCTTCCTGTATCTGTAGAAACCAGGAGCGTCTCTCAGAGTCCGTATTTAGAAATCTGTTGAAAGAATAGAACATTCATTTATGAGTCCATGTTGATTCGAGGATGCATTTTTAATTCAGCTAAATATGCCTAATCCCCAATTATCTCTCCACCCGCTGATCCACGCTCTTCTGTTCATCCATCTGTCTTTTATTTTTAGATTTTCACAACCACTTCCCAGGTTAACATTGCCAAGCTCTGTATTGTTCTCATACTGCCTGTACCTCTGTTCACCCTCTGTTTGAAACCAGAGCCCAGTCTGCTCTGATTGGTCAGCTGGCCAGCTCTGTTGTGATTGGTCAACCAGCTTAGAGATGTCCCGCCTCTTAGCCTATCACGTACAATGAGTTGGAGCGCTAGCCAATAGGAGCGCGAGTGTTACCTAGTGATGTCACTATGTTCCGGAAGTAAACAAAGGAGTCCAATGGAGTATTTTGTCTAGAATTGGTATATTTGTCTTAAAAGTAGACAATGTTTGAACATATTTGTACCGAAGATAGTTTGTGTGTACCTCCATCTTGGCCTTCGACTTTATGGTGTAATGTAAATGAAGGAAAAACAACACTGGAGTGAACTAGATGTTACTCTGTGAGCGTTTTAGCAGATCAATCGCAAATATAAGACTTATTGAACGCTGGCTGCAACACTGACACACACACACACACACACACACACACACACACACACGCACAAGCATATTAAACTTGCCCTGCAGATGAAGGGGCTAAAAATGTCCTGGTTTCATTCCGCAATTAAATATGAAGAGGACGTGATTATCCAACCATTTCTCCTCTGATCCGCTCCTCCACACCCTCAGGGAACACACACACACACACACACACACACACACACACACTTGTCAAGGTGAGAGGAAGAGGAACACCCTCTCTGTCATTTACAGCTCATTAACACTCCACTGCCCTGAAATACAGTCGAATCTCCGGGTCGCGCTTCAAGAGAAACTAAATCGCACTCCGCGATGAACTCTCGGCTATCATTAGAAAGAACCTCCACACCGACAGCACGTCTGATTGATGCGTTAATATCAATATTATATGGATCATAATTACAGAAAACTGCAGAGAGAGGCGGAGGTTTCTCTGAATCAAAGTCGCGTCCCTGCTTTATGTAAAACAGGCTGCGCTTGAGAAGAAACCCTCAGGAAGGATATCACCTTCCAGATGAGACGGTGATCGGCTGGAAGCCTTTAGCGAGGATGTGATAACAGGATTAGGAATGAGGGAAACATTGGCGTTGTTTTGAGAGTATAATAACATTGATTGTCGAGGGAACTTTAACACATTCAGTGTCTGCAGATTAAAAGTACCTCATGGAGGAATATTGTATAAAAGTGCAGGAGAGAGATACACAAACTGCCCTGAATCTACATCACATCCCTTTACTGTGATATAGGGAAGCTATACTTCACAGTATATGAAACATATTATGAATACATTCCAAATATCCTCCCCAATAAGAACACAGATGCCTTTAGCTAATATTTACTAATAGATTGGATTGGATATACTTTATTAATCCCTGTGGGCTTTGAACATTTTGCCTTGCTCAGAGACACCTCGGTAGCACTTGCCGGGACTTGAACTGGTGACCTTTCAGTTGCCAAGCCAAGTCCCTATCGACTTTGCCACCACCGCCCCCATAATAATACGTTTAGAAGTTAAACATTCAGGGATATATATTCATTTGCATTATTTCTGGGAGTTAAAGAAAAGTAATTGGCATTTTGTCGAAGGGGCCAGAGCAATACGAAGTTTAGTACAAGTTCCTCTGGAGGAACGCGGGATTTTAGCCTCTGCAGACCATTTACATGCACTAACACCTATAGAACAGGAAGCAGAACAGGTTAATTTAAATTGGCGATGCTCAAGTATGTAGACAAGCTAACGTCGAAGTAGTGTATGTGAAATCAACCTCGCAATAAGATGTGTATATTAAAATTATTAATGTCATATTTCAAGATGATTACTTAGATATTACAATATGGTTGAGCTGGAGTTCATTATGGAGCTTACACGTTGAAGTCAAGGTCATCTGAAGAACGAACCCAAAGAGGCACAGGAAGCTCTCAGCCAATCACAGTCTGCATCACAGGTAGCTACAGGAGGAGACCAGGCCCGATGGCATCAGGGTGCTGCAGAGACGTAGGTTAAGTGTAATTATAGCAGGTGACATCTGGATGATAATTGGCCTAACAAGGTGACGACTTGTCTGTTGAGAGCTTCAGAACATTTAGCAGAACGTCAAAGTTAGTGATCTTTAACTAAAGGAGACGTATCACGTACAGGATGATGACACATGTCCCAGAGGAGTAAAAAGGATCAGTGTGGCTCCGATTGGCCGAGATAAAGTGAAGAAATGAAGAGGTTCTCATATCATGAAACAATGACCTCCGCTGCAGAGCAACACGTCTCTCATCCAGCGGTCAGTCAGATGTTGAGTCTCTTTCAGCTCTGATTTGATTTCGTGTTTAGCTGCTTTATGTTCAGCTCGTCTCTAACGGCCCGTCTACACTACAGGCATCAAAAAATCTTGAAGCTGGGCGTGTCTGAGGCTTGGCGATTTCTCGCGCCCAAGGCGACCAACAACCAATCAGGAATCTCCCTCCCGCCCCGGCATACAAAGCAATAGCAACGTTAAAACGAAGTAAACTGGATATAAACTCCCCAAACAGGCGAAACCCTACCAGTTACTCCCACTGTCTCTGCCCCCTCCCTCCATGCCCTCTCCCTCCATGCCCCCTCCCTCCATGCCCCCTGCCTCCATGCCCCCTCCCTCCATGCCCTCCCTCCATGCCTCCTCCCTCCATGCCCCCTCCCTCCATGCCTCCTCCCTCCATGCCTCCTCCCTCCATGCCTCCTCCCTCCATGCCCCCTCCCTCCACGCCTCCTCCCTCCACGCCCCCTCCCTCCATGCCTCCTCCCTCCATGCCCCCTCCCTCCATGCCCCCTCCCTCCACGCCTGGCTCCTCCGGTCTGTATCCTGGTAGATGAACAGAGACTGATCAAACAGCAACGGGTGTTTCACTACCGCTCCATTTTGTGGAATATGAGGAAATGACCTGCGTAGTCTCTCCCAGCATACACGCGGTTTGATTGGCTAGCGCTTGTACTGTCAGATTTGCATACGCAGGATTTGATTGGCTGACGCCAAGCATCGAGCCTCAAAAGTTGTTCATTGTTCAACTTTTAATGCCGATAGATGCTCACGATGCAAAGCCACGCTCCGCTCCCCACAATGCAGTTCGGCGAAGTTTAAAAATCTTCTACGTCACCCCTTTCAAGTGAATGGGCGAAGAGTTGAACGATTTTTCGATGCCTGTAGTGCAGACGGGGCGTAACTGTGTCTGCCTGCTGGTGTTTGGTTTCTTTTGACAGGCACTGAAACAAAGGCTTTTGAAAGCAGAGGACGAAAACAGAAACGTTTTGGCGACTAAATCTCAAAGAATTGGCCAAAAAGTACTGGAAAAACAAAGTGAAAACAGGATCAACAAACAAACAAACAAACGCTGTGAGGGATCAGCGGGATCCCAACAGGTGTTTCGACAGCTCTTAAAGGCGGGGTCGGTCGTTCACTTCAGAAACACGTGTTATATTCCATGGAATGCTCTTAACGTCCGATAGCAACGAATATCTGAAGTGCTTTGAAGCCGTGGCGCTGTAAAAAGCTCGACCAATCATCTGAGCCGGCTAAAGTAACTGGATGGCCTACCTGCCTGTCAGCCTTCCCTCGGGGCACAGACTCATCTCGTGCCCTCGTTGGTCATGTGCGCGTCCGTGCGTGTTGGGGGAGGGGCTCTGTGAGGAAGGGGCAGATTATTTCCGGCTGTGTATTTTCAAACTCTAGCGCACTCCAGCTGCTTTCTCCAAAATGACCTCCCCCACCTTTAAGTTTAATTTCCCAGAGCGAATGAACCAACGTTTTTGTGGCTTGGTTTGAGATAAACAAACTCAAACCAGCCTTGCAGCGTTTTGCGTGAAACACGAGCTTTCTGTGCCTCTCAGAACAAGAGTGAGGATAAATTGCGCGTCTGTAAAAGTTCATGGAAGACGTCGGAACATTCACAATAAATAAAAACAAAGAAAAGGGACGCCCTCGATTCTCTGTGTGAGAGAACTGGATTGAAGACAGACGATTTTGAGGCAGCAGACAGATTTCACATTTCTGCAGCAGATGGTCGAGGCCTTCCCTCTCCCCTCCTTCCAGAGATCCACGAGGACAGGAGATGTTCCTGTGTGGTTTCCCTCGCCCAGCGTGCCAGGAAGCAGCTACATGTGTCCGTGTTTACAGAGAGATGCGAAGCCTCGTATACAATCCCCGAGAGAAGGGTCTGGTGGAGGGGTTTCCTCCACTGCCTTACCTCAGTGACACGACTCACACTAATAAGCAGGACATATAACTTCCATCTGTTTCTGTGAGACGGACGGTACGTTTCAAAGATGCATCTTATGGTATTATTCTATTTATAAATCTATTCTCCCACAGAGACTATCATAAAAACAACCGTTAAAGCCTCCTATACACCAGACGACAAGATGAGACATTAACGGAGCGTCCACACTACAGCTTCAAAAACAGCTTGGAGCTGGGCGTGTCTGGAGCTTGGGGATTTTATTCAAGCAACACGACCAACAACCAATCACATGAATCTCCGCCCCCGACATACAAAGCAAAAACCCCGGGGATTTTATGCGAGCAATATATATATATATATATATATATATATATATATATATATATAAACTCCCCAAACAGGCGAAACCCTACCAGTTTCCCCCACTGTCTCTGCCCCCTCCCTCCATGCTGGTTCCTCCGGTTTGTGTCCCGGTAGGTGAAGAGGGTCTGGTCATACACAACCGGGTGATTGCTACGGCGATAGTTAGTTTCTCCTCCGACTTTTTTTGAAATATAGAAATGAACGGCGGGATATCTCTCCCAGCTTAGACGCGGTTTGATTGGCTACGGCTTCAGCTGTCAGATTTTGGGAAACGGGATTTGATTGGCTGGCGCTGGCTACTCCGGCGTCTCAGGCGTCAGAAGTTGAACAATGTTCAACTTCTGACGCAGAGACGGACCGCTCTGCTACCCACAATTCAGTTCGGCGAAAAAGCGAGGCTACGTGACGTCACCCCGTTGAAAGTGAACGGGCAGATTGGAGCTGTGGACGCTGTAGTGTGGACGGGCCGTAATACCAGCAGCAGTTGTTTGGGGAATATTGTAGCACATTCTATTTACAAAGATATTTTATTGGAAACTTCTTATTTTAATGTTCATATCTTTATTTCATTTCTTTCTTATTTTAAGACATTTTATCTTCTCATTTTTGCATAATTATCTTTATTCTATATTACTTCATATTTTATTGAAATGTATTTTATTATATCCGTTTTTGCCCATTCTTACTTTAGTTTCTGGCGTTGGCATTGATTTGTTTTTCTTTGATTCCTAAATGGAGCCAATACCGTTAAACTTTATAACCCTGCGATAAATAAACCATTCTGATTCATTAATCTATTCAATAAAAGTTTGAATAGATTTGTCCTAAATGGTCGACTCGAGACACAAGTCTCTGTTCCTTTGAACAAAATGGAAATTAAAAAGTTAATTTGAGTGAAGAAGTATTTTATTGTGAAAGGAGAAAACAGACGCAGACCAAAGTCTTTGTGAAGGTAGAAAGGAGAAAAATCACTGCATAATTTCTTTTAAATTATGTTTAATAACATGTTGTCAAGTACTGTACTTAAATACAATTTTGAGGTACTTGTACTTGACTTGAGTATTACAATGTTATGTTAACTTGTAACATGGAACATTTTGAATGCAGAACTTTTACTGCAACAGAGTATTCCTATACTCTGGTACTTCTACTTTCACTCAAGAACAAGACCTGAGTACTTCTACTTTTACTCAAGAACAAGATCTGAGTACTTCTACTTTTACTCAAGAACAAGATCTGAGTACTTCTACTTTTACTAAAGTACAAGATCTGAGTACTTCTACTTTTACTCAAGAACAAGATCTGAGTACTTCTACTTTTACTCAAGTACAAGACCTGAGTACTTCTACTTTCACTCAAGAACAGACTGAGTACTTCTACTTTTACTCAAGAACAAGATCTGAGTACTTCTACTTTTACTAAAGTACAAGATCTGAGTACTTCTACTTTTACTCAAGAACAAGATCTGAGTACTTCTACTTTTACTCAAGAACAAGATCTGAGTACTTCTACTTTTACTCAAGTACAATATCTGAGTACTTCTACTTTTACTCAAGAACAAGATCTGAGTACTTCTACTTTTACTCAAGAACAAGATCTGAGTACTTCTACTTTTACTCAAGAACAAGATCTGAGTACTTCTACTTTTACTCAAGTACAATATCTGAGTACTTCTACTTTTACTCAAGAACAAGATCTGAGTACTTCTACTTTTACTAAAGTACCAGATCTGAGTACTTCTACTTTTACTCAAGGACAAGATCTGAGTACTTCTACTTTTACTCAAATACAAGACCTGAGTACTTCTACTTTTACTCAAGTACCAGATCTGAGTACTTCTACTTTTACTCAAGTACCAGATCTGAGTACTTCTACTTTTACTCAAGAACAAGATCTGAGTACTTCTACTTTTACTCAAGAACAAGATCTGAGTACTTCTACTTTTACTCAAGTACAAGATCTGAGTACTTCTACTTTTACTCAAGAACAAGATCTGAGTACTTCTACTTTTACTCAAATACAAGATCTGAGTACTTCTACATTTACTCAAGTACAAGATCTGAGTACTTCTACTTTTACTCAAGAACAAGATCTGAGTACTTCTACTTTTACTCAAGAACAAGATCTGAGTACTTCTACTTTTACTCAAGTACAAGATCTGAGTACTTCTACTTTTACTCAAGATACAAGATCTGAGTACTTCTACTTTTACTCAAGTACCAGATCTGAGTACTTCTACTTTTACTCAAGCACAAGATCTGAGTACTTCTACTTTTACTCAAGTACAAGACCTGAGTACTTCTACTTTTACTCAAGTACAAGACCTGAGTACTTGAGAAAAACACTATTTAAGTGTCATATATTATTATTATTACTAGCCCAATTAGCCCTACGTATATTTTTCTGTGTGTGGTCCTCCAACCCAGTCTCACGGCATTTCGTGTTATAGTCACGAAATTAATCTTTTGATTCGTGTTCACCAACATGATTTCCCCCTTTTTTTCGTGTCACACAGAAACGATTTTAAAATCAATAAATAATAATAATAACAAATTAGAAGGAAAAAAATATGACAAAAAATACAGATTTCAGTATTCTGAGGCTCTGAGCCATTTCTTTTCCTCGCCGTCGGCAACAAAACTCAGACATTATACAATTTAAAATAAAAGGGATAGGCTTAGGGTAAGATATTGAGTAAGAAAATGTTTTTATGAACCACACAGCTTCTGGTCTTCCAAGACCCGACAAAAAGACGATGTGCAGGCACGAAACACACTTCCAATATAAATACATTGCTATTTAAATCGTTCTGTGTGACACGAATCAATAGATTACATTAATTTCGTGACTATAACACGAAATGCAGTGAGACTGGGTTGGGCCCTCGGTTTGGACCCCCCCGCTATAAGCACAGTGCTGTTCTGTGTACTAAACATGTATTTTCTGTGATTCTAACGGCCCGTCCACACGGCGGCGTGCGTTGAAGCTTCAACGCTTCTGCCCGTTCGCTTTGAATGGGGTGACATCACGCTTCGCCGGAACTGCATTGTGGTTCCGTCGCTTCGCTTCGCTCGCTTCAAAAGTTGAGCAATGTTCAACTTTTGAAGCTTCGACGGAAGCGACAGCCAATCGAATCGTATGCCAGTACGAGCTCTAGCCAATGAAACCGCGTGCTTGTGTGTCCGGGGCGGGAGATTCATGTGATTGGTTGTTGGTCGAGGTTCAGACACGCCCGTGACTGATATAATAATGACTGATCATCACCCAATGGGGTTATAGCTTGTTAGAACACTCATGTGAAAGTCATCAGGGGAGGAACCTCCACTGTCATGATGTGTTGGTTTAAACTTCACAAGGAAAGAAGGAACGAGCAGCACTTATGTGACTCCTTCAGGAAACAATTTTCATTTCAGAGAGACTTTGGCTTTCCATATGACTGAGAATCTGTCATTTGAAAAGCTTTAGAAAGACAGGGTCAGAGAAGCTGTGCTGTATCGATTCTGTCATTTCGGGTAATAAAGATGGAGGAGGTTAGTTTTAAGACACGAACAAAAACATTTTATTTTTACCAAAGAGTTGTGTGAATAAAAAGATGAATCTGCCCCCGGGTCACGGACACATCTCTCACTCTTACAAAATAAAGCAAGCATGATGTTAGAAACCAGTGAAAGTACAGGGTAGACGTTCAATGTGTACAAAATGGCCAGAAACATAGTTCACAGGAAAGTGTGTAAAGTTACAGTTTTGACCAAGGCTGTGTGTTTTATGAGGAGCTAAGAAACATATGAGCCGGTCGGACTGCTACTAAGATAGCTAACGTTAGCTATCTACTTTACAAGCAAGCTAACGTTCGCTATCCTGAGAGTTATCCGAGAGACTGAATTCAACTAACCTGCATGTGTGATACTAAGCTAGCTCACGTTCGCTATCTACTTTACAAACAAGTGTTAGAAATTAAAATCAATGTTGATATGGCGTAATTTGAATGAAATACACTATTTAATTTAAATCAGTTTTATTCTGAAAAACCTGAAGTTCACTAATTATTAACTTAATACTTTTATTCTGAAAATTCTTCACTTCCAGTTAGCATTAGCATGTGGCGAAATGCTGCATGTTCAAACCGTGAATCGAAGGTGAAATGACATGTGATGTTGTACACAGAGCACACTGGGGTTAGCACTCATGTATAGCCGCTGAATAACGTTTATTAGGGAATGTTTAAATAACCACAGACACCAGAATGATTTAATTTAACGATAGAACAAGGCAGGAATTGCATTGGACCCGCCCCCCGACGACGCCGGCCAATAGGAGAAAAGCAAGCTAACGTTCGCTATCCTGAGAGTTGACATTTATAAAAACAAGTTAACCTAGAGACTGAATTAAACTAACCTGTGTGTGCTACTAAGCTAGCTAACGTTCGCTAGTAAGCAAACTGTCTACTTAAAAAGCTAGAAAGCGTTTGCATAAATTTACGTTTGTTATCTTTTTGACAAGCAAGCTAGCTAACAATAACTTTCTACTCAAACTAGCTAGCAGTCGCTATCCATCTAACTAGTTGGCTACCTTTTTTGGCTACCTAGCTATTAGCTATCTAGCCAGCTATCACACAAAGTAGTGCCTCTCATCATTTAGATTACAGATATTATTTTGTATGCTATGGTTGCAGACTCGTGTCTACAGCAGTGAGAGTGAAAACATGTTGATTTGTTAATTTAGCTGGTAGGACAACCCAGTCTCACGGCATTTCGTGTTCACCATCACGATTTGCCCCTTTTCTTCGTGTTGCACAGCACGATTTTAAAAGCAATGTATTTCTACTGGTACCGTGTTTCGTGCCTGCAGGCTGCAGCACGTCTCTTTCTCCGGTCGGGTCGTGGAAGACCGGAAGCTGTGTGGTTCATAAAAACGTGTTCTTACTCAATATCAAGCCACAATTATTGCTTTTATTTTAAATCGTATAATTTCGGACTTCTGTTGTCGTCTGTGAGGAAAATAAACGGGGCTCAGAGCCTCAGGATACTGACATCTGTATTTTTAAATATTTTTTCCTTCTAATTTGTTATTCTTTTCAAAATAACACACTGTTATGTACTCACCAATAACACACAATTATCCTTGCTTTTATTTATTGGTTTAATTCCATAATCTCGGGCTTTTTTGGCGTCCGTCAGGAACTGGATTTCAAAATGACGAGGGGTTTTAACCCGCGCTGCCCGTCGATTCTTGAGGATCAGAAAGTTAATAACAACCACCTGTGTATCGTCTTCATTAGCAGCTGATTCAGAAATACAATGTCTGACCATTTACTTTTTAAGGGGAACGCCTTCACACAGGCGACAGAGAAATGGTGTGCCGAATTTTGCATTTACACTGGATCCTACCCAACGCAGTCTCACGGCATTTCGTGTTCACCAACACGATTTGTAATCTATTGATTCGTGTTCACCAACATGATGTTCCCCTTGTTTTCGTGTTGCACAGCACGATTGATTGATTGATTAGTCACACAAGATAATGAAGAGACACTCTGCACCAATGTTTGACTTGTTTTTACCATCCAAAGTCATCCGTCTGCAAACACTCAAACCAGGTATTGATCACATGAAAAAAAACTATGTAACAGCCATAACCACACGGTGACGGAGTGAGCGGTGTCTGCTCAACATGAGGGTTTAATATAGAGAAGCGTGCAGTCATATTCTTATTTATGTCACCTTTATTTAACCAGATAAAAGCATTGATATAGAATCTCATTTGCAAAGCTGACCTGGCCAAGAAGGCAGCAGCGTTACACAAACATATAAAACACAGAGAACACAACTAAGAAAACAAAAGACAAAAAAGCAGTCCCTACATTGAGGACATCAGGACAGAAGAAAGGCACTACTTATTACAGCAAGAGCAGCTGGAGGTCAGGACTTCAGACAACTTCAATCTAAAACATGCTATTGAGACGAGTGCCCTCAGTTTGAGGCGTGATTGAAGGTCGTTCCAAGACCAAGGACCGTAATGAAAAAGACTCCTTTCTCCAGCCTCAGTCCGCACGGCAGGAACCTGGACCCGTACCCAGGAACCTGGACCCGTACCCAGGAACCTGGACCCGTGCCCAGGAACCTGGACCCGTACCCAGGCACCTGGACCCGTATCCAGGCACCTGGACCCGTACCCAGGAACCTGGACCCGTACCCAGGAACCTGGACCCGCATCCAGGAACCTGGACCCGTACCCAGGCGCTGGATCTGAGGCTGTAAGAGTCACAAACTGGAGCAGATCTGGCACATATTTTGTAGAAATAATTCAAATACAGTGTGCTTTAAGAACTGGTCATTCATAAACGTGTATCCTGAGGTACTCTGGAGAAACATACAGAACTAACTAACTTCATCAGCCCCTCATAAACCCTAATGATTGACCTGTATGCGTATATTGGTTTCTTATGTCTGGACTTTATACGTTTCATTAAGAAAGTATTCATGTTTTGCTATTTCTATCTTTATTTACCCCTAACTATGGAAATATGTGAAGAAATGTACCAAGCAGGGAAGGGGAAGTAGGATTATTTTAATGTATGTCAATTATAATTTGAATTTTTGTTACTTGCTACGGTGAAAGGAGATGTGCTCATATGTCCTTGGTGAGTGCACATCATATATTTGGCACATTCACTGAAAATGGGATCAAATGTGTGTAAAACCATCGACTAAAAGCTCTGCAGAAACAGATACTTATTGTTGAAGATTTGTAAGGACAACTGGTCCGCTTTTTCAAATCTCCGCGCGTCCCTAACAAGCTGGTTATCATACAGGAAGGAATCCAATGCTACCAAGTAACCGTTAATACAATAATCCACTTTAATGGTAATATGACAATGCAATACAATCAATACAGTACAAATTAAATACAGTTATCTGTGGGATCCCATATTTTCCTGATATCACGTGAGCCAGCCAGAGGAAAGAGAGCGAACACAGCGTGGTTCCTGTGTTTAATACATTGCTAACAATGGGAGGAGTTATCTGAGCCTCCCTTCCAGACCTTTGGCCTTTGGCTGCCCAAATATCACCAACACCTCACTTCTTAAGTTTCCCCAATCACAGTAGCTCAGCTCCATTATCTCCTAGATCTGAGTTCACTGTAAGTCAAACCCTCACCTTCCCCCATCTTCCTTTGTCCTCAAAAACCACATGTTAACAGGCCCAAAATCCAGCTCACAGTTTTCTACACAAATCATTTCCCATTTTAAGCTTCTTCATAGTTTGCTAACATGAATACATACAAATATTTCCTTACATTATGCATCAAGAAAAATGTTTTGCTCAGTCCAGATTTGATCAACCTTTCATTTGAATGTTTCTCAGGGCTGCACCTCAGCAGGGACTTTAACTCAGCATGCATCCTGCAGCCTACATTAGCTTTAAGAGGTCCATTATACTGTAGCATGCAGGACAGCAGGAAGCTCCAGAGAGTCCTTCACTGCTCACAGAGTACAGACTGTAAAGTGTCTGCAGTTCCCAATCACTTGTGTAGACTCTTATTTCACCATTTCACTTTTTTTTCTTGCCGTCTGTTCTGTTTTATTGTGTTGCACTGTTGGAGGAGCGTGTGACCTAAGATGTTAGTCGTCATACTAACAATGTACGTATGACCAATACAATCCTTGAGCCTTGAACCTTGAGTTTAAGATGTTTAGTGTGCATTGTTTTCTAGATTTAGTGTGTAGAGACGAGAGGCAGATCTCAAGAGTGCAGCCCGGACAAGTTTTAGTTTTAGTGTCAAATAGCTAGGGTACAACACAATAACAAAAAGCCCTCATTATACAAACACCACACACGTGTTCTGCTTTTCCCCACCCACCTGATATATGTAATTTAGTACGATAAGTTGCCACGTTTTGAACATCCAAATGAACGTAACAAACTCTCCAAGCATTCGAATCGGTCAACATGACGTACGTTTCCTTCGTCTATGTTCCTTTATACATCTCATGTCACGCTGACCTGTTCCGATTGGCAATAGGAATGCATCGCTAACAATTCAAGCAAACAAATCATGTCAAAAACAATTCAGAGAAATCTTCAGGTGCGTATTTATGTAACTCTGTTCTGTCCACGCCCTCCATTCCGTTGTTGGATGTTCCTCATCACATCCTCAAAGCTAAGCTAACCCTCGTCACATCCTCAAAGCTCAGCTAACCCTCAACACATCCTCAAAGCTAAGCTAACCCTCATCACATCCTCAAAGCTAAGCTAACCCTCATCACATCCTCAAAGCTAAGCTAACCTTCAACACATCCTCAAAGCTAAGCTAACCCTCGTCACATCCTCAAAGCTCAGCTAACCCTCATCACATCCTCAAAGCTAAGCTAACCCTCATCACATCCTCAAAGCTAAGCTAACCCTCATCACATCCTCAAAGCTTAGCTAACCCTCATCACATCCTCAAAGCTAAGCTAACCCTCGTCACATCCTCAAAGCTCAGCTAACCCTCATCACATCCTCAAATCTCAGCTAACCCTCATCACATCCTCAAAGCTAAGCTAACCCTCATCACATCCTCAAAGCTAAGCTAACCCTCATCACATCCTCAAATCTCAGCTAACCCTCATCACATCCTCAAAGCTAAGCTAACCCTCATCACATCCTCAAAGCTAAGCTAACCCTCATCACATCCTCAAAGCTCAGCTAACCCTCAACACATCCTCAAAGCTCAGCTAACCCTCACACATCCTCAAAGCTCAGCTAACCCTCATCACATCCTCAAAGCTAAGCTAACCCTCATCACATCCTCAAAGCTCAGCTAACCCTCATCACATCCTCAAAGCTAAGCTAACCCTCAACACATCCTCAAAGCTAACTCACAGACGTTTTGCAGTGATTATATATTGTAGTCCAACAGAAGATAATCTCAAACGTTTATGATACTTCCACGTTTTGTTCAGCAGGATGAAACCACGTTGTAAGGATCGTGTATACGCCACAGTGTGAAAGCATCATTTTGGTCGAAGCAGACTATTTGAGGTTTCCATCGAAGCCTGAGAGCTGCAGGAACGTCGTCACTGTTCCCTTTCATATCTTAAATAACTGAGCCATGGTTTTAATGGAGATGTTCGAGTCCCGTCTTCTCATGTGTTGAATTCAGTTTCAAAAACAAAAAGAGACGATTACAGGCTAAGTGTTCAGATAATAAGCATCTGTCTTTGTTACAGAAGCAGCTTAATTATACACGTGTCAATCAGAAATCTCTTCTCCACTCCTTCCCTGACGTTTCACTCACAACACGAGCTAATGAGCACACAGTGTATATCTATACCATACTGCACACATAGCTTACTATGCAGTCTCACTATTCACTCCCATATGTACACATGCTTTAAACATCTGGGTACTGCATCGTGTTGTCTCAGTACTTGGTGGAATGACTATAACGTTAAATATAATCTAATCTAATCCACTTTAATATAATGTAATTTAACACCAGCGCTGGAGGAGCGTTCTGTCTGCTAACACGTTCAACACTTGTTGCATGTGACGCAGAAAACAGCTTTTCAATCAAAAGTTTATTTAGAGAGCGCAATTTCACACTTTCCATTTGTCTCAATGGACTTCACAGTTTGTACAGAATGTCCTTCCTTAGAGCCTGACATCGGACAAGGAAACCCTCACAAAGAAACCGCGCAGGTACACTACAAAAACTCAAAACCTTGCCGAGTATATGTGTCTAATATCTAGTCAGAATATGTTCTATTTCGTATGAGGCTTCGCCCTCTAAGGCTTTCGCTATTGGGTAATCCCACTGCACGTGTGCAGCACTGACAGACTTAATCCACGCCCACCTATGACGTGGGCCCCACCTCCGGCCTCACTTCCGTATAAATAGGAAGAAGGCCCGTCCGACTGCTCCCATTTTTCTTCAGCACTCAGAAGCACTGTACATGAGTAATGTCAGGGACTAAACGGCGTGCCCTCTCTCCTGCCTATCGGCATTCAGAGAGCTGCCCCTTTCTGCCCCTCTTTTATCGGTTTAACAAGTGGGATTTGTTTATCTCTACTTTTTTTAAACGACGGGTATTCACCTCCTTCCCTTAAAGAGAATATTCATTTGGAATAATGCTATATTTCCAGGGACTGTGATGCTCCTTCTTTTTCGCATGGGTTATTAATTGAGTGGATGGATTTTTGTGCTTCTGGTTACGGACGGACCAGTGGGGCGTGGACTACATCCTGCTTCGCCCTTAACCCAATAGCGATAGCCTTAGAGGGCGAAGCCTCATACGGAATAGGACTGAGGTTACGTACTGTAACCCAGCTTCTATGAGTATAGGCGCAGCCCTCTACGGTTCGGGCCCACTGGCTCCGCGAATAGCTGAAGAAAAGCTGTTTGTGTGGGAGCAGTCGGACGGGCCTTCACGGAAGTGAGGCCGGAGGTGGGGCCCACGTCATAGGTGGGGCCCACGTCATAGGTGGGCGTGGATTAAGTCTGTCAGTGCTGCACACGTGCAGTGGGATTACCCAATAGCGATAGCCTTAGAGGGCTGCGCCTACACTCATAGAAGCTGGGTTACAGTACGTAACCTCAGTACACAGACATAATAACTTCAGAAGTAACTGCAGAGATATAGGCTCTTGTTTTTAGACAATGTTGAGTCAAAACATCTGATTTCGAGTCGTATCTCAGATGAAACGCGTATTTTTGCTACATATTTATTGGCTAATCTTTAGCCAATAAATCTTATTCTTTAGCTTGTCTTCGGAGCAGCTGTTGTTCCGGTGTAACGGGAGGAACCCCCGGTAGTTGGGAACATTTTAGAAATCTCAGGGAGAACAACAGAGGAGGATCCCTCTCTCAGGACGGACAGATAGCCTGCACCGATCCGAACACCAGCGCATAACCCACTGCGCCTCACATGACAAAGACAATACATTTACAACACAGTCCACATGCTGAAGAAAGCACGTGTCTATAAATAAGAAGAAGATGGATCCAGGTGGAGTTCAACAACCCTGCGCCTTCAGGACGGTCCATTCCTCACATGTCATGCTCAAGTGTCTCCATGAAAGGCCCTGCTGCTGGATCTGTTTCGGCCCCGCGGAATGTGGCCTCCCTGGGCGCGTGGAGAGCTTCGGGAACCACGCGGTGTATTAATACTGCGCTGCTGATTTACGAAGGCATGCTTCAGATGTGTGTGCAGCCTGGAGCTCCACACGTACCGTTACACATCCTAATAAACACCACTAAACTGCTTTAACAACTCCTATTGAATTAGTATCTACTTTAATTTGAATGTATTTCCATTTGATAGGGATGTGCATTTTAAAATAGTTCAAATACAGGCATTATTTTATTTTGCTGCACATTTCCCCTTCAACTTGTGTGTATTAGTATTTCTAATTAATGTTATATTATTATTATTATGTTTATTTGATGTTTTTATTGCACTGTTTTACTTTCAATTTGTATTTTTAAATATCTATTTTCTATAATATGTATAAACATGTTTTTTTACAGTAATTTAAATTTAAATAAATATTCAGATTCTGATCCTTTCACTTTAACTCTTCATATTACTGGAGATATCTTGTTTATTTTATTGCAGATTTGTCTTTGACTCTTTATAATGTTCTTCCTATATGTTGTGAAAAACTATTTCTAACCGATATAAATATTATATAATATATATATGATTTTGAATCTGAAATAAAGCAATTTAAGAGCTCTGAAAAAAAGTATTATAGTAAAACACACCAATATTTCGTGTCACGTGATTTAGACCCTTAAGACGACCCACACAATTAACGTGTGTGTGAGTGAGTGTGTGTGTGTGTGTGAGTGTGTGTGTGTGTGTGTGTGTGTGTGTGTGTGTGGACTAAATTGCATTATAATGTGAATAAAGCATATTATTTCTGCAACATATATTGTGTCAATTTGACCAATGCAATAAATGCTAAAAATAGCAGATTTGAACCACTCAAACAAAAGGTCTGGATATAGGAGGAGGGAAGAGGAGGAAGAAGAGGGGGAAGAGGAAGAGGAGGAAGAAGAAGAGGAAGAAGAGGGGGAAGAGGAGGAGGCTAAGTTTAGCCCGTGGAGCTGCGCGCTGCTCCGTGTGGGACAGGGTGAGATCAAAGGGATTCCATTCTGACTCTGTTGCCATGGAGATCATAATTCAGCTTGGATGTCTGTTTTAATTAGGAGGCAGCGACGCTAACGAAGGAATAGCATGAGGATGAAGGCATCATCATCATCATCATCATAAAGAAAAGCATCACTCATATGGTCGTAATTATAATATTCATCATAAATAATATATTAACAATAATACATATAATTAATATCAAAATATTCTAATAAACATACAAAATTAAAGTACAAATGTGTAATAAAAGATGAAATAAAAAAGTAATAATAATGGATTGATAACATAGAATTATATATATTTATACAAACATAAGTAAAATGTAAAATATGCAATATAAGAGTAAATAAAATAAAGTGGAATAAATATATACAAACATTATATATAAACGTTTGAGTATAAAAATAAAATAAAGGATGTCAGGACCCACGTGCAGAACGAATACAGCGGGTGTAAAACAAGAAGTATTCATTCAAAGCCAAACAAACGAGAGAAATGAACAAGCGGGACCGATCAACAAGAGGACGAGGAGCGGGACCGATCAACAAGAGGACGAGGAGCGGGGCCGATCAACAAGAGGACGAGGAGCGGGACCGATCAACAAGAGGACGAGGAGCGGGACCGATCAACAAGAGGACGAGGAGCGGGGCAGATCAACAAGAGGACGAGGAGCGGGACCGATCAACAAGAGGACGAGGAGCGGGACCGATCAACAAGAGGACGAGGAGCGGGACCGATCAACAAGAGGACGAGGAGCGGGACCGATCAACAAGAGGACGAGGAGCGGGGCCGATCAACAAGAGGACGAGGAGCGGGACCGATCAACAAGAGGACGAGGAGCGGGACCGATCAACAAGGGGACGAGGAGCGGGGCCGATCAACAAGAGGACGAGGAGCGGGGCCGATCAACAAGAGGACGAGGAGCGGGGCCGATCAACAAGAGGACGAGGAGCGGGACCGATCAACAAGAGGACGAGGAGCGGGACCGATCAACAAGAGGACGAGGAGCGGGACCGATCAACAAGAGGACGAGGAGCGGGGCCGATCAACAAGAGGACGAGGAGCGGGACCGATCAACAAGAGGACGAGGAGCGGGACCGATCAACAAGAGGACGAGGAGCGGGACCGATCAACAAGAGGACGAGGAGCGGGACCGATCAACAAGAGGACGAGGAGCGGGACCGATCAACAAGAGGACGAGGAGCGGGACCGATCAACAAGAGGACGAGGAGCGGGACCGATCAACAAGAGGACGAGGAGCGGGACCGATCAACAAGAGGACGAGGAGCGGGACCGATCAACAAGAGGACGAGGAGCGGGGCCGATCAACAAGAGGACGAGGAGCGGAGCCAGAGTCAGCGGGGAAGCTGCGACGAACTGACAACACAGGAAGATAAGACTTTATACGCGACTCATGACAAAGACTCAGCTGGAGAAACACAACCAGAGGAAACTAAAGACAGGAAGTGAAACCAGACACGACACGGAGAGGAACCCTTTCAAAATAAAACAAATATAAACACAAAAACTCAAATCACGACAAAAAACTATTAATAAAAAATCACATTTAATTAAATATACAAACATAAGGAGTACAAAGCTGCTTGTTAAGTTTCTCCATCGTTGTGTACAAACTGGATAAAACGCCGGCTTGTTGTTGTTGTTGTTCAGGAGTTGATCCCGCCCCTGCCCCCGCTCGACGTCAGCGTGGCGTATGCGGTGCTTTTGCTCTGGCCGGAAAAAATGCGGGTGCTTGAAACGAACCGGATCCCGGAGCTAAGAGGCGGCTCCGCTGCGGTGTGAACAGGAAAACCCGGTACTTGCCCTGATTGGCCGGGTACGTTTATACAACTTCAGTGTGTGAACGCTTGCGCATCATCGATGAGAGTAGTACCCATAGAGTCCAGTAGAGGGCGGAGCCTGTGTGAGATAGAACATGTACTTGAGTACAAGTAGAAGTACTCAGATCTTGTACTTGAGTAAAAGTAGAAATACTCAGATCTTGTACTTGAGTAAAAGTAGAAGTACTCAGATCTTGTACTTGAGTAAAAGTAGAAATACTCAGATTTTGTACTTGAGTAAAACTAGAAGTACTCAGATCTTGTACTTGAGTAAAAGTAGAAGTACTCAGATCTTGTACTTCAGTAAATGTAGAAGTACACAGATCTTGTAGTAAAAGTAGAAGTACTCAGGTCTGGTACTTGAGTAAAAGTAGAAGTACTCAGATCTTGTTCTTGAGTAAAAGTAGAAGTACTCACATCTTGTAGTTGAGTCAAAGTAGAAATACTCAGGTCTGGTACTTGAGTAAAAGTAGAAGTACTCAGATCTTGTTCTTGAGTAAAAGTAGAAATACTCAGATATTGTACTTGAGTAAAAGTAGAAGTACTCAGATCTTGTAGTAAAAGTAGAAGTACTCAGATCTTGTACTTGAGTAAAAGTAGAAGTACTCAGATCTTGTACTTGAGTAAAAGTAGAAGTACTCAGATCTTGTACTTGAGTACAAGTAGACATACTCAGATCTTGTACTTCAGTAAATGTAGAAGTACACAGATCTTGTAGTAAAAGTAGAAGTACTCAGGTCTTGTACTTGAGTAAAAGTAGAAGTACTCAGATCTTGTACTTGAGTAAAAGTAGAAGTACTCACATCTTGTAGTAAATGTAGAAGTACTCAGATCTTGTACTTCAGTAAAATGTAGAAGTACTCAGATCTTGTACTGAGTAAAAGTAGAAGTACTCAGGTCTTGTACTTGAGTAAAAGTAGAAGTACTCAGATCTTGTACTTGAGTAAAAGTAGAAGTACTCAGATCTTGTTCTTGAGTAAAAGTAGAAGTACTCAGATATTGTACTTGAGTAAAAGTAGAAGTACTCAGATCTGTACTTGAGTAAAAGTAGAAGTACTCAGATCTTGTACTTGAGTAAAAGTAGAAGTACTCAGATCTTGTACTTGAGTAAAAGTAGAAGTACTCAGATCTGGTACTTGAGTAAAAGTAGAAGTACTCAGATCTTGTTCTTGAGTAAAAGTAGAAGTACTCAGATATTGTACTTGAGTAAAAGTAGAAGTACTCACATCTTGTAGTAAATGTAGAAGTACTCAGATCTTGTACTTCAGTAAATGTAGAAGTACACAGATCTTGTAGTAAAAGTAGAAGTACTCAGGTCTTGTACTTGAGTAAAAGTAGAAGTACTCAGATCTTGTACTTGAGTAAAAGTAGAAGTACTCAGATCTTGTACTTGAGTACAAGTAGAAGTACTCAGATATTGTACTTGAGTAAAAGTAGAAGTACTCAGATCTTGTACTTGAGTAAAAGTAGAAGTACTCAGATCTGGTACTTGAGTAAAAGTAGAAGTACTCAGATCTGGTACTTGAGTAAAAGTAGAAGTACTCAGATCTTGTACTTGAGTAAAAGTAGAAGTACTCAGATCTTGTTCTTGAGTACAAGTAGAAGTACTCAGATATTGTACTTGAGTAAAAGTAGAAGTACTCAGATCTTGTACTTGAGTAAAAGTAGAAGTACTCAGATCTTGTACTTGAGTAAAAGTAGAAGTACTCAGATCTTGTACTTGAGTAAAAGTAGAAGTACTCAGATCTTGTACTTGAGTAAAAGTAGAAGTACTCAGATCTTGTACTTGAGTAAAAGTAGAAGTACTCAGATCTTGTACTTGAGTAAAAGTAGAAGTACTCAGATCTTGTACTTGAGTAAAAGTAGAAGTACTCAGATCTTGTACTTGAGTAAAAGTAGAAGTACTCAGATCTTGTACTTGAGTAAAAGTAGAAGTACTCAGATCTTGTACTTGAGTAAAAGTAGAAGTACTCAGATCTTGTACTTGAGTAAAAGTAGAAGTACTCAGATCTTGTACTTGAGTAAAAGTAGAAGTACTCAGATCTTGTACTTGAGTAAAAGTAGAAGTACTCAGATCTTGTTCTTGAGTAAAAGTAGAAGTACTCAGATCTTGTACTTGAGTAAAAGTAGAAGTACTCAGATCTTGTACTTGAGTAAAAGTAGAAGTACTCAGATCTTGTTCTTGAGTAAAAGTAGAAGTACTCAGATCTTGTACTTGAGTAAAAGTAGAAGTACTCAGATCTTGTACTTGAGTAAAAGTAGAAGTACTCAGATCTTGTACTTGAGTAAAAGTAGAAGTACTCAGATCTTGTACTTGAGTAAAAGTAGAAGTACTCAGATCTTGTACTTGAGTAAAAGTAGAAGTACTCAGATCTTGTACTTGAGTAAAAGTAGAAGTACTCAGATCTTGTACTTGAGTAAAAGTAGAAGTACTCAGATCTTGTTCTTGAGTAAAGTAGAAGTACTCAGATCTTGTACTTGAGTAAAAGTAGAAGTACTCAGATCTGTACTTGAGTAAAAGTAGAAGTACTCAGATCTTGTACTTGAGTAAAAGTAGAAGTACTCAGATCTTGTACTTGAGTAAAAGTAGAAGTACTCAGATCTTGTACTTGAGTAAAAGTAGAAGTACTCAGATCTTGTTCTTGAGTAAAAGTAGAAGTACTCAGATCTTGTACTTGAGTAAAAGTAGAAGTACTCAGATCTTGTACTTGAGTAAAAGTAGAAGTACTCAGATCTTGTTCTTGAGTAAAAGTAGAAGTACTCAGATCTTGTACTTGAGTAAAAGTAGAAGTACTCAGATCTTGTACTTGAGTAAAAGTAGAAGTACTCAGATCTTGTACTTGAGTAAAAGTAGAAGTACTCAGATCTTGTACTTGAGTAAAAGTAGAAGTACTCAGATCTTGTACTTGAGTAAAAGTAGAAGTACTCAGATCTGGTACTTGAGTAAAAGTAGAAGTACTCAGATCTTGTACTTGAGTAAAAGTAGAAGTACTCAGATCTTGTTCTTGAGTAAAAGTAGAAGTACTCAGATCTTGTACTTGAGTAAAAGTAGAAGTACTCAGATCTTGTACTTGAGTAAAAGTAGAAGTACTCAGATCTTGTACTTGAGTAAAAGTAGAAGTACTCAGATCTTGTACTTGAGTAAAAGTAGAAGTACTCAGATCTTGTACTTGAGTAAAAGTAGAAGTACTCAGATCTTGTTCTTGAGTAAAAGTAGAAGTACTCAGATCTTGTACTTGAGTAAAAGTAGAAGTACTCAGATCTTGTACTTGAGTAAAAGTAGAAGTACTCAGATCTTGTACTTGAGTAAAAGTAGAAGTACTCAGATCTTGTACTTGAGTAAAAGTAGAAGTACTCAGATCTTGTACTTGAGTAAAAGTAGAAGTACTCAGATCTTGTACTTGAGTAAAAGTAGAAGTACTCAGATCTTGTACTTGAGTAAAAGTAGAAGTACTCAGATCTTGTACTTGAGTAAAAGTAGAAGTACTCAGATCTTGTACTTGAGTAAAAGTAGAAGTACTCAGATCTTGTACTTGAGTAAAAGTAGAAGTACTCAGATCTTGTACTTGAGTAAAAGTAGAAGTACTCAGATCTTGTCTAGTAAAAGTAGAAGTACTCAGATCTTGTACTTGAGTAAAAGTAGAAGTACTCAGATCTTGTACTTGAGTAAAAGTAGAAGTACTCAGATCTTGTACTTGAGTAAAAGTAGAAGTACTCAGATCTTGTACTTGAGTAAAAGTAGAAGTACTCAGATCTTGTACTTGAGTAAAAGTAGAAGTACTCAGATCTTGTACTTGAGTAAAAGTAGAAGTACTCAGATCTTGTACTTGAGTAAAAGTAGAAGTACTCAGATCTTGTACTTGAGTAAAAGTAGAAGTACTCAGATCTGGTACTTGAGTAAAAGTAGAAGTACTCAGATCTTGTACTTGAGTAAAAGTAGAAGTACTCAGATCTTGTACTTGAGTAAAAGTAGAAGTACTCAGATCTGTACTTGAGTAAAAGTAGAAGTACTCAGATCTGGTACTTGAGTAAAAGTAGAAGTACTCAGATCTTGTACTTGAGTAAAAGTAGAAGTACTCAGATCTTGTACTTGAGTAAAAGTAGAAGTACTCAGATCTTGTACTTGAGTAAAAGTAGAAGTACTCAGATCTTGTACTTGAGTAAAAGTAGAAGTACTCAGATCTTGTACTTGAGTAAAAGTAGAAGTACTCAGATCTTGTACTTGAGTAAAAGTAGAAGTACTCAGATCTTGTACTTGAGTAAAAGTAGAAGTACTCAGATCTGGTACTTGAGTAAAAGTAGAAGTACTCAGATCTTGTACTTGAGTAAAAGTAGAAGTACTCAGATCTTGTACTTGAGTAAAAGTAGAAGTACTCAGATCTTGTACTTGAGTAAAAGTAGAAGTACTCAGATCTTGTTCTTGAGTAAAAGTAGAAGTACTCAGATCTTGTACTTGAGTAAAAGTAGAAGTACTCAGATCTTGTACTTGAGTAAAAGTAGAAGTACTCAGATCTTGTACTTGAGTAAAAGTAGAAGTACTCAGATCTTGTACTGAGTAAAAGTAGAAGTACTCAGATATTGTTCTTGAGTAAAAGTAGAAGTACTCAGATCTTGTACTTGAGTAAAAGTAGAAGTACTCAGATCTTGTACTTGAGTAAAAGTAGAAGTACTCAGATCTTGTACTTGAGTAAAAGTAGAAGTACTCAGATCTTGTACTTGAGTAAAAGTAGAAGTACTCAGATCTTGTACTTGAGTAAAAGTAGAAGTACTCAGATCTTGTACTTGAGTAAAAGTAGAAGTACTCAGATCTTGTACTTGAGTAAAAGTAGAAGTACTCAGATCTTGTACTTGAGTAAAAGTAGAAGTACTCAGATCTTGTACTTGAGTAAAAGTAGAAGTACTCAGATCTGGTACTTGAGTAAAAGTAGAAGTACTCAGATCTTGTTCTTGAGTAAAAGTAGAAGTACTCAGATCTTGTACTTGAGTAAAAGTAGAAGTACTCAGATCTGGTACTTGAGTAAAAGTAGAAGTACTCAGATCTGGTACTTGAGTAAAAGTAGAAGTACTCAGATCTTGTACTTGAGTAAAAGTAGAAGTACTCAGATCTTGTACTTGAGTAAAAGTAGAAGTACTCAGATCTTGTACTTGAGTAAAAGTAGAAGTACTCAGATCTTGTACTTGAGTAAAAGTAGAAGTACTCAGATCTGGTACTTGAGTAAAAGTAGAAGTACTCAGGTCTTGTGCTTGAGTAAAAGTAGAAGTACTCAGATCTTGTTCTTGAGTAAAAGTAGAAGTACTCAGATCTGGTACTTGAGTAAAAGCAGAAGTACTCAGATCTTGTACTTGAGTAAAAGTAGAAGTACTCAGATCTTGTACTTGAGTAAAAGTAGAAGTACTCAGATCTTGTACTTGAGTAAAAGTAGAAGTACTCAGATCTTGTTCTTGAGTAAAAGTAGAAGTACTCAGATCTTGTACTTGAGTAAAAGTAGAAGTACTCAGATCTTGTACTTGAGTAAAAGTAGAAGTACTCAGATCTTGTACTTGAGTACAAGTAGAAGTACTCAGATCTTGTAGTAAAAGTAGAAGTACTCAGATATTGTTCTTGAGTAAAAGTAGAAGTACTCAGATCTTGTACTTGAGTAAAAGTAGAAGTACTCAGATCTTGTACTTGAGTAAAAGTAGAAGTACTCAGATCTTGTAGTAAAAGTAGAAGTACTCAGATCTTGTACTTGAGTAAAAGTAGAAGTACTCAGATCTTGTACTTGAGTAAAAGTAGAAGTACTCAGATCTTGTAGTAAAAGCAGAAGTACTCAGATCTTGTGGAACACATTTCAAAAGAAAACACAAAAAGAAAATCATGACAAAAAAAAAGTAAAAAAACATGAAATGTAATTAAAAATGTAACCAAACACAAGAAGTCAAAGCGAACGCTAACTGCGATGAGATGGAACATCAGGCCGTAGAAAGGCTCCTCCGCACGAAGGAGACCATCGAGCTGATGGATCTCCTGATGAATAATAGACGCGTTCATCAGCTGAGAGTTCTTCAAACGGCGTCTCTAAGAATGGCTCCGGAGTCTCGCTGCAAGAGCAGGGGACAGGGACATCCATCATCAGGAGGAAGAGGGGACAGGGACATCCATCATCAGGAGGAAGAGGAGGGACAGGGACATCCATCATCAGGAGGAAGAGGAGGGGACAGGGACATCCATCATCAGGAGGAAGAGCAGGGGACAGGGACATCCATCATCAGGAGGAAGAGGAGGGGACGGGGACATCCATCATCAGGAGGAAGAGGAGGGGACAGGGACATCCATCATCAGGAGGAAGAGGAGAGGACAGGGACATCCATCATCAGGAGGAAGAGGAGGGGACAGGGACATCCATCATCAGGGAGGAGGAGGAGGAGGAGGAGGAGGAGGAGGAGGAGGAGGAGGAGGAGGAGGAGGAGGAGGAGGAGGAGGAGGAGGAGGAGGAGGAGGAGGAGGAGGAGGAGGAGGAGGGACATCCATCATCAGGAGGAAGAGGGGACAGGGACATCCATCATCAGGAGGAAGAGGAGGGGACAGGGACATCCATCATCAGGAGGAAGAGGAGGGGACAGGGACATCCATCATCAGGAGGAAGAGCAGGGGACAGGGACATCCATCATCAGGAGGAAGAGGAGGGGACGGGGACATCCATCATCAGGAGGAAGAGGAGGGGACAGGGACATCCATCATCAGGAGGAAGAGGAGAGGACAGGGACATCCATCATCAGGAGGAAGAGGAGGGGACAGGGACATCCATCATCAGGGAGGAGGAGGAGGAGGAGGAGGAGGAGGAGGAGGAGGAGGAGGAGGAGGAGGAGGAGGAGGAGGAGGAGGAGGAGGAGGAGGAGGAGGAGGGACATCCATCATCAGGAGGAAGAGGAGGGGACAGGGACATCCATCATTAGGAGGAAGAGGAGGGGACAGGGACATCCATCATCAGGAGGAAGAGGAGGGGACAGGGACATCCATCATTAGGAGGAGGGGACAGGGACATCCATCATCAGGAGGAAGAGGAGGGGATAGGGACATCCATCATTAGGAGGAAGAGGAGGGGACAGGGACATCCATCATCAGGAGGAAGAGGAGGGGACAGGGACATCCATCATCAGGAGGAAGAGCAGGGGACAGGGACATCCATCATCAGGAGGAAGAGGAGGGGACAGGGACATCCATCATCAGGAGGAAGAAGAGGGGACAGGGACATCCATCATCAGGAGGAAGAGGAGGGGACAGGGACATCCATCATCAGGAGGAAGAGGAGGGGACAGGGACATCCATCATCAGGAGGAAGAGGAGGGGACAGGGACATCCATCATCAGGAGGAAGAGGAACATGAGAGGAAGAGGAGGGGAAGAGGAGGAACATGAGAGGAAGAGGAGAGGAGGAAGAGGAGGGGACAGGGACATCCATCATCAGGAGGAAGAGGAGGGGACAGGGACATCCATCATCAGGAGGAAGAGGAGGAGGAGGAAGAGGAGGGGACAGGGACATCCATCATCAGGAGGAAGAGGAGGAGGGGACAGGGACATCCATCATCAGGAGGAAGAGGAGGGGACAGGGACATCCATCATCAGGAGGAAGAGGAGGAGGGGACAGGGACATCCATCATCAGGAGGAAGAGGAGGAAGAGGAGATGGGGACAGGGACATCCATCATCAGGAGGAAGAGGAGGAAGAGGAGATGGGGACAGGGACATCCATCATCAGGAGGAAGAGGAGGGGACAGGGACATCCATCATCAGGAGGAAGAGGAGGAAGAGGAGATGGGGACAGGGACATCCATCATCAGGAGGAAGAGGAGATGGGGACAGGGACATCCATCATCAGGAGGAAGAGGAGGGGACAGGGACATCCATCATCAGGAGGAAGAGGAGGGGACAGGGACATCCATCATCAGGAGGAGGAGGAGGAGGAGGAGGAGGAGGAGGAGGAGGAGGAGGAGGAGGAGGAGGAGGAGGAGGAGGGACATCCATCATCAGGAGGAAGAGGAGGGGACAGGGACATCCATCATTAGGAGGAAGAGGAGGGGACAGGGACATCCATCATCAGGAGGAGGAGGAAGAGGAGGGGACAGGGACATCCATCATTAGGAGGAAGAGGAGGGGACAGGGACATCCATCATCAGGAGGAAGAGCAGGGGACAGGGACATCCATCATCAGGAGGAAGAGGAGGGGACAGGGACATCCATCATCAGGAGGAAGAGGAGGAGGAAGAGGAGAGGAAGAGGACAGACAAGAGAGGAAGAGGAGAGGAAGAGGAGGAAGAGGAGAGGAAGAGGAGGAACAAGACGAAGAGGAGAGGAAGACGAGGAAGACTACGAACATGTGAGGAAGAGGAGGAAGAGGAAGATGAAGACTAAGAACATGAGAGGAAGAGGAGGAAGATGAAGACTAAGAACATGTGAGGAAGAGGAGCAACAGAAAGCCTGCATTGGACTGGGATCATTATGAAGGCTCAAAGGTCACGAAGGAGGGAGGCCTCCGTCAGGCGGCCCTGGAAATGAGTAAAGGAACTCAGTCCTTATGTTTTAGAGATATTCTGCAACGGACTTGGTCCTTCTCACAGAACTGGGAAGTCCAGCTCGGTGGTTCTGCTGCAGCTCTCCTTCCTGCAGGACCCCTGCCCCTCCTCAGCTGGTGCTGGCATCCTCCGCAGCTCGTGTCACTAACCCAGGGCTTATTGTTCGGGAAACTGTCAGCCTGCTTTTCGGGTCAGAGACGTGTCCCCCAGCCTCACCTGCTGCTTCCTGTCAGACAGATAGTCTGTGATACACCTGCAGCTGCAAGAAGGGTGATCTGAATCAACACATACAATCTCACACAGGAGAGAAACCCTTCAGCTGCACACTGGGCAGTCAAAGGTGTATTCGCAGGAGTCACGTGACGAGACACGTGCAGGTTCAAACCGGAGAGAAACCCTTCAGCTGCTCAGTTTGTGAGAAATCTTTTACACAAAGTGAACATTTACAGCAGGGGGTGGGGAACTTCGGCATTTGATTCGGCCCTCGAGATAATTTATAAATACACGCAAAAAAGAAATTAATGAAATCTAGACCGCACATTTATTTTTTTAAATTAAAAAAGTGAGTGCCTGTTTTTCCTGGCCAATGTCAGGGTCCTTGAACACAACACAAGCCTATCGTGGTATATGTCCCAGAGAGCACCGGAACGCTGCTCCAAAAATTGCAGTACCCATAAGGAGCCGTGCACATGCCGCAGTTTCTGCGTGGCTGTCTTTAGTTGAAAGCCCAGTGGCGATCTGTTCATCTGTCATACTGAGCAGACAGTCAATACCTTTGTTGTTATTAGCATCTGGTTAGCTAGCTATGCTAACGAATATAATAATAATAATAAATTATATTTCTATAGCGCTTTTCTTGAACCCAAAGACACTTTACATTTGGGAGAGAGGGTAGACAAACGAAAAGAAACAAACAAAACAGAAAAGCCGTCCGGAGGAAGTTGATTGAGAGGGGGCGGGGCTTATGGATACAGAGTTGAGAGGGGGCGGGGCTTATGGATAGAGAGTTGAAGAGGTGGGTTTTGAGGCGGGACTGGAACAGGGTGAGGGACTCAGAC
Source organism: Champsocephalus esox (assembly GCA_036324585.1). NCBI lineage: Eukaryota > Metazoa > Chordata > Actinopteri > Perciformes > Channichthyidae > Champsocephalus > Champsocephalus esox. Next base: position 33,326,522 of record CM070488.1, read on the forward strand.
TCACGGAGGTCTTGGGGGAGGGAGTTCCAGAGCTTCGGGGCTGCCACAGCAACACATCCTCACTCCCAGGTCGGCCTATGTTGACGTTATGTCAAGTCCCCTGCCGGCTTTTTCCAACGCAAGGGGGGGGGGCCTTAGCGTCCATTTTCAACGCCAGGGGGGGGGGCCTTAGCGTCCATTTTCAACGCCAGGGGGGGGCCTTAGCGTCCATTTTCAACGCAAGGGGGGGGCCCTTAGCGTCCATATTCAGCTTTCCGGGATGTCCATGTGCTTCTATGGACGCTCATGTAAGCACGGCATTCGTTTGTGTCAACTGCCCTTAAAGGCAATGAAGACACTACACTACCCAGAATCCCCAGCTATCGTTTGGACTACACCATGTGCTCTGTTTGGCAAACCCCGTGATCGTCCTCAAGCTCTGTGATTGGAGAGTGTGCTCCGAGGGTTACCGAGCCTCGAACAGCACTTGAAATGGGATGGAACCACGGCAGACTGTTCAAAACTGGATTTGAACGGGTCCACCGCGTCCCCCCCCCTCCCCCACCCCTGTCCCCAGAACTACACATGCTGGCTATTCTGTTTCGCAACATGTTCTCTATGGCACGTCTCTACTGGGAGTTGTAGTTTTAAAAGACGTGTTTCGTATTTCCCATAATAAGAAGTTGCCAGTATTAAACTGTGTACATCCCTGGAGGTTTAGGGGACAGGAAACACTCACATTTAAAACATATAATTAATAAATGGGTGAAAATTGCTTGTGCCCATAATGGGCAGCATTAATATATATACCCACACGCCAGCTAAGGTCAGAAGAGCTTTATTTAACAGCTGGACTTATGTTTGTGACCCCTCCTGTTGTTAATTGATAACATTACATTACATTACATTAATTGATAAGCCTGAAACATGCACTTGTCAAGGTTCAGAGGCACATTTTGCAAATATGGCAGTAGCCATCGATCAGCTTAAGATAAGATATACTTTATTGATCCCAAGTTGGAACATTTGCGTTACATCATAGTATACATACAACATAGTTAACATTGCTGGAGGTATGCACACATATTGATAGATGTCTTGTAATGCACTATTGAGGAACCTGCGACCCAAGTTTTTCATTCAGTGCAGAACTACACCACAGTTGTGTAGGCCTATATGATATGTCAATAAACCTTAGAACATCTTGAAATCTTGAACGGGATGTGCAAAATAGTCATTATATACAGTCTTTAATTAACTATTAGTAGAGAATAACGAGTAATGAATATACTTTATAGGGATTCTATTAATATCTAATAATAAAAATAATGAAATTCAATAACATGCTTTAACCACCAGGTGTCTCTTTATATCAGCTGTGCACCTTTATGGTGTAAATGCAGCCTATCTACCAATTGGATCAAATATAAAAGTGAGCCGAATTAGTGTTGATACTGCAAGGAGACGTAATGTGTGAAAAGAAATGTAAGATGTTGTTTAATGGCTGATATATTTATGATCCACGTCACGTTTTCAGTTCCTCATGTTTGTCTTCTCATCAGGGCTCATAAATACAGAACTGCGGCAGATATGTAATATTTAATGCAGCCGAACCGTGTATTACAATGCCGTTATGTGATGACTTTCAAAGAGAAAAGCAAGCAGCACTCGGAATAAGGTATTATTTTATTTTTTAAAAATATTTTCGGTCTGTTTCCGGTATTTGTTAATGACGATGTGCTCTGAGATGTGAGACTGGAATTGCACAGGGGAAAATAACGTATCTTTAGATGCGGATTTTGTTAAACTAATATGTTTAGGCTGTGGACCAACACTATACATTGACGGGGAAGGGGGTAGCAATAAAGATAACACCATTAAACAGTTACACAACATAACAGAAATAATATCGATAGCAGCGTCCCTAGCAACCACCTTGGTAACAATGAAAACGTTGGACGCAATTTCCTGAAGTAATCTTCGTAATAACTAGCAAACTAAAGATCATGTACATCCACTGCACACATAATCTGAAATAACAACTCATATTTCTCGCATCAAATGACATCAAAACGCATTTTAATGGCCAAACTAACTTTAAAATAGGCATTTTACACCCAGAATAAAACGAAGTTCGGCCATGTTTTCTTTTTCTGCAGGGAGAAATCACGTGACGTCAAACAGAGCACATGGTGTAGGCCAAACGATAGCTGGGGATTCTGGGTAGTGTAGTGTCTTCATTGCCTTTAAGGGCAGTTGACACAAACGAATGCCGTGCTTACATGAGCGTCCATAGAAGCACATGGACATCCCGGAAAGCTGAACATGGACGCTAAGGGCCCCCCCCCTTGCGTTGAAAATGGACGCTAAGCCCCCCCCCCTTGCGTTGAAAATGGACGCTAAGGCCCCCCCCCTTGCGTTGGAAAAAGCCGGCAGGGGACTTGACATAACGTCAACATAGGCCGACCTGGGAGTGAGGATGTGTTGGTTGGCCACAGAGAAGGCTCTGTCCCCGAAGCTCCGGAGTCTGGCCTTGGGGATTGAAAGCAAACCGGCTGAGGAGGATCTGAGGGACCGGGGGGGTCGGTAGAGGGTGAGGAGGTCCGTGAGGTGCAGATGGTGGAGGGCTTTGAAAGTGAGGACCAGGAGTTTGTAGTGGATGCGGTGTGAGACGGGGAGCCAGTGGAGTTCTTTGAGGACCGGGGTGATGTATGTTATTGTGATTGCATCACATGGTAAATGTGCTGTACTGATACATCTCTTCCTCAGGTCTCTCAGAGCTCTTTAGGAACTACGAGAAAAATCATTGTGATATTTTTTTTTAAATCTAACTTTAATTTTTGACAAATTTGAATTTTTCTTTGAATTTTGACATTTTTATAAAATATGTTTTTTTTATTTCTCGCTTTTTCCAGTTTTATGGCTCAGTTTTAGAATTTTAACTTTTTTCTTTTTGAATTGTTTCAGAAATATCACTTTTTCTCATAATTTGACTTTTTTTTAGGAGTTCCTTTTCTGAGAACTGTGATTTTGTTCAGGGTTCAGCATCTCGCCCAGGGACACATCGACATGTTGACTCCGCGGGCTGGAATCGAACCAACAACCTTCTTGTTGAAAGACGGCATAGTAACATGATGTCTTCTCCTTCTCATGTCTGTTCCTCGCGCTGTGTAATCAACATGCTTTTAAATCAATAAGATCCTCATTGTTGCCTCACTGATCTCTTCTGATTGGATAGCATCACATCACATTCCAAGAGCTCTGAAGAGTTACAGCATGAGTGACTCTAAATAAGACCAACTGCATCATTCACATCTTCACGTCCATTTATCTACACTGTAAACAATTACCAGCATTTCACAACATTTAACAGTATTATTTTACAGTGACATATTGTAATCAAGGCCCCCTGTACTATCCCAACAAATACATGTAAAAAGGACTGTATCCTTGGATTTCACAGCATTTAACTATTATTTCACAATAAAATACTGCAATCAAAATCCTCTGTAATATCACATCAAATGTTGTAATATCACAACAACATTGTAAAAATTGCAAGGATTTCACAGCATTTAAGAGTAGCATATTACAGAGAAATATTGTAATCAAAAGCCCCTGTAATATCACAACAAAATATCTATAAAACAGTAGAATTGGATTTCACATTATTTAACTATTATTTCACAGTAAAGCACTGTACTCAAAATCATTTTAACACAACCATGATAGACTGTATATAAAGAGCACAACTCATTACTGTAAAATTTGAATTGTGTACCAATGCACATGTGCAGAATAGACTATTCTAACCGGCGTGTGTCCTGGCAACCCTGTCTCCTAAAAATTACGTTCCCACAGAACTAAACTGCATTCTCAATTACGTTTAGCTAGAAATGTATTTTTACAACGATTCCAGGGATTCCTGACTTGAGTTTCTAGCACCAGGGAAAGTGCAAAAAGTGCCCCAAATCAGCGTCTTAATTTACCCAGGGCCTTGTGCTTGGCTTTCGGCATGAAAATTCAGGAAACTCTCCTGAGTATCTTATTACATATCTCAACTTTGGAGGGGAGTTGGGGGACAAACGACACATCAAATCACATCTCCACATCAAACCGAAGCTAACTAGAATACTCTTGTCTGCCTAGCATGCGGGGAAATTGGCGTGCTCTGTCACAACAAGAGCGAGAGTGAAAGCGGCTTAATGGAAGGCTTTGTCCCGTTTTAAGCCATAACGTTTGACATTCGGAGCAGCAGAGGGATGAATCTGCATGTACTCTTCGAGGCGATTCCAACGACACCAAGCTCAAAGCTGTCAGACCTTCCTTTGTGCCGTCTAGAGTACTGAGAGCCATGAAAACATGACCTTTAACCTTAGTTTGAGACTTGGTTGAAGGTCACAGCGGCCCCAAATTTTGCAAGCGGGTTCCACACAAGTTAAGCAACACACTCTCAAAGTCTCGGAGCGCCAAACACCTTTTTTCATTTTTTTCAATTTTCTCTCCCTCCCTCACCAAAGGGTGTCCAATCCTTAGCTCGAGACAGGATTTTGTGAGAGTTTGACATTAGATTGAAAAAACATTTCTGGGTGGGTTACGGTTCCCATATTCCAGATACCTTATCTGGGCCCTATTTAGACGCCCCTGGTGAAAAAATTATCTTTCCAGCCCTTTCCAAAGTCAGGTTATTAAAGATTAAAGATTATTTAACAAAACATTTCAATAACGTGCTTTAACCACTAGGTGTCCCTATTTACCAATTGGATCAAATATATAAGTCAGCCGAATTAGTGTTGATACTGAAAGGAGACGTATTGTGTGAAAAGAAATGGAATATGTTGTTTAATTGCTGATATATTTATATTTATTTTATTCTGTTGAGAAAGTTGAAGATCACGTGACATACACGCCAGAAAAAACGTCATTTCTGGGTATTTGTCCACTGGTTTGCCTGTTAACCGTAGGTGTCACGTTTGAAGGGACGAAACGAAACGTCATCGCTCGAACGGCCAATCATATCGCGCTTTGAGGAACCCAAAGCCTCCTAACAGAGATGCCTCGATCCTTTCGAAAATTCGCACGGAGGCAACAGTCAAGGTGAACATCTGTGAGTTTCTCCAAAGCGGTTACCATCGGTAAACAGCAAGTAAGTACTGCCTATAATGTGGATATTATGTGCTTTCGATTGCGAACGCTAGTGGAGTAGTGTCGTGTTGGTTTATACATGGTAGCGAATAGATAGCTAGCGTTAGCTTGATAGCAGCCATGTCCACCTTCAAGCAGGTGGCCTTAACGTTAGCCTAGCTAGTGCTAGCCAGCGCCGTATATGGCTATGGTATATGGCTCTGGTGCTAGCCAGCCAACTGTTGCTGACTGTTCCATTTGTTGGCAGAAGGCTTATGCTGTATTCGAATGAAAGAGCGAACAATGAATACTTTAACAGGTACGACTGGCATAATTGCCATTGGTATAAGCTAGTAAGCTTAGCATTGCTGCTAAGTTTGTATTCTGACGCCATGGTCTAACTAACTTACTAGTAGGTTAGCTGATGTTAGCTAGCTAATGAATGTTTCTTGTGCTAGGTGCGTGGTGGTTTCATGACATTGTCTAATCAAATTAGACCTAATCTAAATCGGTGTCAAAGTTGTTAACGTTAGTTGCTCTTACAATGTTTTAATGAATTCGTCACAGACCCTATTGCACATTGGTGTCACCACGTGTCATCACTAGGGCTGCAACAAACGACGAATTTGATAATCGATTAATGAAACGATTAATCGATTATTCGGATTAAGGTTTTAACTGTACTACTCGGGGTTCGTACGGGTGCTTGAAATTCTTGAAAATGCTTGAAATTTGACGTGGTGTTTTCAAGGTTGGGAATGGTGCTTGAAATTGAGATAAAGTGCTTGAAAATGTAATGCTTTACTTTTACAATAAATTGCTGTCTGACTGAATAGTTCGCTTTTTAGATTAAAAGAAAAGAATTGCTTAGCTTCTACATAAAACAGCTCCGCTGCGGCCTTCCCGTGCTATGCGCGCGACCTGCAAATGTTTGTTTTACGTCACGTGTGACCTGGGCACTCTGATGAGAGATAGGTGACTGTGTGCCAGGAGGTTGCCGTTTCAACGAGCGTTGGCAAGCAGAAGACAAATGCAAGCCATGGCTAAGACGAGGGTCAAGCCCACGAGTAGCATCCTGCAAAGTTTGCAAAAATAACGATGCGAGAGTCTGCGCTGACGAGCCACATGAAAGGTACGCCGGAGTAGAGCATTTTAGATTAGGCTAACGTTGCATGTTACGTTTGTTTAAGCTAACGTTAGCGAGCTGAATAGCGAACTCGATTGAGGGATAATAATAATTGCAGGGGACAATCATTTCAGAGGAGCGTACCTATGTTAATATGTGCGTTATAGTCGCCATCCTGTGGTGTTCAGAGGATGAAGCACTCACTGCACTTCGTGTTATAGTCACGAAATATAATCTATTGATTCGACACGGAGCGATTTTAAAAGCAATGTATTTCTACTGGTAGTATGTTTCGTGCCTAAACCAAATGTGACTTGCTCTATCCAAATCAGTCACATTGACCCGAAGACACGTTTTCGTTTGTATCACTGGTCTGGGGGAAGCTCGCGTGTGTGTACGTGTATTTTTGCGTTTGTGTACCGGGGAAACACTCACAAGAAACTCCGGCTGTTGTTATGCTTGCTGTGACGTTACATTAGTCCGTTCTCCGCTTTTAATTATGCCGAAGCTTCAAAGCTGTATTTATCATCTACATTTTCCGAAACAAGTTTAATATTCTGAAAGCCAAGACTTTGTTTAATTGAAACCAGATGAAAAACAAACTGTCTTTTATATCAAATTGAAGTATTATACAAGTAAAATTACATTTTGCTTTAAGTATTATCATCGAAATAGCGACAGTAAAAGTAGTCATTGTGCAGATTGGTCCATTTCGTAGCTGGTTGAACCAAAGTCTGATTTAACACTGCTCTCAAAACATGCTCAGACATAAAAAGTTGAACTATTTTTTAGCCTCATTGTAGCCTGTGGCTTACTTAGAGTTTAAGCCTCGCCTAGCGAGCAAAGTTTCAATCACTCAATACTTTCATCAACACTACTCTGGATGATAAAGGATTACCAAACTCTCTCTACCTTGCCTCTTCACAATGTTTATAGGTTTGAAATGTTTATAGGTTATTGCAATGCGTAATGTCATTTATCTGAAAACAAGTTTTTTTTTAATCTTATTTTACTTCTATACTATTCTAGCCTAAATTAGCTTCCACTTTTACCTGCATTTTGTACACTGTCCTGTTTTGCACTTGTCCTGTCTTGTCCCTGCACCCTGTCCAATGTTGTCTTTATGTCAGTACCTACCAGCAACACATTTCTAGTATGTTGTAAAACTACATGGCGAATAAACAGATATTGTATTTTCCTCTAGGCCTACTGATTGCCTGCCTGGTGTTGACCGACGCGACGAGGTGTATTGCCTAAATCCTAAATCCAATCCACGGATTGCTTCCTAGTTGGAGGTAGGCCTAGTATGCAACACAGACCGTAGTTTATAGACTGTGCATAACGGCAGTCCCCAGCTCCAGTGCTTCCCTCCATGAAGTACTGAAGCTCAGACATTTGTTACCTGTGCAGCACACCTGAGATTAATCACTTCATCCAATACTGTTTGACAGTACATTTATGTGAGCTTACCTCTCTTGCTTCCCTGTGGTGGTTTTTTACTGCCTCTATTCCAGATTTGACATCCTCGTGATCCTGTTGTGCGTGCGCCATCCTCGAGGAAATTGCTAGTGACTGTTCGAGTGTTGTTGCAGCTAAGGTAGTTAACATTTCGATATGATTGTGTGACTGCGGTCTCGTCTAAATGGGATGCTCGACTACCTGACCTTGAACACCTTTACAGCATGTTCATAATCTGCATGCAAACTGAAAAATTCCTTTTGTTGGTTGCCTTTGTAATTTCTCCTTTCTCTGGTCTCTTTTTTTCAAGGTCATCAGAGAGGCCAACCATCCTCTTCAGTGTCAGGCAGATTGAATTATGTTTGGGTAGGTAACTAGTTACCACGCACAACAATGTTCCACTGTAAATATATTGGATGTCAACCTATGATTCCTATCCCTAGGTGTGTGAGGTGGTGCCCAGCAGAGTTACCAGAGGGGGAGACCAAGGCAACGTTGGAGGATTCGAAAGGGATCTGCGGAACATCTACTCAGGCATGCAATCTACTTTATTTTTGGTGAATTGACACCTAAATAAACATCCCACATTAAGCAAAAAGGCCACCTTAATATTCAGAATGAGTAATGATGAGAGCATGAAATTAAAGGTTTGACACTCAAAATGTCCCAGAGGTGGGGACATTGAATTTAATTGTTGTTACTTGGGTACTCTCAAACATGTATTTGTATGTCAGTACACAGAGGAAGGGATGGGTGGTGCAGAGAGAGCAGAACTTCTGATGGTGAGGACCTACATCTTCCTGCGGAGTTACCTCAACAGATGCCTGCACCAGCGATGTTGGAGGTCAAAGAGGAATGGCCTTTTCTCAGAGAGGGCTTTTCTCCCACTTTGGCATCCTGACGGACGTCAACATACTTCAGAAGCTCAGAGAGGACAGACCATCCTGCATTTCTGCCAGAAACTGGACAACACGAAGATCAGGGAATTTCTGGCCAGCTATGATCCAGAGGGTTCGGAGAAGGCTGCCTGCATCCTCCAGCTCCTTATGGTCTACTTTAAGGAGATTACCGAGAAACTGATGCTCGAAGTTGATGTAAGTTTTTTTAAATGTATTTAAAATGCTAAACGAGTGATTACATTTGGGGCAACTGAAGCTCAGTTGGTAGAGCTGGTCGTTCATCGACTGTAGGGTTGGTGGTTCGAATCCTGGCTCTGACTGTCCGCATGTCGGAAGTGTCCTTGAGCAACCCCCAAGTTGCTCCAAATGTGCCGAGCTGATCTGTGTTGAGCTGTAGTGCGCGGATTAGCTGTTGCCTTGGCATCACCCAGACGGTGGCTACACATTGGTTTGCGGACGTCCATTTGTAAGCGCTTTGGGTGTCTTGAAAAGCTCTATATAAATGCAAGTATTATTATTATTATTAGACCATTTATTATGTTCTGATTTACCTCTGACCAATGAACGATCTTCATCCTTGCATAATGTTAAATCTATGCTATTGTGTGTTACTTTGTTACAGACCTCTGCTGCTAATGTAGTGAATACTGCAGCACTCCCAATCACCCCCTGCTTGATCATTCAAGGTAATGTAATGTTCAGGGATGGGATTTTTCCTGTTTATACAGGATTTCCTGCTTTTCTGACCTGAATGGCTAGACTTCACTGCTGCTTTTATTCTAGTTATATAATTTCTCTTAGGAAATCCCTGTTCTGCTCCACCATCGATGAGGTATAGGATACTGAATGGTTACTCTAAAGAGCTTAAGTGTTCCTTTGCATCGAGGAGAGAATCTGACTGAAGGCCTTCCATCTCCTGCACTACATTCAAGTCCAGTCTGTGAAACGACACTTACGATACTCTGACGCCATATGTTTCAGCGATTCGCGTTAGTTAAAATCTCTAGCCTGTTTCAATGATTCAGGGGTCTGACGAGTTGACATGTTCTCGTTCCAGCTGGGCTCGTAACCATCTACCCATAGAGGAATGAGGTTAAACCGTCTATCCATAAAGGCAGAGGGGGGAGGGCTAGGGAGTTGCGTTGTCGTTCAGCCAGATTCTCCTATCTGCACAGGGACCTTAGATGCTTTTACAGTGACTGTTAAGTAGCCTACCACACTGATGGTGGAGTAGAAAAGTGCTGTCCACCTGGAGGGTTCTGTGTCATGTCCTTGCATGCTCTGCACTGTATATTTTCCTGCTTTTTGTTCCTTGGCCAATCATGAATGTTACTCGGATCTGGTATTGACATCTCTAGCTCAAGTATTATTTTTGATTGATTCTAGGAATGTACCTATCCACAATAACGCATGACGGGGTATCTGTTCATTTCAGGTGACGCAATGAAGCCTTCTGGGTGAATGCTATCCACCGAGGGACAAGTGGTAATGGGCCCACACCCATTTCTTTTGCATGGGGTAGCTGCTTTATTCAGCAGCTACTATGTCTTCAACTTCAAATATCCCGTTGGATCATGCACACTGGAGTTCATCCAAAGGTATTGTAACACTCAAACACATGATCAATGTCATCAGTAAGACTTATCATGCAAAGTTGTGTTTCACTATCTGGCTATTAAGTCCATGCCTTTCTACAGAGGCCATAAAGTAGATTAAATGCTTTGAGTATGAAGCCTGGAACCAACTATGCGAATTGGGACCACACCATCACTTGATGTTGCTGGGCTATCTTGTTAAAAAATTGACATAATGGTTTAATTCACATTATAGTATGGCTTCAAAATTCAGATAAGTAAGTAAACCTTATGTTAGAGGTACCTGAGGCACTCTGCTAGGCTACAAATAATGTTATTGTGAGAGGATGATGCAACAGGTTTGGACTAGTAACAGTCGGTGTGGGAAAAGACACAGGTGAACACCTTGATAAATGCTGCCTGCAATACATGAGTGTATTTAAAACTGAAACTTATCTTTGCTTTTTAACAGGTGCTTCTTGGGCATCAACCCGGAGAAAGGCTCCAAGGCAAAGAAGCGAAGCTCCATTAACCCTCACGTGAGCACGCTTCACCGGAAGCTGATAGACTTGGAATGGTCTGCATAGACTGGATGGTGTGCGGGGACAAGTCCAGTGGGAAGCATTACGGTCGGTTCACCTGCGAAGGATTATTTGTTTAAAGGATCCGTTAAGGGTTCATCTGTTTTTTTATGGATAGTTGATGTGAACTAGTTCATGTTCCTGTTTGTTTACTCTGTTGTTTATTTTGTCAATAAATATGCCAGTGGGCTTCCATTGATTTTACCTCATTTGTGTGTTTGGTGTGTTTTTAATTGTACAATAAGATTACGTGCATTTTTGTAGTGCAGCTCCAGTACTTCCAGGAGGAAGCTCACACTTTGGTTTCCTGTTAAACTTGGACAGGAAACATTGTATGAGCTTCCTCCAGGAAGTACTGGAGCTGGGGATTACAGTTATGCACGTGTATCATTGTAAATTCACAGTAAATTACTGGCTACTCCTGCAGTACTTTCACAATAGAAATGTAAAAGTACAGGCCCTTGTTGTAATTAATGTACAACAAAATGATGTAATTCCCCAGTAACATACTGTAATATCACAGTAATTGAAGCTGTGAAGTTACAGTATACAGTTGTACTTTTACAACAATGCATTGTAATATCATGGATGTGAAATTACAATACATTGCTGTGAAGACATTCACAGTAAATTGCTGTGAACCTTACTGTGAAAGTCATGCAACAATTTGCCAGGTAATTATTGTGAATTCACGGTGGATATTTTTACAGTGTAACCATTAGTTTCTTTACGTGGCGTCTGATCGTCCTCCAGCTCTCACGTTACACTTCATCTGTGATAAACACCAATAGACACTATTTTATATTCAGTGGTTAATACGCTGCGGAGCAAACTGTTCTTATCAGATGTTCACCCACTGCTCCAATATGTATTATTTATTCAATAGAGATCCTCAAAAACCTCAAACCGTCCAAACCATGTTTCAGCTATTGTCTGCTAATGCTAATGATGCAGCTTGTGTTCATTGTGTGAACGTCCCAACAGCTGCAGGTTAACATCCGGCAGGTTCGAGGAGCTGGAGACCCTACTCTACATTTCTATCGTTACTCTTTGGGGTCTCAACATGTCCGGGTTCACACTGATGACAAGCAGAATATTTACAATCAGTAACTAAGCAGGTGTGGTGAAAACAGTGTGAGAATGTGCTCTGGTTCTGAGCCTAACCCCTCTCCTGTCCCCTGCTGTGATGAAGCTTCTCTTCCTCTGGACCGGAACCACACACTGGAGACAGAAAGATCTGCACGTCTGTGTTGTTTAAGTTCCACTGGTTCCCACTAGATGGCGCTCAGGAGCAGTGGTTTCACCCATGGATGTATTTCCCCTCCTGCTGGTGGGACTGTTTACAGGAAATCACGTGACTGCTGGGAACAGTTCCGAACTCAACCAGCAGGGGAGCTGTTGCTCAGACTCAGACTGTGAACTGCGCAGCAGGAAATAAATAGTGCACTGTCACTCTCAGGGGAAATGAGGGGAGTCCCGAGGGAGATACACATACAAATACCTGATATACAAATACCTTCAAGTTTTATACAACCACAGTTCAATCAAGATAAGAGCTTTATTGAACCTGGAGGGAAGCAGCAACAGACAGAGAGGAGAGAAGTACTCGGACCATGTACTTAGTAAAAGTAGAAGTACTCAGATCATATACTTAGTAAAAGTAGAAGTACTCAGATCATATACTTAGTAAAAGTAGAAGTACTCAGATCTTGTACTTGAGTAAAAGTAGAAGTACTCAGATCTGGAACTATAGTGGGTTGAAAGTGAAGATGGTCAAATATACTGCATGTATCTGTGCACATGATTAAAGGCACTTTTGAATCCTTTTCTAATAGTTTTTACAGCATGTTTCCTGTCTGTTTGAACTCATTGTTAACCTAAATGAGTCGAGGAAGCGACGCTGCAAAGCAAAGGAGACGAGGCGAGGAAGCGACGCTGCAAAGCAAAAGAGACGAGGTGAGGAAGCGACGCTGCAAAGCAAAGGAGACGAGGCGATGCTGCAAAGCAAAGGAGACGAGGCGAGGAAGCGACGCTGCAAAGCAAAGGAGACGAGGCGAGGAAGCGACGCTGCAAAGCAAAGGAGACGAGGAAGCGACGCTGCAAAGGAGACGAGGCGAGGAAGCGACGCTGCAAAGCAAAAGAGACGAGGCGAGGAAGCGATGCTGCAAAGCAAAGGAGATGAGGCGAGGAAGCGACGCTGCAAAGCAGACGAGGCGAGGAAGCGACGCTGCAAAGGAGACGAGGCGAGGAAGCGACGCTGCAAAGGAGACGAGGCGAGGAAGCGACGCTGCAAAGCAAAGGAGACGAGGCGAGGAAGCGACGCTGCAAAGCAAAGGAGTCGAGGCGAGGAAGCGACGCTGCAGAGAAAAGGAGACGAGGCGAGGAAGCGACGCTGCAAAGCAAAGGAGACGAGGTGAGGAAGCGACGCTGCAAAGCAAAGGAGTCGAGGTGAGGAAGCGATGCTGCAAAGGAGACTAGGTGAGAAAGCGATGCTGCAAAGCAAAGGAGTCGAGGTGATGAAGCAACGCTGCAAAGGAGACGAGGTGAGGAAGCGAGGCTGCAAAGGAGACGAGGTGGGGAAGCGACGCTGCAGAGCAAAGGAGTCGAGGTGAGGAAGCGACGCTGCAGAGCAAAGGAGATGAGGTGAGGAAGCGACGCTGCAGAGCAAAGGAGTCGAGCTGAGGAAGCGACGCTGCAGAGCAAAGGAGACGAGGTGAGGAAGCGACGCTGCAGAGCAAAGCAGTCGAGGTGAGGAAGCGACGCTGCAGAGCAAAGGAGATGAGGTGAGGAAGCGACGCTGCAGAGCAAAGGAGACGAGGTGAGGAAGCGACGCTGCAGAGCAAAGGAGTCGAGGTGAGGAAGCGACGCTGCAGAGCAAAGGAGACGAGGTGAGGAAGCGACGCTGCAGAGCAAAGGAGACGATGTGAGGAAGCGACGCTGCAGAGCAAAGGAGTCGAGGTGAGGAAGCGACGCTGCAGAGCAAAGGAGACGATGTGAGGAAGCGACGCTGCAGAGCAAAGGAGTCGAGGTGAGGAAGCGACGCTGCAGAGCAAAGGAGACGAGGTGAGGAAGCGACGCTGCAGAGCAAAGCAGTCGAGGTGAGGAAGCGACGCTGCAGAGCAAAGGAGACGAGGTGAGGAAGCGACGCTGCAGAGCAAAGGAGTCGAGGTGAGGAAGCGACGCTGCAGAGCAAAGCAGTGGTCGTGTTGCTGCTGCCTCAGAGTCAGGTTGCAGGGACCTCAAAGCCTCGAGGACCTCAAGGCCTCGAGGACCTCAAAGCCTCGAGGACCTCAAAGCCTCGAGGACCTCAAGGCCCTCAAAGCCTCGAGGACCTCAAAGCCTCGAGGACCCCTGGAAGGAGTCTGCACGTGTTGCTGTATCTCAGAGACAGAAACACAACAGGAGATATCTGGAGCAGAACAGCTGAGTCACGAGACAGAAGGGAAGGAGAGCAGGGACTTTCCAGCTGCTGGAGAACGGGTTAGGCAGAAGCTGCTCGGCAGAGAGACATGCAACGACCCGAAACAACCACCATCAGTGTATAGCCAGGGGAGGAGCGACAGGTTCCTCAGGCAGGGTGCGAGAGAGAGCCGAGTCCCACGGAGGAACACGCTTTCCAACAACGAGCACTCTGGTTTGTTCTGAAGGAGCTCACTGCTTCTTTATAAGCTATAAATCACACCGTACCTTTTACATTTATATTCAATCTAATATCTAATATTCCATTTCTCTCATACTTCACTCTCCACAGATCACTCTCTCAAACCTCCAGTCTCCATTTTGTGGATTCACACACCTGTGACAAAATGGCGATGGATTTGGTCGCTCATATGTATATATAATATCCTGCTTTATATTTTGTTACTGTACATTTGTAATTCAACACGTATATTTTCTTTTCTTTTTTATATTCTATTTTATTTCTATTGAGATGTTTACATTGTGGATTGTTTATTTCTAGTCTTTTAATTTGTATCGTACAATGACATGACTTGTTATTCTGCTGCAACGCAAACATTTCATGACATCGTTTCATGGTTGTGATGTTTCCGGTTGCTGGTGAGATGTGAGCCGGAGACGCAGGAGGTGCCAAACCTCATTTCCTGCTTCCTGTTGATCACTCTCTACTGATCACTCTCTACTGATCACTCTCTACAGATCACTCTTCACAGATCACTCTCTACAGATCACTCTCTACAGATCACTCTCCACAGATCACTCTCCACAGATCACTCTCTACAGATCACTCTTCACAGATCACTCTCTACAGATCACTCATCACAGATCACCCTCTACAGATCACTTTCTACAGATCACTTTCTACAGATCACTCTTCACAGATCACTCTTCACAGATCACTCTCCACAGATCACTCTTTACAGATCACTCTCTACTGATCACTCTCTATAGATCACTCTCTACAGATCACTATCCACAGATCACTCTCTACAGATCACTTTCTACTGACCACTCTCTACAGATCACTCTTCACAGATCACTCTCCACAGATCACTCTCCACAGATTACTCTCTACAGATCACTTTCTACAGATCACTCTTCAGAGATCACTCTCTACAGATCACTCTCCACAGATCACTCTCTACAGATCACTCTTCACAGATCACTCTTCACAGATCACTCTCCACAGATCACTCTCCACAGATCACTCTCTACAGATCACTCTCTACAGATCACTTTCTACTGATCACTCTTCACAGATCACTCTCTACAGATCACTCTTCACAGATCACTCTCCACAGATCACTCTCTACAGATCACTCTCTACAGATCACTTTCTACTGATCACTCTTCACAGATCACTCTCTACAGATCACTCTTCACAGATCACTTTCTACAGATCACTCTTCACAGATCACTCTCTACAGATCACTCTCTACAGATCACTCTCTACAGATCACTCTCTACAGATCACTCTTTACAGATCACTCTACAGATCACTCTTCACAGATCACTCTTCACAGATCACTCTCTACAGATCACTCTCCACAGATCACTCTCCACAGATCACTCTTCACAGATCACTTTCTACTGATCACTCTTCACATCACTCTTCACAGATCACTCTCCACAGATCACTCTCCACAGATTACTCTCTACAGATCACTTTCTACAGATCACTCTTCAGAGATCACTCTCTACAGATCACTCTCCACAGATCACTCTCTACAGATCACTCTTCACAGATCACTCTTCACAGATCACTCTCCACAGATCACTCTCTACAGATCACTCTCTACAGATCACTTTCTACTGATCACTCTTCACAGATCACTCTCTACAGATCACTCTTCACAGATCACTCTCCACAGATCACTCTCTACAGATCACTTTCTACTGATCACTCTTCACAGATCACTCTCTACAGATCACTCTTCACAGATCACTCTTCACAGATCACTCTCTACAGATCACTCTCTACAGATCACTCTTTACAGATCACTCTACAGATCACTCTTCACAGATCACTACCCACAGATCACTCTCTACAGATCACTCTCCACAGATCACTCTCCACAGATCACTCTTCACAGATCACTTTCTACTGATCACTCTTCACATCACTCTTCACAGATCACTCTCTACAGATCACTCTTCACAGATCACTCTCTACTGACCACTCTCTACAGATCACTCTTCACAGATCACTCTTCACTGATCACTCTCTACAGATCACTCTCTACAGATCACTCTCCACAGATCACTATCCACAGATCACTCTCTACAGACCACTCTTCACAGATCACTCTCCACTGATCACTCTTCACAGATCACTCTCCACAGAGCACTCTCCACAGATCACTATCCACAGATCACTCTCTACAGACCACTCTTCACAGATCACTCTCCACTGATCACTCTCCACTGATCACTCTTCACTGATCACTCTCTACAGATCACTCTCTACAGATCATTCTTCACAGATCACTCTCCACTGATCACTCTTCACAGATCACTCTCCACTGATCACTCTTCACAGATCACTCTCTACAGATCACTCTCTACAGATCACTCTTCACAGATCACTCTCTACTGATCACTCTCTATAGATCACTCTCTACAGATCACTCTTCACAGATCACTCTCCACAGATCACTCTTCACAGAGCACTCTCTATTGATCACTCTTCACTGATCACTCTCTACAGATCACTCTTCAGAGATCACTCTACAGATCACTCTCTACAGATCACTCTCTACAGATCACTTTCTACAGATCACTCTCCACAGATCACTCTCCACAGATCACTCTCTACAAATCACTCTTCACAGATCACTTTCTACTGATCACTCTCTACAGATCACTCTTCACAGATCACTCATCACAGATCACCCTCTACAGATCACTTTCTACTGATCACTCTCTATAGATCACTCTCTACAGATCACTCTCTACAGATCACTATCCACAGATCACTACCCAGATCACTCTCTACTGATCACTCTCTATAGATCACTCTCTACAGATCACTCTCTACAGATCACTATCCACAGATCACTACCCACAGATCACTCTCTACAGATCACTTTCTACTGACCACTCTCTACAGATCACTCTCTACAGATCACTCTTCACAGATCACTCTCCACAGATCACTCTTCACAGATCACTCTCCACAGATCACTCTCTACAGATCACTCTCCACAGATTACTCTCTACAGATCACTTTCTACAGATCACTCTTCAGAGATCACTTTCCACAGATCACTCTCTACAGATCACTTTCTACTGACCACTCTCTACAGATCACTCTCCACAGATCACTCTCCACAGACCACTCTCCACAGATCACTCTCCACAGATCACTCTCTACAGATCACTCTCCACAGATCACTCTCAACAGATCACTTTCTACAGAGCACTCTCCACAGAGCACTCTCCACAGATCACTCTCTACAGATCACTCTACAGATCTCTCTACAGATCTCTCTACAGATCACTCTCTACAGAGCACTCTCCACAGAGCACTCTCCACAGATCACTCTACAGATCATTCTTCACAGATCACTCTCCACTGATCACTCTCTACTGATCACTCTACTGATCACTCTCCACAGATCACTCTCCACAGATCACTCTCCACTGATCACTCTCCACTGATCACTCTTCACAGATCACTCTTCACAGATCACTCTTCACAGATCAGTCTCTACAGATCACTCTCCACAGATCACTCTTCACAGATCACTCTCCACTGATCACTCTCCACTGATCACTCTTCACAGATCAGTCTCTACAGATCTCCACAGATCACTCTTCACAGATCACTCTCACTCTTCACAGATCACTCTCTACAGATCACTCTTCACAGATCACTCTCTACTGATCACTCTTCACAGATCACTCTTCACAGATCACTCTCTACAGATCACTCTCTACTGATCACTCTCTACAGATCACTCTCTACAGATCACTCTTCACAGATCACTCTCCACAGATGAAATATTAATATTTGAGTCAGACATGTTAGTATACTGGTGATCAATATGAAAAGAGGAAGTACATAAAGGAAATATTTACTGGTTTCTTTTTTATTTTAAATTAAACTGTTTATATAAATATGACTATTAATCAAAGGTAACCCAAAGGTAATGTTTGAGCCTCACTAAATGTTCCTAACAACACAGAACTGTGTTATTCCCAGTCGTCATGGTAACGTCATCAGTTGCCGGGCAGATTTCCCCTCAACAGGTTCCTGAAGCAGGAGCTCTGAGAACAGCTGAGTGCAGCGACACACCCTGATAACACACACATGAGAGATCAACACCTCACTCAGAGCTACTTTGTTCCATGTTCCTCCATCAGAGAACCTTTCCATTTGTTTCTTTCAGAGCAGTAAACCATTGGATCTCTAGTTCCACATCAGATCCACGTTCCTCTGTGTCCGAGGCGCTACAGAAACCAATACGTGTGTTTATGGAAAGACGAGAAGACGGACATTTGGGAGACGGTTTTTATTGGAAAGAGAAACACGGACAGGAAAGGGTTAACAATGCAGAGCGGCTTCCTGTCACGCTCACCTCTGACCCCAAAGTAAAGAGAACGTCAGTCCGCTGGCTACGCACACGAAGCCTCCCTGCCCCCAAACAATAGCAACATCATCGAAATCACAAACACGATTATGTTTTCAAACCAATTCAAGAGACATTTAGAAATAAAGAAACACACTTCTGGTTCATTTAGAAAAGCTCAGACAGGGACACCAGATCACTGCTGCTACCCGGCCGGATCCAAACATTAACAAGCTGAATATATACACTGATACATGAACTGTGTGTGTGAGTATGTGTGGCCTAGCATTACTATACTTGTGGGGACCTATATCTGTTTACACAGTCAGACTCGCCTCCCTTATGGGGACATAATGGAGGTCCCCATAAGGGCAATCATTCATTTTAGGGTGAAGACTTGGTTAGGGTTAGGGCCCTGATACACCAACCCGATTTTGGGAGTCGGAGGCAGTCGAGCATTCACGGCGCCCTACTCAGGTTGGTGTGTCCCGCACCGTCGTCTCTTGGGAGGTGTGAAAATGAGCCGCCTGTGTATGTGTGTGTGTAGTGCTGCGTACCGGCAAGCCGAACCGGTACTGGACTTGTAAAAAGTTTCGGTTCAAGTCCGGTTAAAACCGGAACGTCGGGAACCGGTACTTGGACTCGCAAAAAAACTAGCATTTACGTATATTCTGGTGTCTGTGGTTATTTAAACATTCCCTGATAAACGTTATTCATCGTCAATAAACGAGTGCTAATCCCAGTGTGCTCAGTGTACAACATCACATGTCGTTTCACCTTCGACTCACGGTTTGAAGACGTAGCATTTCGCCACATGCTAATGCTAACCGGAAGTGAATACTTTTCAGAATAAAAGTATTAAGTTAATAGTTAGTGTGAACTTCCGGTTTTTTCAGAATAAAACTGATTTAAATTAAATAGTGTATTTAATTCAAAATTGATTTTAATTTCTAACAGTATGTATGTAAATCACTATGTATGTAGTATGTACTGTATAATAATAATAATAAATAAAATGCATTATTATTATTATTATAATGTACACATGTAGAGTTGTAGAAAAGACATGGTGTACACTAGACAGTACAGTACACTGACAGTGTAGCCTGTACTGTATCGTAGGTGTGTAACAGTGTAATGCGTATAGTCTACTCTACACTCCACCTTTCAGCAACGCTTTAGGGATTTAGGCTCAGTCAGCTCAGGGACTGTTTGGTTACTTTAGTTTGGTAAATGAAATAAATGTTTGAACTTTGTAGTAGTTCACTGTAGTTGCTGTCAGAAGTCATTTGTAGACTAAGTGGCAAAAAGTGTTTTTTTTAAACGTGTACTTTGTAGAGAAATGTAGACACAAGTTGGAAGGGAGCACAATAAACCTGACGAGTTTGATTATGAGTTGATTATTGTTAATTTTCAATTGATAATTAGCTCACAATAAGTTCACTTTAGTTACTCACACCACAGTCACGTGTGGGGACTCGCCTCCCTTATGGGGACAAATTGGAGGTCCCCATAAGGGATCATTAATTTTAGGGTGAAGACTTGGTTAGGGTTAGGCATGTGTTGGTTATGGTTACGGTTAGGATAAGTCTCCAGGAAATGCATGTAAGTCAATGTAATGTCCCCTGAGGTGATGTATACATGGTATGTGTGTGTGTGTGTGTGTGTGTGTGTAAATACATAATCAGAGGGAAAGCCCCCTTTTTATGTGAAACCCAAATAATCCAAATAACATATTTCCTGTTGTCCAATCAACGAGCTGTGACCTGATTTCCAACCCCTATATGATCAGTTATTGATCAGATATCGATCAGTTATCGATCAAGTGAAGAATAATGAACAGTTTACGGGGAGAACGTGGAGGCAGCGCCCCCTGATGCAGCAGGTGGAGAGCTGATGTGAAGCCCCTCACGCTGACGGCTGGTTCAGTCTCTCAATGAGCTCAGCGCTGGAGGCAGCAGTGAGAGGTTTTTCATTGGCTGAAAGGAAAAGCAGAGAAAGAGTTTCAATCCACCGCCCCGTACACAACAAGGAACTCACCCTGATTACCCTGTAGAGAACACACCCAGTGCTTTCCAGACCAACGTCACACTGAGTCTGAGTCTGAGCTGCTGCCTCAAAGCCTGACATTAACAACCCTGAGGACTCATGAGACAAGGTTTCTGATTGGTCTCTCACCGTTCCTCTTCCTGTAAACCAGGAGTCCAACCCCAGCGATGAGGAGGAGAGCGAGAGCAGCCACTGCAGCACCGATGATGAGGGGGAGGAGGGGGAGGGCGTTCTCTGAGGAGCAGAAACAACAGGAAGTCTCAATCTGAACGGAGGAAGGAAGCCTCTTCAGGATGGCATCAGGTCTGAGGCTCCTGAAGGGCCCTTCCTCCTCCTGGTGTCATGCTGGGTTCGTCTTGAACCGTTCTCAGTGTCTCTCCCCTGAGACCCATGCTTCAGGGGAGAGACACTGAGACATGTGGTCAGGATCTGCTGGCTGTTAGTAACCGTGGAGCCGTTGTGATGCAGTCTTACCTCTGATCACAGCGCGGTCCAGTACGATGACGTGGTCCTCCTTCACCCCAGAGAGCTGGAACACACATCGGTACTTGCCCCAGTGTTCAGCGGGGAACGAGGAGACGTTCAGGGCCACGCTCATCTGGAAGGATCCGTCGTGGTTGGGCAGGATCTCTCCGTGGTCCACGTCGTGGTGAAGCTGCTCTCCGTCTCTGGTCCAGAACATGGCGGCTCTGTCCGGGTAGAACCCTGTAGCGTGGCAGCTGACTGGAGAGGAGGGGGACTTCTGGAGCAGAGACACTGAGGGCATCTCTGCACAGACACCTCAGAGGTTATTGACTCAGTGATGTCACTACAGGGACTCGTGGTGCACTGAGAGCATCACTGCAGAGGACTCAGAGGCAGAGCTTCAGGCACTTTGTGAAAGACTTTCTTCTGTTTCATATCATTTCACATCAAACTGTTTAGTGGAGTTCACATTCAAGAAGCACGTTGGATACCTCCTCTCAGACTTTTGGAATTAAGATTTCTTTCTATTTCTTAACATTTAAATGTGTGAACAGTTCATGTGTTTATCTGAAACCAGTCATCACTTCATCTGTACTGACAGAATGTGAAGTTTGATCCCAGAATAAGTCGCAGAGCAACAGAAGGGATTATCTCCACTGCACGGCGTGGAGCTCCAGCACCGCTCACTGAGCAGCTGATCTAAAGAAAGTTCATTCCCACACGTCTGATTATTAAAGAACACTTTAAGTTCTTTATTAAAGAACACTTTAAGTTCTTTAATAAAGAACACTTTAAGTTCTTTATTAAAGAACACTTTAAGTTCTTTATTAAAGAACTTTTTATAGTTCCACTTTTTTTAAATAAGAGTATTTTGGTCTCGAACCCTTTGCAGACAGAGAGGCTGCGTACGATGGAACACGCACAGCGACACGCCAACACGTTCAGGTTGACTACACGAGGCTCACACTACGCCTGTCTCATCGTGTCCAGGTGAACGGGTGTCTTCTGTCTCCGTGTCCCATAAAAACACCTTCGTCTGGAGACGAGTTTAATGTTTTACTAATCTGGAACTGTCCAGTGTGAGTCAGACACAGAGTGAGACACAGAGTCAGACACAGAGAGAGACACAGAGTCAGACACAGAGAGAGAGACACAGAGTGAGACACAGAGTGTGACACAGAGTGAGAGACACTGAGTCAGACACAAGAGATGCAGAAGTTCACCTTGAGAGACAGAAACACTGGAGACGTAAAAAGAAATGCAGCAGAGAAAGAAAACAGAGTGAGAGAGAGGTTAGAGAAAGAGTGAGACACAGAGTGAGAGAAAGAGTGAGACAGAGAGTGAGACACAGAGTGGGAGAAAGAGTGAGACACAGAGAGTGATACACTGAGTGAGACACATAGTGGGAGAAAGAGTGAGACACATAGTGTGACACAGAGTGAGACACATAGTGTGACACAGAGTGAGACACAGAGTGAGACATGTGTTGTAATGTCAGAAACAGACATGAACATGGAGGTGTTTATGAAAGTCCATCAGGTCATGTGACTCTACCTGTTCTCATCAGAGTGCTCCTCCCAAGGTTCACATACTTCTTCAGATACTCAGGACAGATCTGGGTGTAGTAGTTCTTCTGATGGGCCATAAAAACTTTGTTCTTCTCCCACCTCAGTTTGGTGAGGACAGCCTCTCGTCTTGGAGCGATGTATGTCTCTGTCTCCAGGTCCAGCACTATGAAGTCTTCTCCATCAAAACCATAGTTATCATAACCTTTGACCTCACCAGTCTCATCATCCCACTCACAGCCGGACATCCTCTGGAAAATGTGGAGACCTGAGAGAGAGAGAGAGAGAGAGAGAGAGAGATAGAGGGATAGAGGGATAGAGAGAGGGAGAGAGAGAGAGAGAGAGAGAGAGAGAGAGAGAGAGAGAGAGAGAGAGAGAGAGGAGGGAGGGAGGGAGAGAGAGATAGATAGAGAGAGAGAGGGAGAGAGAGAGGGAGGGAGAGAGAGAGATAGAGAGGGAGGGAGGGAGGGAGAGATAGAGAGAGAGAGAGAGGGAGAGAGAGAGGGAGAGAGAGAGAGAGAAAGAGGGAGGGAGAGATAGAGAGGGAGAGAGAGAGAGAGGGAGAGAGAGAGAGAGAGAGAGGGAGGGAGGGAGAGAGAGGGAGAGAGAGGAAGGGAGGGGGAGAGAGAGGGAGGGAGAGAGAGAGAGGGAGAGAGAGAGGGAGAGAGAGAGGGAGAGAGAGAGAGAGGGAGGAGAGAGGGAGGGAGAGAGAGAGAGAGAGAGAGAGAGAGAGAGAGAGGGAGAGAGGGAGGGAGGGAGAGAGAGGGAGAGAGAGAGGGAGGGAGAGAGAGGGAGAGAGAGGGAGAGAGGGAGAGAGAGAGAGAGAGAGAGAGAGGGAGAGAGGGAGGGAGGGAGAGAGAGAGGGAGAGAGAGGGAGAGAGGGAGGGAGGGAGAGAGAGAGGGAGAGAGAGAGAGAGAGGGAGAGAGAGGGAGAGAGAGAGGGAGGGAGAGAGAGAGAGAGGGAGAGAGAGGGAGAGAGGGAGAGAGAGAGGGAGAGAGAGGGAGGGAGGGAGAGAGAGAGGGAGAGAGAGAGAGAGAGATCATTGTAATCAGCTGATATCTGATGTTTCTTGTATGATCCTAAATGGTGTTGATGTCACTCAGGGAGAATCAATCAGGTCCTTCATCGTTATTTCATCAGATCTCAAACATTGTGTGAGAGGATATCTTTAGATTTCTCCAGTTTCCTCGCTCAGAGTTTCTAACAACATCATGATGAAACACAGACTGTTTATCTAATTCACTTTAGTCACTACAAGTGTGTGTGTGTGTGTGTGTGTGTGTGTGTGTGTGTGTGTGTGTGTGCAGGATGAAGATATGAACAACATATTATCAGTAGAAGGTGAAACAGGAACTAACCTCCAGTTTGGTTGAGGCGCTGCTTTACAGTTTCAATGTTGTTTTTGCTGATCTGCTGGTGACCCAGAGAGATCTGAGTGTTCCTCTCCCAGTACTGAGGATCCTCGTCTGTGATGCCCTTCATCCAGTCCTGTTTGGGTTCGTATCTCTTGGTGTTGCTGTCGTAGTGCACCGTCTCAACGTCATCAACCAACCCAACAGCCACAAACTCTGGGAAGGAAGTGACTCCAGAGGACGCAGTGAGGAAATACGTCAGAGAGTGAGTCCCTGTGAGAGAACAACGAAGTAACTTCAGTCGTTATAAATCTCCAAACAATGTTTATTCCCCACATACAGATTTAAAATAATGGAATAGGACATTTAAAATGCAAAAGGTATGTTAATGCTTTTCTGTCATTTTTAAACTAAAGAGTCCAACCACCCACAAATGTCATTTATATGAAACAGAGACTCTTATCTTTTCATAAAAATAGTTTGTTGACTATTCACTTCCCCTCTGCTGTCGCCAGCCTCTACCAGCTCAGCAGTGCAGCCCAATGGCCCTCAGAATGGGCTCTGTGGGTGTGCCTGCGTGTGACGGGAAGGACTCAAAGCATAGGTTCATGTTCTATAGAGTATGTGTGTATACACTGGGGTCCTTAGTATGTGTGTTATATAGCCTAAATGTATGGAATACAAATAATGCATTCAAAGTAAGAATAAAACACAAAATAATGCAGACAAATAAACATGAATTGTTAAGTGAACATGTTGTCTTGTTAGTACGTTACTACGAGGATCGGTCACCGATCGAGATCGGCCGATACTCACTCTCTACCGATCGATCGGTGCTCTCTAGACATGCCGATCGCGAGAGCCGATCGCATGACGTAAAATACATGACACTTTTCTCTGTGCGGCAAAACAAGCTCGCCAACACGGCTTCAGCGGTCTGGCAGTATTCAAGGTGTCCGAAAAAGACAGTAAAATAGCGGAATGCAACGTGAAGCAGAAATCCTGCAGCTCCGCCCGCTGAGACGGACCGGTGAGCGAAACACACAGAGTTAGACCTCACACACTCAGCTGTTTGATCTACCTCTGGGACAAGATACACTAGTTATTATAAATATATGTATTCTTCACTGTCGGGTCACTCATTACTGGATCAGTGAGCTGCATGAGATACTGGCAGGCTGTCAGGAGAGGGAGAGAGGGGGGGAGAGAGGGAGAGAGGGGGGGAGAGAGGGAGAGAGGAAGAGAGAGCGCTTCCGCTCATCTCTCCCGTGTTATCCCAAGTGAATGTAAACTTGAATAATGAACTTCATTTGAATGTAATAATTAAGTTGATTGTTGTTTGTGGAAGCTCCAGAGAATGAGCATTAACTGGGTTTTAAATCTTCCATTTAGGCCCCGCCCACTCGATCGGATCGGCCGATACTGATTCCGGCGATCGGCGCCTCTCTAATTACTACATCATGTTATCCTCCCATATACAACTATATCAAAACATTTTTGAACCAGAAACGCAATCTTTCCTTAAACATAACGAGTTTATGTTGGTGCATAAACCCAGTAACATCTTGTTTCCTAAAATATTAGCAGGAGCCTAGCACAACACCCTGTGCAGAAGCATCCTCGATGGTCCCCTCAAGGCCTCCACAGCTCTTCGTGTTAGTATCTTTGAGTCTTTCCTCACTTGTCCAAGGCTAAAGACAAGCACAGCCAACTTCCACATCATTTCAAAGAGACAAATCATGAATAGAATCATCAATGAATAAGTAACTATATAGAGTGTATATTTATACACGGAGGCCCTCTGTATTTGCATACTTGATATAACCAATTGTTGTTATTCCATTCAAATCAGTCATATAAGGACATTTCACCTAATTCCTAGATGAACCTACACTGAACAAAAATATAAACGCAACACTTTTGTTTTTGCTCCCATTTTTCAGGGTTAAACCCTAACATGTCACCCACTGACATGTTAGGGTTTAACCCTGACCCTAACATGTCACCCACTGGCCACGATCAACAACCTGATCAACTCTATGCCAAGGAGACGTGTTGCACTGCGTGAGGCAAATGGTGGTCACACCAGATACTGCCTGGTTTCCGGAACCCCCCCAGACCCCCCCAATAAAGCTAAACTGCACGTTTCAGAGTGGCCTTTTATGGTGGCCAGCCTAAGGCGCATCTGTGCAATAATCATGCAGTCTAATCAGCATCTTGATATGCCACACCTGTGAGGTGGGATGGATTATCTCGGAAAAGGAGAAGTGCTCACCATCACACATTCTTTCAGATTTGTGAACAATATTTGAGAGAAATGGTTATTTTGTGTTTATAGAAAATGTTTTAGATCTTTGAGTTCACCTCATGAAGAATGGGAGCAAAAACAAAAGTGTTGCGTTTATATTTTTGTTCAGTGTAGATTCTAGAATACAATGAGTAGTGATATTCTTCATGCTCTTGCCGTCCTTAATAAGGACAACTCACACATTTCACAGTATGCTATTTGTACAATTCAGCAAGTTTAGCCAATTATTTTTCTTTCTAAGGTTCGTAGCACTACAACATCTCTTCAAGTGTTGACATTCGTAAAGCAACATTTCACTCTCTTAACACTTTACTTGTGTACTTGTATCTAGGGATGGGTATCGTTAAGGTTTTTAACGGTACTACTACTCTTATCGATACTGCTGATCGATGCGGGACTTTAACAGTATTGTTGTGGGTACTTTTTGTTATTTATAGGGAAAAACTAAACAAATTAACATTGCTTAATTTAAATGTGAAATGTACTGGCATTGATCCGGACCACTGACCTTGTATACAATTCACAAGTGGACCTTTAATTAAAAAAAATGTAGTACCCCTGATCTACAGTAGCCTACATCAAAGATTATGTAAAATACAAACAAAAACTGTGTTTGGAATAGAAAAGGTTGATACATAAAGCATACATATAATAATGATTATAATAAAAAACATTATTATATATAATATGTAGGTAGGTATATAATGTGTTTTGATCTCTTAATCTATGCTTTGAGTCCTTCCCTTCACACAGAGCCTCATTCTGACGGCCATTTTGGCTGCACTGGTTACCTGGTGACAGCAGACGGGGAAGTGAATAGTCAAACAAACTATTTTTATGAAAAGATAAGAGTCTCTGGTACATAAAAATTACATGTTTGGGTGATTGGACTCTTTAGTTTAAAAATGACATACCTTTTGCATTTTAAATGTCCTATTCCATTTCCGCCTATTTATGTGTGTTTAAGTGTTAATATTACAAAGAAGGTAAAAGGTATTGCTATCATCTTTAACCTAACCCTGTATTGTATGCGTTACCTCTCTGTGAACATTTCGGCCACATTTGGTGAAATTCTGATAATTATTTGGAGAGATAGCCAACACGGTCCCTTCAGGGGAGCGCACCTTTTTCGAAGTTCCAAACATGAACCGAAACAAATCATTTTGCTGTAAAACATGTGTATACAACACTCCGTTTCATAAACTAGACATATTAAAGTAATGAAATAACATGGTTGTGCTTTGCGGTACCTCAACTGAACTTCTAGGGGCCTTAGTTCCTCTGCTGTAAACACACGAAGCACTTCTTATTTACCAACGGAAGAACAAAAAGACTCACGCGCAGATGTGCCGCGTGGGCCTGCTATTCCCAGGAGAAGCAGAAACAGCAACATCTTCCTCGAGGCTTTCTGTGTGGAAGCTTCTTTCTCCTCAGAAACACGGCCGTCCTTTCTGCAGAGCGGGAGGTCAATGAGAGAGACACGCAGAGAGAGGGGACACCAGCTGCTCTCAGCCAATGAGAATGCAGTCTGAGCCGCGCGTCACCTGTTGCTCGGTGGACCTGGCTCACTCAGGTTGTGAAGCGAAAGTAAAAGCAAGGCGAGTCTATTTATAGCACATTCAGTGGCGACTGGTCATTAGGGGCAGGTGGGGCACAGCCCCACCTAGTGGCAGCAGAAAGTATTAAAAATAATGAGTACAACAAAATGCAAAAAATTAATAAAAAAAAATATAAAATATATTTTAAGATCATGTTTAATCATCTGATTCGTCTGTACATTGCTGTTTTAGTCTGTGTTCTTCTACTGAGTGTCTACAGTGTGTGCCTAATGAGCTGTTTAGAGCCATGTGGGACAGAACCCGATCCTGCCCCTCCCTCTCACTGTCTAAGTCAGGGGTCTGCAACCTTATTGACCAAAAGAGCCATTTCGCTCCTTTTTCCCAAAACATTTTTTGTCTGGAGCCGCAAAACATATTTCATAGTTTTGTATTGTTATATCAGACAACAACTACAGGTTTTTTTGCATTTATTAGGCTATTTATTACATGATATAAAACTGTTAACCTCTAATAAGAAACAAATAACTTTTATAAGGAGAATTAAAAATAATACACAGGCCTACTTTAAAATAAATTAAACGCAGCACTCGGGGAGTCCTCTGCACATTGGAAGGGGAAAAACATATTATTAAATGGGCCCACTTTGAAATAAATAAAACATATATCTGCACC
Organism: Champsocephalus esox; assembly: GCA_036324585.1. NCBI lineage: Eukaryota > Metazoa > Chordata > Actinopteri > Perciformes > Channichthyidae > Champsocephalus > Champsocephalus esox. The sequence goes on from CM070488.1 coordinate 33,355,264, forward strand.
CTAAAAAGAGTTAAAGGTAAGAATGGAGAAACCAGCTCGAGTGCGCTAGAATTTGAAAGTACACAACCGGAAAAAATATGCCTCTTCCTTCAGACTTCCTCACAGAGCCCCTCCCCCAACACACACGAACGCGCACGTGACCAATGAGGGCACGAGATAAGTGTGTGCCCAGATGGAAGGCTGAGAGGCAGGTAGGCCGTCCAGTTATTGGTCGTGCTTTTTACAGCGCCACGGCTTCCAGAGATTAATTTGTGTATGTATTTGTTGTCAAAGCATTTCATATATTCATTGCTATCGGGACGTTAAGAGCTTTCCATGGAATATAACAAAAAGTGTTTTCTGAAATAAATTACATACCCATTGAATTATGACTGACGGTCGTCAGCTGGCTTCCTCTCCCGCGTAAAGGCTGCACCACCGTTGACAACTTCTCTCTACATATCAGACATCCCGGTAAACCAGCATCGCTTGCTGTGAAAGCAGAGAACTCTGTCCACGCAGAACTAAACCCTGTGTTCCTCCGGTACTTTCCTTTGAGTTATCCATAGCTCGCTCATCGAGCCGGGGTCAGGTTATTCGCCTCCAAGAAAAGGCGCTCGCGCGGGACCGGAGCAGGATGTGACGCATATTTTAGTTGACCTAATTAAAACCGTTTTGTTTTTTATTTATGTGTCACAGTATCACCTCAAAATACAACATACGAAACATTTTCAACCGTGCGACAAAATATAAATAGTCCTACAAATACCTTTATTTTATTTCCTTCTTATTTTTGTTTAAGCTCAAGGGAGCCAGAGCAGAGGGCTGAAAGGGCCGCATGCGGCCCGTGGGCCGCGTGTTGCCGACCCCTGGTCTAAGTGAACGGTGACTGTAAAAACTACACTGCGCATGCTCAGAGTATTGTCCTATTTAATGTGTGTGGCAAAAAATAATGACCATAGGGGCATAGAGCTGCCATCCCCACCATGCGCCATCTCACATCGCTCAGAGCTGATTGGCTGTAAGTACGTGTGCCGTGAAAAGTGTGGTGTGTGAAGAGGAGACGAGAGAGAGCTGCAGTGAGGCGTCCTGAAACCAGGAAGGAAGCTGCGCATGGCTTCCCTCGACCTAAAAGCAACGAGATTTCTCCATAGGATTTTAGAAAATAGCTCAAAATAAGATCTGTGGGAAACGTAGCTGTTAGATAAATGCACGTTTTGTTCAGCCGGATAATATCCACATGTCTACCTACTTTTATCATTTTGGAATCATAAATCCATCGATTAGATTAGATTTATGATAGACTTTTGAAACTACAAGAAGATAAGGAGGACTTTTACAAAAAAGTAATAGAGATGTTTGTCCAGAAGGATAGCATGGACTTCATCTTCAAGTCAAGGTGAGACTGCAATGTTATTGAAGATGGGATCTTACTAAGAGAGAACAATTCAATATTTAAATGATAACATTAAATTGTTTGGGTATCCTTCTGTTGAACTGTCTGTTTACAATTAATTCAAGCATCAGACAAAAAAAGCTTTTGAAAATAATATCATATTGTGATTTAATATATTTGTAAACCTGAAGAGTCCGAGCCTCAGCAGCCATGAAGCTCTCTGCAGAAGCTTATAGACATCTCAGTTTGTTGTGCCCCACCACTTTGGACATATAGAAACGCCACTGAGCACATTTCAACACAAGGCCATTCTAAGGGCTTTACGAACATTAAAATACATATTAGTTAAGTTTAATTTGTCTTTTCTAGAACTTTCTAGGAGTGAGAGCTGATCGTGTGCTGCCTGAGTGAGAAGATGCAGACATGCTTCATTCCGCTGTCTCTGTCCTCGTGCTGCTCACACACTCTGTAGGCTCACACACTCTGTAGGATCGCACACTCTGTAGGATCACACACTCTGTAGGCTCACACACTCTGTAGGCTCACACACTCTGTAGGATCACACACTCTGTAGGCTCACACACTCTGTAGGCTCACACACTCTGTAGGATCACACACTCTGTAGGATCACACACTCTGTAGGCTCACACACTCTGTAGGATCACACACTCTGTAGGATCACACACTCTGTAGGCTCACACGCTCTGTAGGATCACACACTCTGTAGGCTCACACACTCTGTAGGATCACACACTCTGTAGGCTCACACACTCTGTAGGATCACACACTCTTTAGGATCACACACTCTGTAGGCTCACACACTCTGTAGGATCACACACTCTGTAGGATCACACACTCTGTAGGCTCACACGCTCTGTAGGATCACACACTCTGTAGGCTCACACACTCTGTAGGCTCACACGCTCTGTAGGATCACACGCTCTGTAGGATCACACACTCTGTATTTATCTCGTCCTACTCTCGAACACAGTTCACTTCAATCTACACCTGACTCGCACCACAGCGCCCCGTGCTCCATTCTCTTGCACTGTTTGGTTTCTTTAAGGTGCAGAAATATGAGATATATTAATATGAATCTTCTGGGATGAGACAGAGAGCTACAGATCAGACACTCTGCAGTCTGGATTTCTCTTTCTTCGACTCTCCTTATTACCTTTTGTCTCCAAATGAAAGACAGATCAATGCATGTACTTGTGTGATTGCATCGTGTGGTACATGTTGCAGTGTACAGATGACAAGCAGCTGGTTGCGTGAGTAACGGAGATGAAGCTGCGACACAAAGAAAGGTCCCGGCAGAAACGCTCCGAAGCTCCAGCCCAGAATGAGGCCGTGCGGAAGAACATCAGCTGGAGAGGAAGGAGGAGACATTCCGCTCCAAGTATCTGAGGACACTTTAAGCTACTCTCAAGATTCAGATCACAGAATATAAAAACACAAATAATGGATTGTGTGTGTGAGTTCAGATGAAATGATATTGATCACGTGTCGCTGTGTGACCACGTGTTTCTGGTGATCAGTGAGCGATGTGTTCTGGGTTCAACAAGCAGGGAGGAGGCGGAGCTGGGGAGGGCGACACCTAGTGGCGAGAAGAGCTTCAATATTAGTTATTATTAGATGATGAGTACAATTTAGAGGTACTTGTACTTTACTTGAGTATTTCAATGGCATGCTACTGTGTACTTCTACTCCACTACATGTATTAATACCTTGAGTTACTTCACAGATGAATGATGTGAAATCTAATCAAGTGTTGAATCAGACTTTAGTTCCACCTGGAGTGAATCCTCCAGCTACCCTGCAGTCTACAAAGTACTTCAGACTAGCTGCACCTCCACCAGCTACCCTGCAGTCTACAAAGTACTTCAGACTAGCTGCACCTCCACCAGCTACCCTGCAGCCTACAAAGTACTTCAGACTAGCTGCACCTCCACCAGCTACCCTGCAGTCTACAAAGTACTTCAGACTAGCTGCACCTCCACCAGCTACCCTGCAGTCTACAAAGTACTTCAGACTAGCTGCACCTCCACCAGCTACCCTGCAGTCTACAAAGTACTTCAGACTAGCTGCACCTCCACCAGCTACCCTGCAGTCTACAAAGTACTTCAGACTAGCTGCACCTCCACCAGCTACCCTGCAGTCTACAAAGTACTTCAGACTAGCTGCACCTCCACCAGCTACCCTGCAGTCTACAAAGTACTTCAGACTAGCTGCTCCTCCACCAGCTACCCTGCAGTCTACAAAGTACTTCAGACTAGCTGCACCTTCACCAGCTACCCTGCAGTCTACAAAGTACTTCAGACTAGCTGCACCTTCACCAGCTACCCTGCAGTCTACAAAGTACTTCAGACTAGCTGCACCTTCACCAGCTACCCTGCAGTCTACAAAGTACTTCAGACTAGCTGCACCTTCACCAGCTACCCTGCAGTCTACAAAGTACTTCAGACTAGCTGCTCCTCCACCAGCTACCCTGCAGTCTACAAAGTACTTCAGACTAGCTGCTCCTCCACCAGCTACCCTGCAGTCTACAAAGTACTTCAGACTAGCTGCTCCTTCACCAGCTACCTTGCAGTCTACAAAGTACTTCAGACTAGCTGCACCTCCACCAGCTACCCTGCAGTCTACAAAGTACTTCAGACTAGCTGCACCTTCACCAGCTACCCTGCAGTCTACAAAGTACTTCAGACTAGCTGCTCCTTCACCAGCTACCCTGCAGTCTACAAAGTACTTCAGACTAGCTGCACCTCCACCAGCTACCCTGCAGTCTACAAAGTACTTCAGACTAGCTGCACCTCCACCAGCTACCCTGCAGTCTACAAAGTACTTCAGACTAGCTGCACCTCCACCAGCTACCCTGCAGTCTACAAAGTACTTCAGACTAGCTGCACCTCCACCAGCTACCCTGCAGTCTACAAAGTACTTCAGACTAGCTGCACCTCCACCAGCTACCCTGCAGTCTACAAAGTACTTCAGACTAGCTGCACCTCCACCAGCTACCCTGCAGTCTACAAAGTACTTCAGACTAGCTGCTCCTCCACCAGCTACCCTGCAGTCTACAAAGTACTTCAGACTAGCTGCACCTTCACCAGCTACCCTGCAGTCTACAAAGTACTTCAGACTAGCTGCACCTTCACCAGCTACCCTGCAGTCTACAAAGTACTTCAGACTAGCTGCACCTTCACCAGCTACCCTGCAGTCTACAAAGTACTTCAGACTAGCTGCACCTCCACCAGCTACCCTGCAGTCTACAAAGTACTTCAGACTAGCTGCTCCTCCACCAGCTACCCTGCAGTCTACAAAGTACTTCAGACTAGCTGCACCTCCACCAGCTACCCTGCAGTCTACAAAGTACTTCAGACTAGCTGCACCTCCACCAGCTACCCTGCAGTCTACAAAGTACTTCAGACTAGCTGCTCCTCCACCAGCTACCCTGCAGTCTACAAAGTACTTCAGACTAGCTGCACCTTCACCAGCTACCCTGCAGTCTACAAAGTACTTCAGACTAGCTGCACCTCCACCAGCTACCCTGCAGTATACAAAGTACTTCAGACTAGCTGCACCTTCACCAGCTACCCTGCAGTCTACAAAGTACTTCAGACTAGCTGCTCCTCCACCAGCTACCCTGCAGTCTACAAAGTACTTCAGACTAGCTGCACCTCCACCAGCTACCCTGCAGTCTACAAAGTACTTCAGACTAGCTGCACCTCCACCAGCTACCCTGCAGTCTACAAAGTACTTCAGACTAGCTGCACCTCCACCAGCTACCCTGCAGTCTACAAAGTACTTCAGACTAGCTGCACCTCCACCAGCTACCCTGCAGTCTACAAAGTACTTCAGACTAGCTGCATCTCCACCAGCTACCCTGCAGTCTGCAAAGTACTTCAGACTAGCTGCACCTCCACCAGCTACCCTGCAGTCTACAAAGTACTTCAGACTAGCTGCTCCTCCACCAGCTACCCTGCAGTCTACAAAGTACTTCAGACTAGCTGCACCTCCACCAGCTACCCTGCAGTCTGCAAAGTACTTCAGACTAGCTGCACCTCCACCAGCTACCCTGCAGTCTACAAAGTACTTCAGACTAGCTGCACCTCCACCAGCTACCCTGCAGTCTACAAAGTACTTCAGACTAGCTGCACCTCCACTAGATACCCTGCAGTCTACAAAGTACTTCAGACTAGCTGCACCTCCACCAGCTACCCTGCAGTCTACAAAGTACTTCAGACTAGCTGCACCTTCACCAGCTACCCTGCAGTCTACAAAGTACTTCAGACTAGCTGCTCCTCCACCAGCTACCCTGCAGTCTACAAAGTACTTCAGACTAGCTGCACCTCCACCAGCTACCCTGCAGTCTACAAAGTACTTCAGACTAGCTGCACCTCCACCAGCTACCCTGCAGTCTACAAAGTACTTCAGACTAGCTGCTCCTCCACCAGCTACCCTGCAGTCTACAAAGTACTTCACTATATTTAGATGAGAATACTTTTCTACTTTCACTTGAGGAACATTTTGAATACTTTTACTGTAACAGAGTATTCCTACACTCTGGTACTTCTACTTTTACTCAAGTACAAGACCTGAGTACTTCTACTTTTACTCAAGTACAAGATCTGAGTACTTCTACTTTTACTCAAGTACAAGATCTGAGTACTTCTACTTTTACTCAAGTACAATATCTGAGTACTTCTACTTTTACTCAAGTACAGGATGTGAGTACTTCTACCTTAACTCAAGTACAGGATGTGAGTACTTCTACCTTAACTCAAGTACAGGATGTGAGTACTTCTACCTGAACTCAAGTACAGGATGTGAGTACTTCTACCTGAACCCAAGTACAGGATGTGAGTACTTCTACCTCCTCTGAGTGTAAATGTCTAACAGCAGTTTTAATGAGAGTTAATGGTTCTCTAACAGGGGGATCTGGGGCCTGTGGGGCCTTCAGGAGCTGTGGGAGAACACGGTCTGGGGATCATTGGGCCCAAGGTAACGTGCACACAGAATATAATCACTATATATAAATATATATATATATATATATATATATATATACAGAGTTATAGAGACACGAAACACTGATATACACCTGAGCATCAGCAGGAGAGGACTCTTTAAAGTAGAGACACTACACACTGATATACACCTGAACATCAGCAGGAGAGGACTCTTTAAAGTAGAGACACTACATACTGATATACACCTGAACATCAGCAGGAGAGGACTCTTTAAAGTAGAGACACTACATACTGATATACACCTGAACACCAGCAGGAGAGGACTCTTTAAAGTAGAGACACTACATACTGATATACACCTGAACATCAGCAGGAGAGGACTCTTTAAAGTAGAGACACTACATACTGATATACACCTGAACATCAGCAGGAGAGGACTCTTTAAAGTAGAGACGCTACATACTGATATACACCTGAACATCAGCAGGAGAGGACTCTTTAAAGTAGAGACACTACATACTGATATACACGTGAACATCAGCAGGAGAGGACTCTTTAAAGTAGAGACACTACATACTGATATACACCTGAACATCAGCAGGAGAGGACTCTTTAAAGTAGAGACACTACATACTGATATACACCTGAACACCAGCAGGAGAGGACTCTTTAAAGTAGAGACACTACATACTGATATACACCTGAACATCAGCAGGAGAGGACTCTTTAAAGTAGAGACACTACATACTGATATACACCTGAACATCAGCAGGAGAGGACTCTTTAAAGTAGAGACGCTACATACTGATATACACCTGAACATCAGCAGGAGAGGACTCTTTAAAGTAGAGACTCTACATACTGATATACACCTGAACATCAACAGGAGAGGACTCTTTAAAGTAGAGACACTACATACTGATATACACCTGAACATCAGCAGGAGAGGACTCTTTAAAGTAGAGACACTACATACTGATATACACCTGAACATCAGCAGGAGAGGACTCTTTAAAGTAGAGACACTACATACTGATATACACATGAACACCAGCAGGAGAGGACTCTTTAAAGTAGAGACACTACGCACTGATATACACCTGGACATCAGCAGGAGAGGACTCTTTAAAGTAGAGACACTACATACTGATATACACCTGAACATCAGCAGGAGAGGACTCTTTAAAGTAGAGACACTACATACTGATATACACCTGAACATCAGCAGGAGAGGACTCTTTAAAGTAGAGACACTACATACTGATATACACCTGAACATCAGCAGGAGAGGACTCTTTAAAGTAGAGACACTACACACTGATATACACCTGAACATCAGCAGGAGAGGACTCTTTAAAGTAGAGACACTACATACTGATATACACCTGAACATCAGCAGGAGAGGACTCTTTAAAGTAGAGTTTCAGGTTTATAATCAAAGCAGATATTCAGACTCATCACTTTTTTATTTAAAGGCACTTTGATAGTAAATGAGAAGCTAGACACAGACCCTCAGAGAGCCAGGAGGACAGAGAAAAGCTTAAATCACTGCACACGTCATCATATTTACACACATGGAAAAAGGCCATTGTATCATTTTGGTGTTATTTTTTCTTCCTGCTTTTATTCTGAAATTCTCAAACCGGAAGTGACCTCTCTGGCTAACTGATAGCAACATTGAGTTTCGTCGCGACAGTTTTCTCTCTTTGTTCTCCCGATAAAGAGTGTGTTTTCTCCCGCAGTTCTGATCCTACAGAGCCTCGGTGTGTCCGGGTGAAGTCTCCGAGTTTACTCTGATCTGTTCGGCTTCATCTGGAGCTTCTACCTTACCGAACACAGAAGTTAGCCTAGCATGCTAGCTGGAAACACGCTAGCAACAGTGTGAGACTTTGATCGAGTGTGCAGGAACAGCTAGTGCGTGCGTGCGTGTGAACATGAGTGTTGTGCTGCTCTCGTTGGTGAAGCAGAGGCTCTCTGCAGCTGCTGAAGAGATCTTTGCTCTGTTTGAAAGAACGATATCAGAGTACGAGGAGAAACTGTCTCGATCAAAAGAGGAACACGAGAGAGACCGGAAACTACTGGACGCTGTTTTACATTCTCAGATCCAGAGGACAGGTCGGTTCAGTGCACTCTCTGATGGATGTTCACTAGACTACACGTTTCAAAGCTCTATCACCGTGTAGCAGCTACAGAGGAGACATGGAGATGAGAACCGGAAGTCCTCCTCCAACAGAGCAACATGAATATAGTGATATAGTGATAACTGATAAAATAGTGCAATTAATTATTAATGCTGTACATTACCTTTGATATGTCTAACTATATTTAAAATGTGTTACCTTTTTATAGAAGTTATTATAATTGTATGCCAATATTTTCCTATGGTAAAGTTTCGTTTAGCACTTTTATTTTGGTAGTAATAAGATCAGGACTCTTATTTTGAAGGAACTTTTACCGGAAGTGAATAGACAACGTAGCAGAATGTACATTTTGTATTTCGCCTCCCAAGTCTTTACCCATTTCCTCTTTGCTTTTCGTTCGGGTTTACCTTGCGCTTTATCAGTTGAATCACTTTGAACATGCGCTTGAGATGTTGACGGGTTGGCCGAACTTTTTACCCCACAGTCAAACAACTTAATTTGCTTCGCCATTTTTTGCAAAACAAACACACGGCGCATCGCGCACGCGAGTAAACGTGCATGCTCAGGGCCGGCCCTCGGCATAGGCAGTATAGGCGAATGCATCAACCCATAGGGGGTGCCGAAAATTTAAAATATATATATATATATTTGCATGCCCCCGGACCCCCCTAGAGGAGCACTTAAATCACGTTCAAATGGATAGGAAACTAAATACAGTTGCACACATCTTGTGTCAATATCTTTGTTTTTGTGGTCATGCCACAACCATGCATCTGCGAATGATGTCTGCATTTGGCGCCAGCTAAAATCTTGCCTAGGGCGGCAAATTGGTCAGGACCGGCCCTGTGCATGCTTTCTGGCCCCGTAATCACACCAATGCACGTGCAATTTAAGTATCAGGTTCCGACTGGTCACAACAATAATTAAATATCACTCTTAATACAACAAATAATTAACATTTATCTATTTTGGGGGTGCACATTTAGCTGTTTGCTGTCCTTATTTCTTTATGTTAAAAACTGGTTGCCACTGATGGAAACCAAAGGCCAAGAAGTGGTTGACATTTTTTTCTGAATGGTTGCCAATGGCAACCGTTACAGTCGAGCCCTGTGTGTGCTTGGCTAGATGTTTAAAACATATTTTTTTGTATCCATATCTCTCGCTAGAATCTCCCACCATCCAACCAACAACGTCTAGCCTGTCATAATAATAATAACGTCAAGCCTTTGGAACACATGAAGAAACATCTTCAGGGTGTTTCTAGAAAGATGTAGTCCGAGTATTGTGTCTCTGATCTTGTTTATAAGATATATCAAATCTCTGGAGAACTGAGGTTACCTGCTGTAGCCCCAGCTTCTATGAGTAATGGCGCAGCCCTCTAAGGCTATCGCTAATGTGCAAATATGTGCAAATATCTTCCACTGACATTCCTCCGTGCAAAGCCGTGGAGGAGGACATTCCTCTGGTGGAGTGCGCACTGATGTTCTCCGGGGGCTCCACCCCAGAGGAGACATACGCCCGCGACACCGCCTCACACAGCCAGTGAGACAGAGGCTGCCCGATCGAGCGCTCTCTATAGAGCACAAACAGGCGCTGAGAACGGCTCCAGGCCGCCGTGCGCGCCACATAGCAGGACAGCGCGCACAGGACAGAGGAGATGAGACGCGGCTTCTTCCTCCGACCTGTGGAGGAGGGGGAAGAAGCCAGCCAGGTGATCACTCTCGACCTAAAAGACCAGCGATGACCGTAGGCATGAAGCCGGGTTAGGGCGTAAAACAGCTGAGCTGCATCTCCTTGGGTCCGGAGAGCTGACGGAGCCACAGAGAGAGCTCACCCTTTCCTCTGACGGAGCCAAAAGCAGAGCTGCTTTGGCTGAACACAGGTTAAAGGGAACCTGATCAGCTTCAAATGGGGCTTTGCTTAGTGCGCGTAACACCAACGCCAACTCCCACTGAGGCGCCAGTGCGCGTGACACCGGTCTGAGTCTCCGTACCGCTCGCATACAACGGCTGCTGCGCTCTGCTCTGCGAGCCCCTCGGTTCAACTCGCCGGGAATACACATTGCTCTGATGGAGAGCAACGTGTGCACGCCCAGAGCAGCAGCCGCCTGGCTGCGTTCAGAAGCTGCGCAGATCGTACTCCTCCCTGGCGATTGAGGCAGGCTGCTTCCTAGCCGTGGCCTGTTGTGCAAATCAACACGTTTGATTGGACAGCAACGGGGCGACTCCCCCGTTCTTTTCCGAGATTTAGAAAAATAGCGGGAGTAAACCGCGCGAGACACTGTTCCTGGGAAGACGGGAGTGTTTCTTGTATCCCATGGACCTGCTGGGGGAGAGGCTTCCCATCGCCGCCGCTGCCCGTGAGGCAAAAGGCTGCGAGGGAGTCTCCACACGCTGCATGTCACTCCGTCTCTCATCATGCGGCGCGTACACGCCCAGAGGATGAGAGGTGTGTGCATGCTGTCCACACGAGGCGTTATAACGGTGCTCGTGGGTTATTATGACCGTGTGTAGGAGGCGTGTCTGGGACGGAGGAATGCCGCGAGCTCTGCAGTTTATAAACCAATGGGTTTAAAACAGCAGGCTTCATCACGTGACCAGCTGACGCCACGCCGAGCAGCTGCGTCGCGGAGAGGGCTGTGCGGGTTGTGACACGCCGGAGGAGAGCTGTCAGTTCCTCCACTCGCTGCCGCGAGAGCCGCGCTCTGCTGCTGGCTGAGTTTAATTCCACTCCAGATAACGTTAGTCTGAGAGGGAAGAAGACAGCTCTTCTTCCAATTCATTATGAAACCCAGGCTTTGAGAGATGCGATACGAGATGTACCGTCTGTAGAGCGACTTCCTCCCTGGAGCGAGCCAGCCAATAGCAGGTCGTCCAGAGGAAACCACCCTCTCATCCCTCCTCTGTGTAGCGGCTCCAGCCTTCTCGACACAAAAATGGGAGGAGCCAGGGAATATCCAAACGCTGTTTCCTGTGTTTCGGGATGATGGGTACGTGGAAGTATGCATTCCTGCGCTGCCCGTGAGGCAACCCAAGGTGTGCTTGGACCGAACGGGCTGCGCGGGGCCTCCACACGCTGCGTCTCACTGATGGAGGGGATGGATGGAGGTGTGTGCAGTGCGGTCCACACGAGGCGTTATAACGGCGCTCATGGGTTGATTATGACGAGGCGTGTCTGGGACAGAGGAATGCCGCGAGCTCTGTAGTTTATTAACCGAGGTTAAAACCGGCAGGCTTCTGCAGCGAGTGCTGCCCCCGTGGCGCTGCGGGCGCTGCCGCTGGGGGCACTCAGCGTGTAATGGTCGTCGTGGTGACGAGCCACGCCATTGCCCTCGCCGCCGCTGCCCGTGAGGCGAAAGGGCTGCAAGGAAGCCTCCACACGCTGCGTTTCACTCCGGCTGGCATCATGAGTCGCGTACACGCTCATGGGATGAGTGGAGGTGTGCGCAGTGCTGTCCACATGAGGCGTTAAAACGGCGCTCATGTGTTATTATTAGAGATGTCGTGATCGGGGATTGGAGCCAATCACGTGATTTTTAAAAGATCGGAATCGGGAGGAAAAGATCGCGGATCGGGAATCCTTAAAAAAATTATTTTATTTAATGTTCTAAATAAAAATGTTCACGTCTTAAAGTCATCCTGAGGCCTTAGTTTTGGTTTAAAATGACTCAACATCATGTATGTGTTGCTTCTGTTGGGCTTGTGTTCAGACCTGGTTGCTTATTCCTCTCAGAGCAACAGAGTGGGCGCAGCGTCTGATAGCAGCAGCAAGCTAACGAGAGGCTACGTCCAGCTGGAGACTCGGGAGTCGGGACGGAGAACATTTCAGGAGTTTGGAAGTATTATGAAATTGAAAGCGAAGGCAGTGTAACAGCCAGATGCAATGTTTGGAAGAAGGAGGTTCCGCGTGGTGGAAAGAACAGAGCTACGTTCAACGCGACCAATCTAATACGATTGTTTGTTTTTTTATTTTTTTCCCCCGTTTGTGTTTCAAATTGAATTTATTGAAATCTCCAGTATCAACGTAACCGCCTGTGCCTCCTCGGGGGGCGCTAACACTTAGCCATACACGTTATCGTTTACTTTCTCCGTCTTTATATGTAGATATTACTTTTCTCCGTTAATCTCCGTCACGTTGTTTCCATAGCAACAACAACTTCCTGTCAACAGCGCTACCTCTCCTTCAAAATAAAAGCATGTCCACAAATAGGAAGCCAAGCCAAATTACACTTAAGACATATACATATACAACTGCAACGAAAGTAACGAACACGATGCGATATCCTTTTCAATTTCAAAGAACACAAATTGGGTTAATCAACAAATAACTATAAAACAACAATACTGTAGAACAACAAAAATAAGTGGTTCGCTGCTGATTACTATTGAATTGTGTTACTCCGGTAAGATGGAAATATAATACTTTGTTTATTCATGTTATGTTAAGCTGCTGTTGTTCATTGCATTAATACTAGACTAGTTCGTCTTAAGGCTTGAATTCTGCACTAAGCCACATTTCTATGTTATTATTTGTGACTGAATGTGAACGTGTGACGCTCGTCGAGCTTCCTCTTTCCAGTAGAGTTATCTTTGTTTTGTGACTGCACTATCGGCACTCAATCTGTTTACATGGTTATTTTGTGGTGGACCATCGATAAGCTCTATTAGTTTCGATCCAATGCTGCTGTGAACAAAGAAGCGATATCCATGTTGGACAGAATGGATAGTTGGGTACTGTCATTTAAATACAAAAAATAACCTTAAGGGACAACTTGAATGCTTTTTTCCTTTTGTTTTCTCTTAATGCATTGCATGAAGATCGCATCGGGAAAAATCGGTATCGGCAGATTGTCAAAATCAAATGATCGGAATCGGATCGGGAGCAAAAAACGAAGTGGAAGCCGGCTTAATTACCGGCTCTGCTTCCTCGGAGGCTCTCGCGGAGCAGACCAGGAGCGGGGGAGCCTCACTCCCCTTTGACTCTCCGCCGGGAGACCCTGTCTCTGGGGTGGTTGGGGAGCGGAGACGTGGGACGGAGCCCCTGCAGCCGCCGAAGGGCGAGTCTGATGCCGAGGCGGTTGCTGTGGGCGTCTCTCCGCTTGCGGCCTCCTGTGGCCGGCGTGGACGCCGCAGCTGCTACGAGCGTTGGTGCCGCTGTGGGCGCTCAGCCGGCTGGAGCCAGCTGTACATGCTGGCGAATGCCGTCCGCCTGTTCCGCGGCCGTCTTCATTGACTCCACCATGGCGTGGAACTGGGGTCCGAGCAGCCACTCCGGGCTGATTGGAGCGTCCAGTAGCACTTTTCTGGCCGTCTCGGTAACAGACGCCTACTTCAGCCCGAGGTGGCGCTGGATCTGTGTCACCCACGCAGAAATCCTCGCCTGGGAGACGGCAACGGACGCGCACAGAATGAGCGCCGTGCTGGCCGCCTTTCTGATTTCCTCTGCCTCGGTGGTGGACCGCCGCGCGATGTTATTCGCCGCTGTGGTGACGGAGAGGGGGAAAGCATGTTCGGCCCCCAAGCTGGCACCCTGCTCCGACTCTGTCTCCCCCGTCCAGGGGAGAGGAGGGAGGGGAGAACCGCACGGTGAACCGTGGAGGGAGGTGGGGCAGGAGTTGCTTTTCTTCAGACTCCTGCCCGGCACTCGGCCCCAGGGACACGAGGCCCCGTCCGCGGCTCGTAAGCCTGACGGGCCAATCGTCCTCCTCGGCCACAGCAGCAAGAGCGTCCGCTCTCCGCTTCCTGTCGCCGAGGGGAGACGAGCGCAGTGTGTGCATGCTGGGTTAGAGCCGCGTACGCGTGCTCTGACCCCCGGCAGGATTCGCAGACTGCTTCTATCTCTGCTGGTCATAACTCATTATGAACCCAGAGCCACATGAGGGACCATCGCGGACGCAGTTGTTGCTCATGATGATTCTCAATGGCCGTGCTTCAGTAACTGCTGGGTTGCTGAAGAAAAGAGGGAGCAGATTGCCGGGCCTCCTTCTTATTTATACCGGAAGGAGGCCCGAGGGTGGGGCCCACCTTGCGGGTGGGCGTGGACTACATGTTTTCAGTGCTGCGCGGGGGCGCAGGGGGATTACCCAATAGCGATAGCCTTAGAGGGCGAAGCCATATACGAAATAGAACATGTCGCCCGTCATCAAGATATCTCCCGACGTAAACAACAACGTGACGTCGGAGCTCCGTAAAAACAAAGACGGCAGAGACAGCTTTGTTTTTACGGAGCTCTGTTTCATGCTCAGATTTCTGGAGGAATTGTAATTTCTGAGGAACCGAAATATTGCTTTTCTGGAATCACGTTAACATTTTACAGCACGTCGAGAGTAAGAGGGCGCAATTACATTTATTTTATATACTTTTTTTATTTTATTTATACCGACAGGAAAACTGATAACGTTGGAGCTCAACCAAGAAGGGGATTTTGAGCTGTAATGAACACAACAACTATTCTCTGTAACGTCTCTGTTTCCTGTTTCCTGCAGACGTCCAACTGGTGGAGGTTGAAGAAGGGTTTCCCCCTGAGAGCCCCCCACACATTAAAGAGGAACAGGAGGAACTCTGGATCAGTCAGGAGGGAGAGCAGCTTCAAGGGCTGGAGGAGGATGATGATAACAGCAAGTCAACATTCACTCCTGTCCCTGTGAAGAGTGAAGATGATGAAGAGAGACCTCAGTCCTCTCAGCTTCATCAGAGACAAACAGAAGCTGATGGAGAGGACTGTGGAGGACCAGAACCAGCCAAGAACTCCGATCCAGAGACACGTTTACAACCAGAGACTGAGGACAACCCTGGAGACTCTTCTGAACCTGACACTGAAGACAGTGCCGGTTGGAAGGAGACCAGAGACCCTCCGTCAGGTTCAAACTCTCGAGTCCCCGTCAGTGATTCAAGGCGTAGTTCTGCAAATAAACGCTGTAAATGCTCTCAGTGCGGGAAAACATTAAGCAAGAAGAGTGCTCTGAATCGACACATGCTAATTCACACGGGAGAGAAACCCTTCAGCTGCGCACTGTGCAGCAAAAGGTTTATCCGCAGGAGTCATGTGACGAGACACATGCTAGTTCACAGCGGAGAGAAACCCTTCAGCTGCTTGTTTTGTGAGAAATCTTTTCGACGAAGTGAACATTTACATATTCACATAACGGTGCATGGAAAGAAAGCCTACAGCTGCTCACTGTGCAGTAAAAGATTTCATAAAAAGTGACCTGTCAAGACGGATGGATGTTCACACCGGAGAGAAACCATTACGCTGCTCAGTTTGTGGGGAATCTTTTAGACGAAGTGAAAGTTCAAAGATTCGCATGAGAGTTGGAGGAGAAACGATGTGGCTGCCGTGTTGGTGAGCAAGGATTCTCTTGGATTTATGAACTCAGAATCCGTCAAAATCCCAAACGATAAATAACGTCTAACTTTACTGAATACAAAGGACATCTGGGTTATGCCTATAAACCCGCTCCCGCCCCTCTGCGTCAAGCCGTCGTGTCCTTGGGCAAGACACTTCACCCGAATTTGCTCCTGTGGGTGTTGTCCACAGTAGATGACCATTACATGTATGATCTGTCTGTGTAAAGCGCTTTGAGAGTCTTTGATAAAAGCGCTATAATAAATATAAGGATTATTATTATCTGTATGACATGTATTTGTTACGATAACACGGACAACATGACTTCTACTTGAACTGAGGCTCTAAATATCTTGTCAATTATTTACTTAAATGTGCATTTTTTTTAAGCATCTAAAAATAAACCTGCTTTTTATTTTGTATTACTTTACACATCTTAGATTTAAGAATGAACATATGTCAAAGGAAAACTTTTGTGGTCAATAAATTAATAAAAGGCAAATGAATATAAAACTCATCTTAATTTCCCTCATTTTTCCATCGTAGGATTGAAAGTACTGTCTTTTGGTCAACAGGGTCGTGTCGACTATCTGTTGAGTCGAGATGCCAACTAAAGGTTATGTAACCCACATGTCCCGTAGCCTCTCTGAACACCCTGCGATTATGCAGAGGGGCGGGAAGGAGGACACAGTCGATCGGATTGCGGTGGAGACGCTGAGTAGTGATTTATTCTTCGCAATGGCAGCTCTTCTGACGCACCCATTAATTAAATAAATGGAATGTTTGGACGTTTTTAACGTAATGATGTGTACAATTATTTGCCACCATTCACACTGCTCACCTTTCGTAGAGTGAATATCAATCAATGTTTATTTATAGCCCAATGTCACAAATGTTACATCTGTCTCAGTGGACTTCGCAGTGTGTACAGAATATCAGTATGACAATACGACACCCTCTGTCCTCAGACCCTCTGTCCTTAGACCCTCTATCCTTAGACCCTAGACCCTCTGTCCTTAGACCCTCTGTCCTCAGACCCTCTGTCCTTAGACCCTCTGTCCTCAGACCCTCTGTCCTTAGACCCTCTGTCCTCAGACCCTCTGTCCTCAGACCCTCTGTCCTTAGACCCTCTGTCCTTAGACCCTCTGTCCTCAGACCCTCTGTCCTTAGACCCTCTGTCCTTAGACCCTCACATCGTACAAGGAAAAACTTCCAGAGAAAACCCAGTTTAAAGGGAACATGGGAGAAACCTCAGGGAGAGCAGCAGAGGAGGATCCTCTCCCAGGACGGACAGACGTGCAGTAGATGCCGTGTGGAAATCTAAGAGATAATACATTGGTGCCAAGATGGCGGCCGCAACCCAGAACAACAGGAGAAATACATTTCTCCCACAATGGACAAAAATCAACCATTTGCTGCGCAACAGCAACACCTAGTGGCCTGTCAAGGCTGCTACCTTACTGTTACATTAAGCATTAGTTGAATATCAGCATACTTTGAGTAGGCATTCTCCACTACGCATTTGTAGGCATGTGTTAGGACTATCCAATTCAAGTGAAAAACTGTTGAACAGTAGAAAGTCTATAACCGAACAGACATGGAAATAAAGCGAAATGTTTTGCACTGATCACGAGCACTGGATAACTGAAGTCAGTGCCAGGCTATAAAGCACAGGAGAACATTCCTCCTGAAGGACAGCTAAACCTAATTGCAGATTAAACAAATAAATTAACTCACTGTCATCAGAGCATTCGTATTGTACTATCTTCCTGATTGTATTGTATATAGTTTATATTTGTGTTCATGCCAAGTTTGAGAACCACTGCTGTAATGTCAAAGGACCTGTTGCGCCTTGTGGCCACTGGAGGGCAGCAGAGGAGCAAGTCTCCCTGAAATGAATTCATGATGTTTGATGCGATATATCCACAAGCTTAGGGTCTGTTCTGCCTCATGTTCATCTTCATTTTGCACAAGCTGGGAATGATTAGTGGTCATGTGGCGTCTCAGTGAAACGTTTACACAGCTTTAGTGTGATGGGCAGCTCGGTCTTCACGTGCTAGGAAGCGCTTCAGAAACAGACCATCATCCCTCCCGACCCACGTCTTCTGGAGATTGTAAAGAACGTTTGTTTCGGTCTGGCAATGTTTAGCACGGCCAACATTTGATTTCATATCTTCATATACTCCAGTAAACAATGTAAAGTTTAGTGCGACGTCTCCAGGTGAGCAGGCTGGGTCCCCTTCAAAGAACTGACGACACCACTCCTGCTGAGGGGATGGAGGAACCTGGACCCTCCATCTGAACCCAGAGTAGTTTTGCAGATGTTGGGGCTTCCCTTCACGAGGACGAGAACAGAGGCATTCACGAGCCAATAGAAAGCAGCTTTATTTCACAGATACACATGTTAACATGCTCAGCAGCTGTCAGCGGGTAACAGGGTGTAGGAGCCACAACATTGATTTATTATTTGTATCATTTAATCATTTAATGTATGTAATGGAGTATAATTGATTGGTGTCAAGTGATCGTGATCCGCAGCCACGGCTGGGCGGAGCGGCTGATTGGTGCTGTGATTGCCTCAGCTGGTTAAAAGAGTCCTGCTGATGATACTCTGTGTGCTAGTTTGGTTGTGAAGCCACACGGTTTTTTGACCGCTGCATTGCACTGCAGAGAAGATAACTTGGAAATAAATATACCAAAAGAAACGTGACTCTGAGTGATGTGTGAGCGCGTCGGCCAGGCGCTAAAACCAAAGCACAAAAGGAGCTTAGGAAAGGTGGAAAGAAGGCTCTTTTACAAGGTGAACATACTTCACACCATGACATGATGGGTTTCCCCTCCTCAGATGGGCAGCTCTGGACCACGAGGTCCCAATGCCTCTCACTGTGAGGGACACAACGAGAACTACTCAAAGCACAACTTCTACAGCAGGCTCACAGTGAGAGTTAGTTTCCTCACCCTTTCAAAGCGTCACGCGGGGCAGTCCCTGCGCTGAACGCAGACGAGGCTCCCCCAGAAGGAGAGGAGCCTGGAACACAAACGCTTTGTCAGTTATATTGCCCACGATCTGCACACTAGAAAACTATTGACAGAAAATAAAACTAAAAAAGCACTAGAGGACAGTAAACTTTAAAAAACAAACGCAACATAATAGTAGCTCAAACACCAATTCAATACAGCATTAGAGAAAGTTAAAAACTTACTTTGACAGAGTGAACGATCCTCCTGGCTCCACCCAGAGGGGAACGCTCACACTCAGCTCTATGGACTAAACACAGAAACAGATGTTCTAGAGAATAATAAGAGCGAGAAGAAAGTGAGCACACGTCCACAGCCAGCTCCCCCGGGTTGCTCGGCTGGTTATGAGCACTTTGCAAAACACGTGCAAGTTGCTTCAAAACGATTACAACTTTGAGTAAAACACCATATTAAAAACACATAGCTTGTAGAGGACCAGGGGCCTCATTTATAAACGGTGCGTTCGCTCAAAAGATGGCGTACGCCAGTTACTAGGCAATATTTGCGATTTATAAAAAACAAACTTGACGGGAAAATGTGCGGTCCTCCACCAGGGGCGGCCTGGCCATCTGGAGAATCTGGAGAACCACAGAACGGCCGGTCCTCAAGGGCCGTTGTCGGCCAGCCCTTTTAAAAAAATGGTTTAAGGTCATCATGTAAGTTGCGCTGACGGCCGACAGAGGGCGACAGCGGCCGCTAATGCAGTTGTGTGGTTCTTATCTGTCAAATAATCACGCGAAGAAGAAAAAAGACCGGCCACACGAAGAGAAGGGATCACCCTGCTGATAAAACCAGCATAGACCAGTTTAAGATGGTAGCCCAGCATGGATGTCATGCTGGGCGATGCTGGTTTTAGCTGGTAGTTAAACTGGTCTATTCTGGTGAAGCTGGTATTTATGCTGGTCTACCAGCAGTCTTCTTGCTGGAGAAACTGAAACAGACACAGACAGACGGACAGAGAGGGCGGGACACGGGGGAACGGCGAGACGGCAGTCATTGAAACAAATCAAGTTTTATTTATACAACACATTTAAAAGCGATTGTTGGTCGAGCCAAAGTGCTGTACATGTAATAAAAACAAATTACTACAATCACAATAAAAGACAATGATTTACAACAGAAATATAAAAAACTAAAACACAGGGAATAGTCAGGTGTCGTGCTCCGCTCTGACTCGAAGGCCAGGGAGAAGAAGTGAGGATTTAAAAAACCCTAGTGTCTCGGCCGACCTCACGTGGAGGGGCAGAGTGTTCCACGGCCTGGGGCCAGCTGCTGCGAAGGCTCGGTGCCCTCGGGCTTTGAGCCTGGTCTTGGGCACTATCAGCAGCAGCTGGTCAGCAGACCTTAAGGCTCTGGCTGGGGTGAAGCGATGGAGGAGTTCGGCTATATAGGCAGGAGCCAGCCCATGTCGTGCTTTGAAAACAAATAAAATAAGTTTCAAATCAATTCGGAACTGAATTGGAAGCCCGCGCAGTGAGGCCAGAATTGGGGTGATGTGGTCACGTTTTTTGTGGCCAGTGAGAAGACGTGCAGCTGTGTTTTGGACTAGCTGCAGGCGTATAATTGACACCTGGTCCATACCCACGTACAGAGCGTTGCAGTAATCCAGCCTCGAGGTAATAAAGGCGTTAATAACCCTTTCTAGGTCTTTGAAAGATAAATACGACTTGGTCTTAGCCAATAGTCGTATTTTAAAAAAGCAGGATTTGACTAAGGTGCTGACCTGCTTGTCGAATTTAAAAGTACTAGTGAAGGTCACCCCAAGGTTGATGACAGAGGGGAGGATGTTTTCATTGAGGCAGCCCAGAATATCAACCGGAGAGGCTGGAGGTTGGGGTCCAAAAAAGATGACCTCAGTCTTGCTCTCGTTGAGGTTGAAGAAGTTTTTGCTCAGCCAGGATTTTATCTCTATCAAGCAGTCCATCAACTGCTGTAGTGACATGTGCTTTGAGAGGCAGACAGATCTGTACATCGTCGGCGTAGCAGTGGAAGGGGATGTTGTGTTTTGTGAGAATTGAACCTAGGGGCAGTATGTACAGTACAAAGAGGATGGGGCCCAGGATAGAGCCTTGGGGAACCCCACATGTAAGAGGGGCTTTAGCAGAGGAGAAGGCACCTAGCTGCACTGAGAAGCTACGGTCTGTCAGGTAGGACCTGAACCATGCAAGGGAAGAGCCTGTGATGCCAGCGGACTGTTCAAGCCGTGACAACAGGATGCTATGGTCCACAGTGTTAAAGGCAGCTGTCCGGTCCAACAGCACCAGGACAGCTGGGCTGCCTGAGTCGGCGGCTAGGAGCAGATCATTAAAAACTCTTCAAAGGGCTGTTTCAGTACTATGCATGGGTTTGAAGCCAGACCGAAACTTTTCATGGATGCCATGCGTGGTTAAGAAAGACTGCAGCTGGACATAGACAACTCGCTCCAGGGCTTTCAGATAAAAAAGGTAGCTGGGAGATGGGCCTAACATTTGAGAGAATGGAGGGGGCGAGATTTTTCTTTTTAAGTAGTGGCTGGACCACGGCATGTTTGAAGGCAGCTGGGACACATCCTGAGCTAAGACAGGTGTTTATTAGTAATAAAATACTTGCTCCAACTGATTCGAAAACATCTCTGAGAAAGCGAGAGGGAATGCTGTCTGAGGTGCAGTCTGTCGGCCGCAGGTGCTTGACTAAATCCGAGAGAGAAGAGAGGCATACAGGCTCAAAGTGGTCGAGGACAGCAGGACACAGAAAAGGAACAGAATCTGGGGTAGCACTAGTGTGGGCTAGCATAACCCCTCGATTCCACCGGGTCCGTCTGCTTCGCGTCACGGCTGCGCCGCGGTTTTGGTCCGGCCTCCTCCGGTGTCAAACCCTATGGCTCTGTTCCACATGTCTTCAGTCAGTTCTGGACCCTCTGACTCTGTTCCACGTGTCTTCAGTCAGTTCTGGACCCCATGACTCTGTTCCACATGTCTTCAGTCAGTTCTGGACCATATGACTCTGTTCCACATGTCTTCAGTCAGTTCTGGGACCCCATGACTCTGTTCCACATGTCTTCAGTCAGGTATGGACCCTATGACTCTGTTCCACATGTCTTCAGTCAGTTCTGGACCATATGACTCTGTTCCACATGTCTTCAGTCAGTTCTGGACCCCATGACTCTGTTCCACATGTCTTCAGTCAGGTATGGACCCCATGACTCTGTTCCACGTGTCTTCAGTCAGTTCTGGACCCCATGACTCTGTTCCACATGTCTTCAGTCAGTTCTGGACCCCATGACTCTGTTCCACATGTCTTCAGTCAGGTATGGACCCCATGACTCTGTTCCACGTGTCTTCAGTCAGGTATGGACCCCATGACTCTGTTCCACATGTCTTCAGTCAGTTCTGGACCCCATGACTCTGTTCCACATGTCTTCAGTCAGGTATGAACCCCATGACTCTGTTCCACGTGTCTTCAGTCAGTTCTGGACCCTGTGACTCTGTTCCACATGTCTTCAGTCAGTTCTGGACCCCATGACTCTGTTCCACATGTCTTCAGTCAGGTATGGACCCCATGACTCTGTTCCACGTGTCTTCAGTCAGTTCTGGACCCTATGACTCTGTTCCATGTGTCGTCAGTCAGTTCTGGACCCCATGACTCTGTTCCACATGTCTTCAGTCAGGTCTGGACCCCATGACTCTGTTCCACGTGTCTTCAGTCAGTTCTGGACCCTATGACTCTGTTCCATATGTCTTCAGTCAGTTCTGGACCATATGACTCTGTTCCACATGTCTTCAGTCAGTTCTGGACCCCATGACTCTGTTCCACGTGTCTTCAGTCAGTTCTGGACCCTATGACTCTGTTCCACATGTCTTCAGTCAGTTCTGGACCCCATGACTCTGTTCCACATGTCTTCAGTCAGTTCTGGACCCTATGACTCTGTTCCACATGTCTTCAGTCAGTTCTGGACCCCATGACTCTGTTCCACGTGTCTTCAGTCAGTTCTGGACCCCATGACTCTGTTCCACATGTCTTCAGTCAGTTCTGGACCCCATGACTCTGTTCCACGTGTCTTCAGTCAGTTCTGGACCCCATGACTCTGTTCCACATGTCTTCAGTCAGTTCTGGACCCTCTGACTCTGTTCCACTTGTCTTCAGTCAGTTCTGGACCCCATGACTCTGTTCCACGTGTCTTCAGTCAGTTCTGGACCCTATGACTCTGTTCCACATGTCTTCAGTCAGTTCTGGACCCTATGACTCTGTTCCACGTGTCTTCAGTCAGTTCTGGACCCTATGACTCTGTTCCACATGTCTTCAGTCAGTTCTGGACCCTATGACTCTGTTCCACGTGTCTTCAGTCAGTTCTGGACCCCATGACTCTGTTCCACATGTCTTCAGTCAGGTCTGGACCCCATGACTCTGTTCCACTTGTCTTCAGTCAGTTCTGGACCCCATGACTCTGTTCCACGTGTCTTCAGTCAGTTCTGGACCCCATGACTCTGTTCCACGTGTCTTCAGTCAGTTCTGGACCATATGACTCTGTTCCATGTGTCTTCAGTCAGTTCTGGACCCTCTGACTTTGTTCCACGTGTCTTCAGTCAGTTCTGGACCATATGACTCTGTTCCACGTGTCTTCAGTCAGTTCTGGACCCTCTGACTTTGTTCCACGTGTCTTTACGTGTCTTCAGTCAGTTCTGGACCCTCTGACTCTGTTCCACATGTCTTCAGTCAGATCTGGACCCTCTGACTCTGTTCCACATGTCTTCAGTGAGTTCCGGACCCTATGACTCTGTTCCACATGTCTTCAGTCAGTTCTGGACCCCATGACTCTGTTCCACATGTCTTCAGTCAGTTCTGGACCCCATGACTCTGTTCCACATGTCTTCAGTCAGTTCTGGACCCCATGACTCTGTTCCATGTGTCTTCACATGTCTTCAGTCAGTTCTGGACCCCATGACTCTGTTCCACATGTCTTCAGTCAGTTCTGGACCCTATGACTCTTTTCCACGTGTCTTCAGTCAGTTCTGGACCCCATGACTCTGTTCCACGTGTCTTCAGTCAGTTCTGGACCCCATGACTCTGTTCCACATGTCTTCAGTCAGGTATGGACCCCATGACTCTGTTCCACGTGTCTTCAGTCAGTTCTGGACCCCATGACTCTGTTCCACGTGTCTTCAGTCAGTTCTGGACCCCCTGACTCTGTTCCACGTGTCTTCAGTCAGTTCTGGACCCCATGACTCTGTTCCACATGTCTTCAGTCAGTTCTGGACCCCATGACTCTGTTCCACGTGTCTTCAGTCAGTTCTGGACCCCCTGACTCTGTTCCACGTGTCTTCAGTCAGTTCTGGACCCCATGACTCTGTTCCACGTGTCTTCAGTCAGTTCTGGACCCCCATGACTCTGTTCCACGTGTCTTCAGTCAGTTCTGGACCCCCTGACTCTGTTCCACGTGTCTTCAGTCAGTTCTGGACCCCCATGACTCTGTTCCACTGTCTTCAGTCAGTTCTGGACCCCATGACTCTGTTCCACGTGTCTTCAGTCAGTTATGGACCCCATGACTCTGTTCCACGTGTCTTCAGTCAGTTCTGGACCCCCTGACTCTGTTCCACGTGTCTTCAGTCAGTTCTGGACCCCATGACTCTGTTCCACGTGTCTTCAGTCAGTTCTGGACCCCATGACTCTGTTCCACGTGTCTTCAGTCAGGTCTGGACCCCATGACTCTGTTCCACATGTCTTCAGTCAGGTCTGGACCCCATGACTCTGTTCCACGTGTCTTCAGTCAGGTCTGGACCCTATGACTCGGACACTAGTTCTACTAAGGCTCATTACAGGTAAGAGTGGTAGGAGAGGAGTTATCTTTGTATTTAGGCTGCAAGTCGACAAAGGTGATCAAGTGCTGTATGATCATATGATTGTCTGCCAATACCGAATCCTGATCCCGACTCTTCTATTTCTCAGATAATACAGCCGCACCGTGTACACTACACCATAAGCAATTGTTGACTGTAACGTCTATGCCAACCGAATAGAATACATGACACGATGAGTCTTTGTAATATATTTATGTTCTCTAGTTTAAATAATCATACCAGTATTTAATGTATGCTGGTCACCTGGAATCCTGGTAAGCTTCCAGCAGGGTATATTTAATACTATTATTAAGCATAAACTGTTGATAGATGGATGCTGGTGACCAGCCCAGCATACTATGCTATTTTTTTAGCTGCCAGGGTGGCTGGT
The DNA here is from genome assembly GCA_036324585.1 of Champsocephalus esox. Classification (NCBI taxonomy): domain Eukaryota; kingdom Metazoa; phylum Chordata; class Actinopteri; order Perciformes; family Channichthyidae; genus Champsocephalus; species Champsocephalus esox. The sequence goes on from CM070488.1 coordinate 33,380,313, forward strand.
TCAGCTGGTTCAGCTGGTGCACCTGCTAAACCAGCTGAACCAGCCATCCTGGCAGCTAAAGGGTCCAAAACCCCCTAAACCAGCCAGGCTGGTCAACAACCAGCCTGGCCAGCTAAGTTGGTCTGAGCTGGTTTTTCAGCAGGGCAGACGCCGCGGCAGGCAGGGAGAATGAAAAAACATGGATACAAATCAAAGAAAACGAAAAAGGTGAAGTCACTCGCAGGTGGAGCATATGAATGTCGCAATTCGACAGACCTTTTTGGCAGCAGCGCTGCTACAAGCACTATCATCAGCAGCTTAGAACAAGTGCAAGATGATGAAGAGGATGATGAGGGCGCGAGTTCCGATATACAGCCAGCCTCCTGCGTTCATGCGTTCATGATGAAGGACTGAAAACTCATCTCATTCGACTCCACTTCGAGCGATAGAATGACTAACAAAGAACTGCTTACAGAGCACTTATATACTAATGAAGGACTGGCTCCTCTAAAGCCAGTTGAGTAGCACTTGAAACGATTGGCTCTTTGAAACCTGATGTTCTTTTATGATTCTGTTTTCTTCAAGGTTGTGTCTTCCTGGTCGAACGCACTTATTGTAAGTCGCTTTGGATAAAAGCGTCAGCTAAATGCAATGTAACGTAATGTAATGGGACAGAGAGTTGAGCTGCTGGAAGAACCAGCTCAACTGGTACATACAAGTGCAGTGCCACATTTGACCGGTCATGTGATCACGTCACGTGACAATGACGTCACATACCCACACACACATAAGAAGCAGCCGGTCACTTGAAGCTTCACAATCTCCATCCTCTCCAACGGTTCAGAGCAACTTCAACAGACGGAGACGGCGACATCATGCTGGCGTTCCTCTTCCTGTTGGGCCTGGCTCTGGGTGCTGTGTCTTCAGGCGACCTTCAAATGGAGGACACCTGTCCCTCCTTCTGGCTCTCCTTCAACGGCCGCTGCTACAAGTACTTCGACACGGAGATGACCTGGGCTGATGCAGAGTTCCACTGTGTGTCCCAGGGAGGCAACCTGGTGTCCATCCACAGCACAGAGGAAGAGGACTTTGTCAAAACTATGTTCCCTGCTGACGGATATACATGGATCGGACTCAATGACATCTACGAAGAAGGAAGATGGATGTGGTCTGATGGGTGTGCAGCCAAGTATTTATTTTGGCATAGTGGACAACCAGACAACCGCGGACTAGGTGAAGACTGTGTGCTCAACAACTGGAAGGGGAAGTGGAACGATGCGCCTTGTTCAATATTCTTCCCCTCAGTCTGTGCATCTCGCAGAGCTTGTCCTTAAACTGAGAAGTTACGTGTTCACCTGTTTTGTTCACATGATAACAATAAAGACACAGATGTAAACTTGTATGTGTGTGAACAGAAGTCCTTTTGTCTAACCTTTATTCTCGTGAATGTTACATATTCACACTGCTCGCTCCGGGGGTTAATCAGAGGAATTATTTCTACACCTTTTTTTAAAAATACATTTAGTAAATAATATTGACGATGCATTATTATTACATTTTGATCCACATATTTTAGACGTTGCTTATTATTCCTGGTGTTATACTTATTTGTTTTAACCACACACAGTTGTATCGTCACCTTCTTAAACTAATGGCCTAAGTCGTATTTGAGTTTTTCATAAAATGGCTATTGACGTACAAATAACACTGTTGTGTGAAATAAGAGTATTAGATTACTTGAACATGTTGTTGTGACTTAGGCAAAACAGTGCACTTCTCTTTCCCGCACGACTGTGACAGACCATGGGGCTGGGTCAGAGGAGCACACAGAGACTCAGGAAACAGAGGGCAGTTAGGCCGTGGTTGGCCCTTTAATTCAATATCGATATATATCTTCTTTGCTGTGTTTTTAATCGTAGCTACCCCTTTTCCATTTAAATCAGTTTCTCCCCTGAATCTTTCTCAGTCATCTTGGGGTGTGTGTGTGTGGGTTTGAGAGTGTGTGTCTAATTATGTGGCAAATTGTCAAAAAACTGACGCCACTCTACGGGCATGCCATGCCTCTCCTTGATTGGCAGAGCATCAACTTCAGCAGTTGCAGCTACCTGTTGATATTCCCGATGTAGTTGGGGGAGGGTTGTGCCTGGGCGAAGGAACTTCTTGTCTTTGTAGGTCGCTGTGCTTCTGCAGTATGCGAATCAGATCCTTCAACCAGTCCTTAAACGAATAAATACAAACAATAATCGTGGCTTGGTATTGAGTAAGAACATGTTTTTATGAACCCCACAGCTTCCGGTCTTCCACGACCCGACCGGACAAAAAGACGTGTTGCAGGCACGAAACATCCTACCAATATAAATACATTGCTTTTAAAATCGTTCTGTGTGACACGGAAATAAAGGGGGAAATTGTGATGGTGAACACGAATCAATAGATTAAACGTCGCGACTATAACACGAAATGCTGTGAGACTGGGTTGCATCCACACACCGGGAACATATCGTCACTTTCTTAAACGAATGGCCTAAGTCATATTTCGGAGAAAATGTTTCTTTTGCCTAAATCATCTCTTCTGGATGCTGGCCACCTCTGGTCAAATTGCCTGCATCCTTATTGAAAGGATAGTGCTGTTCCTACCCTGGTAGTATAATGGCCTATGTGAGTGTGACTTATATAATATATATAACAAAGATAATGGCTGGAGTCCAGTGGCGGTTCTAGACCAATTTGACTGGGGGGGGGGCACTGGGGGCCCAGTTATTTTCTGAGGGGGGCCACAATAAATGCAGGACGAAAAAGAGAACTAGACAGTATGAAGTAATTGCGCATAAGAAAACAATGCAATCCAGTTATTGGTATTTGTTTCAGTACACTGATTTATTTCAGATAGATCTTATAGTTATTACGGTTAGCTTCAGCTTAAGTTATCGTGCAATGTTTGCACTAACACCATATTTATATAAAAATAAAGGCAATGAACAGCTACATCTCTACTTTACATAAGGGTGTCTGCACAATCTCACATTACAGCAACAACATCCTGAGTACCAGAAAATATACATTTAAAAAAACGTTTCATTGTTAGGGGGGCCACAGGGGGGTCAGAGGTCAGTGTTAGGGGGGCACTGGCCCCCCCTAGAACCGCCCCTGCTTGAGTCGCATTGTCTTGTGACTTAGGCAATTTTACAAGCTTTACAAAATGGCTGCTTCAAGAAGAAAGAAAAAGTAACAGATAAATGAAGTTATTTTAATTTTTCAGGGCTCATCTCCTGTTGGTAAGTGATGTTTACTCTACTGTATTTTTGATTACACACTCCAAATCTCCACCCTCCATAATTGCACTTGCTTGCTACTTTCTAACGGCGGTGAGAGTGGTGCAGTGGCGCTATCTAAGTTCTATCGATTAGATTTATGATTAGAAAATAATAAAAGTAGGATAGACATGTGGATATTATCCGGCTGAACAAAACGTGCATTTATCTAACAGGTTCGTTTTCCACTGACCTTATTTCCAGCTATTTTCCAAAATCCTATGGAGGAATTCCATTGCTTTTTTGTCGAGGGAAACCGAGCGCAACTTACTTTCGGGGTTTAGGACGCGTCACTGCCACACTAAATGTATGCGATTTGATTGGATTGTGAGGCAAGGGAAGCCAGCCGCCTCTGGCTTCCCTTGGCATGGCCCTGACTAATCACAGGTTGGCAGGGGCATGACGTGAGCCTCATCTGATTGGTCAATTCCTCCATTTCTTTTCACCAAGGGAAGCCAATTTCGGCTGGCCTCCTCTCGCAACAGAGAGTGCAATCTACTGTATCACCATAACATCTAGAGGGGCGCTGTTTCACTCTTTGTAAAATTACCTCATTCACACCAACGGTGTTTCAGGGCCGGTTCAGAGCTGGAGCTTGAAAAGCACCGGGTTTTCCTCTTCACACCGCAGCGGAGCCGCCTCTTAGCTCCGGGATCCGGTTCATTTCAAGCACCAAACAATTGTCCGGCCAGAGCAAAAGCACCACATACGTCACGCTTACGTCGAGGCGAGGGGCAGGGGCGGGATCAACTCCTGAACAACAACAACAACAACAACAACACAACAACAAGCCCGCGTTTTATCCAGTTTGTACACAACGATGGAGAAACTTAACAAGAGTTTCAGGTTCAGTGTTCATAGACTGTATAAGGTTTCTGCTCATGGTGAAGCAACGTGTCCGCGTGTTAAGGTGGAACCTGAGCATTCACGTTGATCACCTCTCATTACAACTCTTTATAAATCTATAAAACTATAAATATTAAACTTTACTTCACGTGTTCATTTGAGAACAGCTGTTACATACCTGGGTGAAGGTTACAGTTCATTTAAATGAAAGATACAGCGTTACTCCACACTCATGGTTCAGTCCGCCTTAAGAAATAAGACCGACCTCGGAAGCAGTTGTGTTTTAAAAAAACCTTTATTGACAGGAGTACACTTTGTTATAAGAACATAACTAACCCACAGAAAAGCTGCAGATAGAGGCATAAGAAATGAATGCAACTGATTTCACCGCGCGGTTTGGCTTCATGAAGCAGGCACGCACACGGTTACGTCATGACGCAAACGATGACGCAACGACGCATTACCAGTCTGACTCTGGGCGGTGTGAAAAGAGCCGGAGCTAAACCGAAGAACCGGTTCTGAACCTGAAAAGCTCTAGCATGGAGCTTGAACCGGAGTTGCGTTGGTGTGAATGAGGTAAATGCGAATGGGGAGAGACGGGCCGGCAGCAACACACAGCAAAGAATTTCCGAAACTAAACGAAGTGTTTTTTAATTTATTTATTAAAATTATAACTACAATCCAAAAAAACAGGGGAGGCCTGGCTTCCCTTGGCCTCCCAGGAGAAAACGCCACTGTAGTTACTAGCTAATGTAGGCTGAACAAAGACACCGCATCGACCATGACGAACAAGTGGCAGACCCGCCAACTACATCTCCACCTAAGAGTGGCAAAAATGCAAAGCTGGAAACTGCTGTCACAGATTTCCTTAATTCTATCATCTCTGGCTTTTTAGCCGCTCCTCAGGAACTGAATTTCAAAATAAAGTCACCGGAAACAGACGTAGGCCTATAAGGGACATTTCGAGCACCATTGCGATACACACCACTAACCCACTGAACTGATTACCCAAGATCCTCAGCTAGAAGCTCGGTGATTGGATTGTTTAGCCGCAATGCACATTGGGATATGGTGTTTATGCGATATGAAATCAAAAAAACATTTAAAAAAATAAAATAATACTTTATTCCGAGTGTGCTTGCTTTTCTCTTTGAAAGTCATCACATAACGGCATTGTAATGCACGGTTCGGCGGCATCAAATACTACACATCTTCCGTAGGATCATAAATATGTCAGCAATCAAACAACATCTTCAATTTGTCTTCACACAATACGTCTCCTTGCAGTATCAATAGTTATTCGGCTGACTTTTATATTTGATCCAATTGGTAGATAGGTTATATTTACACCATAACGATGCACAGCTGATAGAAAAGGACTTGTAGTTTTTAAAGATATTACTGATTTTCTTTGAATATAAGAATGTAAATACTGAGTTGAGAGAATAGTCAGGGGTTTTGGGTGATGGGAGACACATCTATGGAATCACAATTTCAATAGCTTACCATTAAATGACGGATATGCGTTTTTATCTGTAATGTTTTACAAATCAGATATTAATGTGTACAAGTAAAACATGTGAAATAATATATAGGAATATCCTGTAAAATTATGTGAAAACATGAATAAAACTGCACATCTTCAGATGTTAGACATACACAAGTGTCCTACACTAATAATACAAAGTTATTATGGCTGTGTGTACCTTGTGTGCACCACCTAGTGGTTAAAGCACGTTATTGAATTAGTTGTGTATATGATGTCAATACACTTTAGAAAATCTTGAAATCTTGAAAGGGATGTGCAAAATAGCCATTATTTAGAGTTTTTAATTAACTATTAGTAGAGAATAACGAGTAATTAATATACTTTATAGGTATCTGCATAAATGTCTTCTCAAGCACCAACTATCAAATATCTCCTGATTGTTGGCACTTGACAATCACCTTCCCTGAATTTTACTCAGGTGTAACTAAAGTCTGATTTAAGGGTTGTTTATATTTCACATAATTAATCAGAATCTGCAAAGTACCTCAAATAAATGTAGTGGAGTAAAAATACCAGGTTAACCTCTGAATTGTAGTGGAGTAGAATTACAAAGTAACAATGAGCTGTCATGTGGGTATATATTAATGCTGCTCATTATGGACACAAGCGATTTTCACCCATTTAGTAATTACATGTTTTAAATGTGTACACACCAATTTGTTTCCTATCGCCTAAACCTCCAGGGCTGTACACAGTTTAATACTGTCAACTACTAATTTTGGGAAAAACGTCTTTTAAAACTACAATTCCCAGAATAGACGTGCCATAGAACCATAGACTGTATATATAAATAGAACATGTAGCGAAACACAATAGCCAGCATGTGTAGTTCTGGGGGGGGGGTCTGGTCCCGTTCAAATCCAGTTTTGGATAGTCTGCCGTGGTTTCGTTCGATTTTAAAAAGCTGTTTGACGCTCGGCGTAACCTTGGCGCACTGCCACTCCAACATCCAATCCCAGAGCTTGAAGATTAATCACGGGGTTGGTCAACGGGACTGTAGTGCCCAAACGAAAAAAGGGGGAAATCGTGTTGGTGAACACGAATCAATAGATTAAATGTTTTGACTATAACACGAAATACTGTGAGACTGGGTTGGTGGACAACACGTTCTCACTCCCAATCCCGTCACATGTTGACGCCCTGCCCGTTGAAAACTGACTCTCAAGGGGTACTCTGTGCGTAATACAACCTGATATCACAGCAAGACGTGAACATGTGACGATTTACCATGCTGGGAGATGTGAAGATATCAAAACGTGACAGCTACACGGTATTGTTAACCCATGTTAACCAGTGGAGCAATAACCGGAAATACCAAGCAAATGCTACCCCGACGTAATGATTTATTTTTTAATAGCCACACTCGATTACGCCGATTTTCTTGTTGCCACAGCTGGTCGACACCTCTTTTAGCAGAAATAAAGGCTACATTAATGTATTAAATCAATGTTAATCCGCGTGTGTGGATGTGGAATTAACGGACGGACGTTGTGCGATTGAGTTGCCAAGCAACAGCTTCGGTTCATGTTAATTTACAAACTATTCAACTACAACCATAGTTATATTTAAAAACATATTAGAAGGCCTCAAGAAATACTTGAATGCAAATTCAAATGTAAATGTGAAGGAATGTGTGTATAACTAAATACATCGGTGATAAACGAAACCGGAAACAGACGTAGGCATGGGAATGGGCCTTAATGTGTGTGGCAACAAAATAATGACCATAGGGGCACTGAGCTGCCATCCCCACCATACGTCATCTCACATCATTCAGAGCTGATTGGCTGTAAGTAGCCTACATGTGCCGCGAAAAGTGTGGTCTGCGAGGCCGCAGCTTCATACTATTCACACGTCATCATATTTACACACACGGAAACCTACCGAGTACCGACTACGTTTGCAGTTAAAAAGCAATTATATAATGTTGGTGTTATTTTTCTTCCTGCTTTTATTCTGAAATTCTCAAACCGGAAGTGACCTCTCTCGCTAACTGATAGCAACATTGAGTCTCGTCGCTACAGTTTTCTCTCTTTGTTCTCCCGATAAAGAGTGTGTTTTCTCCCGCAGTTCTGATCCTCCAGAGCCTCGGTGTGTCCGGATGAAGTCTCCGAGTTTACTCTGATCTGTTCGGCTTCATCTGGAGCTTCTACCTTACCGAACACAGAAGTTAGCTTAGCATGCTAGCTGGAAACACGTTAGCAACTGTGTGAGAGTTTGATGGAGAAAAAACAACACAATTAACTGTGTGTGTGCGCGTGCGTGTGCGTGCGTGTGAACATGAGTGTTGTGCTGCTCTCGTTGGTGAAGCAGAGGCTCTCTGCAGCTGCTGAAGAGATCTTTGCTCTGTTTGAAAGAACGATATCAGAGTACGAGGAGAAACTGTCTCGATCAAAAGAGGAACACGAGAGAGACCGGAAACTACTGGACGCTGTTTTACATTCTCAGATCCAGAGGACAGGTCGGTTCAGTGCACTCTCTGATGGATGTTCACTCGACTACACGTGTTTTGAACATTTTAAAGTAAAATGCTTCAATCTGGTGCACTTTGAGCAGAATCACTAGAGACTAGATCTAGGGGGTAAACTCTAAACACCCATATGAAAAAGATCGGTTTATATTTCAATAATCAAATAAGTGTGTGAACATAACCAATAACCCATAGCCAATAACAAATAAATGTAACTTATTTTATTTGTTGTTGTTCATTCATATCTTATTTTACCTAGTTAACATTTATTGATGCATGCATATTTTTGTATCCCTCCAGTTTTAAAGGATGTTTTTGGTTACTGTCCCTATAGTATTCATTGGAATGATTTCAAACCCATCCCAGTAATTATAAAGGAGAGCCTTGGAAATATTTGTTTAGATAAATGGTGACCAAACCGTGTGAGACCCACTGAGATAACTTGGACTAAAGTGAACTCTATAAACCAGGGGTCTTCAACTAAAATGCAACGAGGTCCAGTTAGAGAAAATGTCCCCATGCGAAGGTCCGGAACTTCAAAATGTCTAAGTTGCTTTATGAATTAGTGTGGTATATATTGAAGTAGCTGCAGCTTTATCAACGTGTGCATGTCATCAACAGCTGACTGCCAATCAAATAAAGAAAGTACAATTCAAGAACAACTATTTATTGTCAATTAACATTGAACTCTACAGATATACAGTAAATGCTGTGCATATGTGTAATGTTGCTCTCGGGCTGCATTTAACAATAAAATACATTTTGAAAATATGTGCATCTCAAAACTAAGTGCTTAATTTTAGATAAATCAAATAAAGTGGAGCAGCAGCTTGAGTGTCCCTTTTTCTTTGTTAACCGTTTCACATCATGACTCAACAGTTTCAGACGATTATCGAACAATATCAGTCTTTACATCATAACAACTGAACAGTTTAAAGTTTCTCTTTCTGTCCCTCTTATATTGCAGTCCCTCTCTCACTTTGTTCTGTTCAGTGCGAGACTTGAGCTCGAGCTTGTCCTGCCAGGAGTTTGGATCTGGGCTGAAATGGAGTCAGGGCCATTCTCACACACACATGCAGGTGCTCATTGGTTAGCCTCGGTTAGCTCATTGGTTAGCCTCGGTTAGCTCATTGGTTAGCCTCGGTTAGCTCATTGGTTAGCCTCGGTTAGCTCATTGGTTAGCCTCGGTTAGCTCATTGGTTAGCCTCGGTTAGCTCATTGGTTAGCCTCGGTTGGCTCATTGGTTAGCCTCGGTTGGCTCATGGTTAGCCTCGGTTAGCTCATTGGTTAGCCTCGGTTGCTCATTGGTTAGCCTCGGTTAGCTCATTGGTTAGCCTCGGTTAGCTCATTGGTTAGCCTCGGTTAGCTCATTGGTTAGCCTCGGTTAGCTCATTGGTTAGCCTCGGTTGGCTCATTGGTTAGCCTCGGTTAGCTCATTGGTTAGCCTCGGTTGCTCATTGGTTAGCCTCGGTTAGCTCATTGGTTAGCCTCGGTTAGCTCATTGGTTAGCCTCGGTTAGCCTGGAATGATATTTAGTTCTAATCTTGATCCTGGTGGACTGATCATATCGGGCTCTGAGACTGCTTATGTTTGTTGTGACCTCAGTTCTGAGTTGAGGGAATGTTTGGTCAAACACTTTGTGTTTTGTCTCATAGCGGCGTGTTGTCTCTTTTAATGAGCGCCACGGTCTCTGAACAAATGAGACACCCTGGCTCTGTGCTCCCAGTGGGCAGGAGGAACATGAAGGAGTCCACTCAGGGTTCAAAGCTCTGTTCTCACTGTCCACGTTCCTCTTCTTGGAGAGCGCCATGTGTCATTATGTGTCTCTCCCTGCCTGCCGCTAACACGCCTGTTCACTCTCCTCTTCACTTCTCTCTCTCCCTGTATCGCTAATTATTCTCTTCACTCACTTTCCTCTCTGCCGCGCTCTCGTCTCTTCTTCTGTGTTTCTCTCCCTGTATCGCTCACTCGTCTCTTCTTCTGTGTTTCTCTCCCTGTATCGCTCACTCGTCTCTTCTTCTGTGTTTCTCTCCCTGTATCGCTCACTCGTCTCTTCTTCTGTGTTTGCTCTCTCGTCTCTTTCGCCCCCTGTCGGCGGCGGTTAAAATAGAATCGCCCCGTCAAAATGGAAATCTCCTATTAATGTATTGATTATAGGTCCGGGTCCGTATAGGTCGGCGTCTGGGTCCGGATCCAGACCGCGGTCCGCCTGTTGCCGACCCCTGCTCTTAACCCTCAGTCCTTCACCTCACTGAGCTGTAGTTATCAGCCTCTCAGTCTGACTGGAGAGGACTCTCCTCCACCTCATTGAAGAAACATCTTCTTCTTATATCCGTTAGAGTGAGGGATTAGTTTTGTATCATAAAGATAAAGCAAAACTATGAGTTTAAAAGAAAAAAATGGAGTCAAACTAAATAAAATAAAACTATAAGTTGCAAACAAATCATTTGTGTAATCATGTAAACTATAAGTATTTTTTCTTTGTTTTAATCAGACTTTTGCTCTCGCTGCAGCTCTTCTCGTTTGCGCTCCTTCACTTTTTGTTTGAGATTCTGACACAAACCTCCCAGGTGGGCGGGACTTTCAGGGGTGCGTCCCCATTGGCCACTCCGTTTTTGAGTGACAGCCCAGTCCTCCAGCGATTGTACAGTGCAGGAAACTGCGGTGCGGTAGCTAGCTGAGCGTGGATAGAGCACCCCCAGAAGAACCAGCATTTCAATTATTATAATACTACAAGTGAACATATATGTAAGTATTGATCATTTGTGTTGTTTGTGCTATACGGTCTGTTTCTTTATTGTGTTAAGTGAGAAGTAAAGCTGTGCTATGAAAGTTAGCTTGTGCTACCTTTAGCTCCAGAACAATGCAAGCTAAGTAGCCTAACAGTTAGCTACATAGCTAGCAGTGAGTGAGCGTTCAGACACCGGCGCACACACTCAAGCGGACTCGTATGCCTGACTCTACCAACAGGCTTTCATGATTCTGTTTAGATATGCAAGTATAAGCCATGATCGCTTATTTTATTAACACGCTAATTTGATATGAAAATCAAAGGAGGCTGAGTTAACTTTGTAGGAAAACCTCCCGTCCATGAGCTGTGTTTTATTTGTTAACTTCATATTTTTCATTTCCTAAAACATGTATGTTCCTCTCATATTAACAGTGTGGATCATTGAGACAGCGTGGCGTCCAGAGTCTTATCCCGTTTCCCCGCTTCCTCTGAGGGGACAGCACGGAGGGGGGGGGGCACGAAGAAAGACCTGCACCAGCTTCATCCACGCTGGGCGCTGTTGTTGTTATTTCATTTGACCAGATGTTATTATTATCCACCTTTTTGTTTTATATCCTTTTATTTAAAACATTCTTTGAGACTTCATCTTCTGGTTCAAATTTCAAAAATGTAATTTGTATAATCACTCTTTTGTCTTTATTCTACAGGAAAATGTTAGAGATTCAAACCTGTTGGTTATTCAGATCTTCCTCCGGCTAGGAATAGTATGTTGAGTTGTTAATGCTAAACGTATATCATCTTCTCACAGGATATAGAACGAGACAACACATTGTGTATGAATGCTTCAGCTCTTCAGACCAACATAGTAAGATGTGAGCATGGTCCATGTGTTGGTATGCAGCCGAGGTCTGGTCTGTTTAATAAAGCAAATCTGCCACTTTTATACGGTAGAGTTTGTTAAATTAAAGCAGTCTTTTTGTCTGTCCTAAACAAAGCCATATATGCTTTTGAAATGTAACATGTCTTTGAAAAAATAATAGTATACAGTTTATATTGTGTATCACCTTTAGTTTGAAAATACATAGATGTGTTTTTTTAATAAATAGATACTTTATCCATCCCAAATTGGGAAATTATTTAACAGCAGCAGTGTGTTCAGGTATTACAATATTTAAAGTTGGAATAAAGTATGAACTACACAAATCCATAAGACAAGTCCGATGTGTTCATGAAACTCCCCAGGAGACACCGACACTGACGTGGCCGAGTGGACTCCGGGGTTTGCTGCATGAGCTGCACTGTATGATCTGTGGTGTAGTGGGCTGTCACTCAACAACTGAGTAGCCAATGGGGACGCACCCCTGAAAGTCCCGCCCACCTGGGAGGTTTGTGTCAAAATCGAAAACAAAAAATGAGGGAGCGCAAACGAGAAGAGCTGCAGCGAGAGCAAAAGTCTGATCACTGAGGAAGAAGAAACCTATGTTAAAACAAAGAAAACATACTTATAGTTTACATGATTACACAAATGATCTCTCCCTCACTCACTCGCATTTTGGCTGTGAGCTGCGGGCGCCAGATAAGCCAACATCCCCCATTTTCATCACTTACAGCGCCCATCGTTACATTTACTTAATTATGAATATTGTTACATCAAGGCCGAAAATTAGGATGAGCCCCAACGGTCAAAAATGTTTTTTTCCCTCCCAGAACTGCCAGCGCAGCGCGACATCAGCTGGTGGAGGTGTATTTAGAAATAATGAATATGAAATCTATTCTATACATGTTTTTTATTTACCCAGTACCGATAGATAACCTGATAGTTGAGCTTAACAAAAAGGGGGATTTTGAGCTGTAATGAACACAGAAACATTATCAGTAACGTCTCAGTTTCCTGTTTCCTGTTTCCTGTTTCCTGCAGACGTCCAACTGGTGGAGGTTAAAGAAGAGTTTCCCCCTAAGACCCCCCCCACACATGAAAGAGGAGCAGGAGGAACTCTGGATCAGTCAGGAGGGAGAGAACCTTCAAGGGCTGGAGGAGGATGATGATAACAGCAAGTCAACATTCACTCCTGTCCCTGTGAAGAGTGAAGATGATGAAGAGAGACCTCAGTCCTCTCAGCTTCATCAGAGACAAACAGAAGCTGATGGAGAGGACTGTGTAGGACCAGAACCACCCAAGAACTCCGATCCAGAGACACGTTTACAACCAGAGACTGAGGACAACCCTGGAGACTCTTCAGAACCTGACACTGAAGACAGTGCTGGTTGGAAGGAGACCAGAGACCCTCCGTCAGGTTCAAACTCTCGAGTCGCCGTCAGTGATTCAAGAAGTAGTTCTGCAAATAAACGCTGTAAATGCTCTCAGTGCGGGAACACATTTACCAAGAAGAGTGATCTGAATCGACACATGCTAATTCACACAGGAGAGAAACCCTTCAGCTGCGCACTGTGCAGTAAAAGGTTTATTCGCAGGTGTCATGTGACGAGACACATGCTAGTTCACACAGGAGAGAAACCCTTCAGCTGCTCACTGTGCAGTAAAAGGTTTATTCGCAGGAGTCATGTGACGAGACACATGGATGTTCACACCGGAGAGAAACCATTCAGCTGCTCAGTGTGTGGGGAACCTTTTACACAAAGTGAACATTTACAGATCCACCTGAGAGTCCATGAAGAAGAGAAACCATTCAGCTGCTCTCTGTGTAGCAACAGGTATACACAGAGGGGGGAATTAAACCTTCACATGCAGGTTCACACCGGAGAGAAACCCCACGGCTGCTAACTGAGAAGTGGGAGATATTTGCTCAGATGTCAAATCAAGTTTTATTTATATAGCACATTTATAAACGATTTTTGTCGAGCCAAAGTGCTGTACATATAATACAAATAGCCTACAGTAGAGACACTTAACAGCAAATACAACAAATGTAGTCCGAACAGTTGCAAGTTCACACTGAGGAGAATTCTTTCAGCTGCTCCGATTGTGAGAAATATTTTAGAGGAAGTGAAAGTTCAAAGATTCACATGAGATTTGGAGGAGAAACGATGTGGCTGCCGTGTCGGTGAGCAAGGATTCTCTTTTGAACTTAGAAACCGTCAAAATGACAAACGATAAATAACGTCTAACTTTACTGAATACAAAGGACATCTGTATGACATGTATTTGTTACGATAACACTGACAACATGACTTCTACTTGAACTGATGCTCTAAATATCTTGTTATTTACTTAAATGTGCATTTTGTCTAAAAAGAACCCTGCTTTTTATTGTGTATTACTTTACACATCTCAGATTTAAGAATGAACATATGTCAAAGGAAAACTTTTGTGGTCAATAAAGTAATAAAAGTCAATTAAATAAATAAAACTCAAACTCATTTTTCCATCGTAGATAGATAAGATGCAAACTACTGTTTTTTGGTCATGTCCACTATCTGTTGAGTCAAGATGTCAACTAAAGGTTGCATTAAGCATTAGTTGACTATCAGCATACTTTGAGTAGGCATGTGTTCGGACCAGAGGTGGGACCAAGTCTTTGCGCTCAAGTCCGAGTCGAGTCTCAAGTCAGGATGGGCAAGTTCAAGTCAAGTCCAAGTCCTAAACTTTGACAAAACGAGTCATAAACAAGTCATTATGTGTTTTTCACCAAATGTAATGACATCGATCAACAGAATAATACTTAATAATCAAACTGCTTTGTATTAGTCACATTAATTAATAATCCATGTTCTCTCTGCTGGTAAAGTAACATGTGTTTTTTTATTTTAAGAGGGATCAGTAAGTTAAGGCTACCGTGACGGTTTGATTCAGAAGGAGTTTCATGTATCAGATCCCTGATGTCGAGGTGACCAGACTGTATTTTCCACCGTGTACAACATGTTATAAGGAACCCACTATCTATCTTTATGCCAGGGATAATGTGCAGCGAGGCGGTCTCTATGGGGACCACCTGCATCTAGACCCCTCTGCAGGCGGTACTTTAACTATATTTAGATGCTGATACGTTTCTACTTGTACTTGTAACATTTTGAATGCAGGACTTTTTATTGTAACCGAGTATTCCTCCACTCTGGTGCTTTTGTACTCAAGTACAAGATCTGAACTTCTCCCACCTCTGACAGTAAATCCTGAGTGGTTACCAAAATAAAGGTAACCAAAAAAGGTTATTTTCATTTTACTCGTCCTGCCCTCAGCTCTGCTCTCTCAGCATCGCTGAAATGCAGCAGACGCTGCTTATTTTTTCGGTTTTCGCTAATTTCTTTTTCCAATCCGTCTCCCCCGTCGCTCTGAGCAGCTGGCCTGTACCACTACACCTGCTGTGCCCCCCACCCTTCTTTCACATAATGGTATGATCCTAGTGTGTCCTCGCATATGATTGGCCGCTTGGTGGCCCAGCTAAATAAAGTCCCGCCCCTGCCTGCAAGGATTCTCAGCAAGAGTAGCGGCTGAAGATTCTGCTCTCCCCGACGGGAGGCTGCTCTTCTAGCGGCAGCTCGCGATCGGCGTGTTGGAGACAGACCTCTGAATTAAATGATCAAGTCACCTCAAGTCAGAAGGCTCAAGAAGGCTCGAGTCCAAGTCGAGTCCCGAGTCATTGGTGTTCAAGTCCAAGTCGAGTCGCAAGTGTTTTGTGATTTTGTCAAGTCGAGTCTCAAGTCATCAAATTGGTGACTCGAGTCTGACTCGAGTCCAAGTCATGTGACTCGAGTCCACACCTCTGGTTAGGACTATCCAATTCAAGTGAAAAACTGTTGAACAGTAGAAAGTCTATAACCGAACAGACATGGAAATAAAGCGAAATGTTTTGCACTGATCACGAGCACTGGAGAACTGAAGTCAGTGCCAGGCTATAAAGCACAGGAGAACAAACACTAGGCAGCATATCAGAGAAAGAACATACTACATACTAAGAATACACGAACAGAAGAACATTAAATGATAACCCCAACCACATTCATTCCTACTGAAGGACAGCTAAACCTAATTGCAGATTAAACAAATACATTTAAAAAAGGGAATGTTATGGACAGGTTAATACCTTTTATTACAATTTGATTATTTCAATACAGTTTTCCTAAAACAGAAACAAGTCTGTTAAGCCCGAAGGCCCCCGCCGACGGGGCCCTGATCTTTTTTATACACACTCACACAAATATTATTTATATATTTTTTTTTAATGGAATGAATACATATAGTGATTATTCAATGTAATACAATGATGTTTATAGTCTGGTATCTGAAAAAGGTCAAATGGCACTGATGGGCCCAAATGTGCCCAAAGCTTATTCCGCCTGGACTTTATTTTCATAAACCTCTCTAAAAAGGTCAAATGTCACTTGTTTTGCCTCAATCTTGACACAGGGTACTTATTATATGTTATACTTTGGATTCCTAAAGCTCTTAGGCTACTAACCCATCATTCAAGGCTGGTCTTCACTATAAGTAATGGGTTTTCTCTAGGCGGAGACAGGAATTTACATTTGTTTGCTATGTTCCATCTGAATTTACTCTGACACAGAAACATCTATATTGATTCTGACACTTCTACATCCAACTCACAGATGTGACCTTGCTTTGATAACAACAATTATTCATATAAACCTTTTAGAAGTGAAGTTACAGTCATTTGTTCTGGGGAATGTCATTTTCGAGCCTGAAACCTGAAAAACGGGCTCGGGGCTTAACAGGTTACACATGGTTATTACTTGATGGTTATTCCAACCGGCTCGTGGGCAACGTATCACGAGCCTGGTGCACTTCGACCTCTGCTGTTCCTTGTATATACAAACAAAACACTACATTGAGTACACATCAGGACACACCGTGTGTTTTCCTCAACAACACAAATCACACCCGTTTTGAAATCACAAGGAGACAGTTTACATGAGCCGTTAACAGACGGTAACAGAGCTGCTATTCACATGCATTACAAGGGGTGTAACGGAGCGTCAAAGAGAGCTTGGAGCTGGGCGTGTCTGGAGCTTGGGGATTTTATTCAAGCAACGCGACCAACAACCAATCACATGAATCTCCCGCCCCCGACATACAAAGCCAAAACCCCCGGGGATTTTATGGGAGCAATATATATATTATTATATATATATATATATTATATATAAACTCCCCAAACAGGTGAAACCCTACCAGTTCCCCCCACTGCCTCTGCACCTCCCTCCATGCTGGTTCCTCCGGTTTGTGTCCCGGTAGGTGAAGAGGGTCTGGTCATACACAACCGGGTGAGTTGCCACGGCGATAGTTAGTTTCTCCTCCGACTTTTTTTGAAATATAGAAATGAACGGCGGGATATCTCTCCCAGCTTAGACGCGGTTTGATTGGCTACGGCTTCAGCTGTCAGATTTTGGGAAACGGGATTTGATTGGCTGGCGCTGGCTACTCCGGCATCTCAGGCGTCAGAAGTTGAACATTGTTCAACTTCTCACGCCGGAGACGGACCGCTCTGCTACCCACAATTCAGTTCGGCGAAAAAGCGCGGCTACGTGACGTCACCCCGTTGAAAGTGAATGGGCAGATTGGAGCAGATTGGAGCTCTCGACGCTGTAGTGTAGACGGGCCGTAAGCCATCAACAAAAGGCTGGTTTGCAAGAAAATGAACCACATAGTATGATATTGATATAGTTCATAAAATGTCCAACTACTTATGTTTAACCCCACCTCATGCTCAGGGATTTATATAAAGTGGCACATGGGTCCTAGAATGAATAACAGATGAGAGCGCAGGCCAGTCTACATGAACGCAGGGCAAGGCGCGTTTCTGTCCAAAGGCTCCATGATGCAGTCGATAATGTTTTAAAATATCACTTTGAGTGGTGCCATGCTGCATAGTTTACATCTCCATCCCATCTGTGATTCCACAAATAGAAATGGGTACGTTTACCTGATTATATTAGAATGTAAACATAACGCGTCTTGAATTAACCTCTGAAACAACAACTCAAGGGCTTACCTGGTGTGAACCTGAAGTCGATAGCAGGGGGCAACATGTCTTCAAGAGAAGGTGGGACTGCTTTCTGGTGAGGCAAATAGAAGAACAAAATAGTTACATGATGACAATGTGATGCCCCTGTGGGTTCATCATTAGAGAGGGTGTGGCTGTGCTGCTCGATTGCAGTAACGCAGGGCACCTGGGTCTGTTGAGTATAACAAATTGGTTGATTTTAATTGTCAATCAATCAATGTTTATTTATAGCCCAATATCACACATGTTACATTCGTCTCAGTGGTCTTCACAGTGTGTACAGAATATCAGTATGACAATACAACACCCTCTGTCCTCAGACCCTCTGTCCTTAGACCCTCTGTCCTTGGACCCTCTGTCCTTGGACCCTCTGTCCTCAGACCCTCTGTCCTTAGACCCTCTGTCCTCAGACCCTCTGTCCTCAGACCCTCTGTCCTCAGACCCTCTGTCCTCAGACCCTCTGTCCTCAGACCCTCTGTCCTTAGACCCTCTGTCCTTAGACCCTCTGTCCTTAGACCCTCACATCGTACAAGGAAAAAACTTCCAAGGAAAACCCAGTTTAAAGGGAACATGGAGAAACCTCAGGGAGAGCAGCAGAGGAGGGATCTCTCTCCCAGGACGGACAGACGTGCAATAGATGCCGTGTGTAAATTGAAAAGATAATACATTTGCAACATAGGTAGTCCAGATGTTTGGAAATGCATGTGTGTATCATAGGAAGATGAATCCACGAGGATATCCATCCAGGACCGATGATCCAGGACCACAGCCACGACTCGCGATCCCAGGACACAGGACCGCAGGATCATCCATGACTCCGGATCCCGGCGTATAGAGACACCGTTTGTTTGTTCTAAATAAACATATTTTGATAACCGTTGACATGGCGTGTCTCCTCTTTGTTGTGGCCTTTTGAGCCAGGTCATAACAAAGAGGAGACACACCATGTCGACGATGATCAAGCCTCCTGTGCTCGCCCATGAGTACACACTGAAGTAACGGCACTCTGTCCGAATCTGACCAGTTTCTTGCCGCAGCTACGCGTTCAAATAGAGTGGGAATAAAAACGTCAGGGTCAAGCTCATGAAACGTTGGCACTAACCGCAAGCTAGAAATAACATCGCCGCTACCTGATGCAGAACTATCGGCATCAGCCCCCACCGCAGAAAGCTTACCCTCTCCAGTCAGCCGTAATCTAGCATGTTCCACCTCACATTTCACCGTCTCCACCTCCAGCACCGTCTCCACCTCTAAACGCTTCTCTGCCTCCTGCTGCTGAAACTGCTGGGCCAAAAGCTCTTTTTCTGGAAACTGACCCGTCCACATGTCAGAAATCCACTGTTTATTATTTGAAGTTGTACGTCCGATTCGCTCCTTTTCCCCTCGCTGTACACAGCTCCAGTTTGATCATTGGCCCGTCATCAGATTGTATTTGTTGTTGCTGCTGTAGCGGAAGTTTAGTAACATTATTTTTGATGAAATACTCCAAATCTCCACCCTCCATAATTGCACTTGCTTCAGTTGCTTGCTACTTTCTAAGGGCGGTGATGGCAGCTACAGTACGAACTGAAGTTGATGCGATTTGATTGGATTGTGAGGCATGACGTGAGCCTCATCTGATTGGTCAATCCCTCGATTTTGTTTTCACCAAGGGAAGCCAATGTCGGCTCCTCTCGCAACAGAGTGCAATCTACTGTTTCACCATAACATCTAGAGGGGCGCTGTTTCACTCTTTGTAAAATACTCAATGAGAATGGGGGAGAGACGGGCCGGCAGAATAAGTGTTTTTATTTATTTATTAAAATTATAACTACAATCCAAAAAAACAGAGGAAGCCTGGCTTCCCTTGGCCTCCAGGAGAAACGCCACTGAGTTCAAAGGGATAATTCTCACCCACCTCTTGCCCTTGCCCTGCACGTGTATGTGCCAGTACTAAACGCTGATAGTCAACTCTAGATTAGTTGACGATCAACAGATAGTCAACTAAACTTTAGTTGCTTATCTAAGCACTTCCATTGTCATTCATGGACGCTCAGCAGGAGGGGACGCTGGCGTGTTTTTCAACGCTCTTCATGCCGACGCTTACTTCGTGTCTTCCACTCCCTGCCATCAATCTATTTAATTCCCATACACAGGAGAGATATTGTTCTCCTCTGGTTTCTGCCATCTCCGTTGCTCATCCGACTACGTTTGGCTGCTGTTTAGCTCTCAGCCTCGGCCATCCTGCTATTAGCTAAACGAGCTCACCATCACGCTCTGCTATCAGTGTAGTCCCCGTTCCGGAATTCTCCGACTGGGCTCCTCTCCGCCTCACTCCCAGGACCATCCACGAACCCTCCCTCAGTCCGGCCATTCCAACTGGGCTGTTTTCCTTCACCGCTGCCGAGGTTCGAGGTCCGGTTTCTGCAGGGCTAATGGTGCCAGCTGCTCGCCGCTCTTCTCGTGATGCTGCTCCAATACTCCTCGCTGGAACTTCGTAACTTTTTCTACCACACTATCCCCGACTGCCTTACCGTTATCAAATCCCTTGGGCTTCTGCGTCGTCCCCGCTACATCCACCGGGCATCCAGATGCAAGTTTTTCTACTCCGAAACTCCTATCCCCGCAGTTGTTTCTGACAGACGGTCTGTCGCACAGCGATGTCGTCATCACAACATACAACGTCATCCGACCGAACCTCCCGTTCGCTCTATCTACCTGAGGTCCCTGACCTGTGCTGACAGCGTGCTGGTTTCTCCCTCCCTGTTCCCCCAAGCAGCTATGAACAACTACGTGACATTTATGCTGCAGAATACCCCTCCCTCAACAACGAAGCACTACTCATCCACGGCGTTATCACTGACAGAAGCATTGGCATCCTATGCTTAACAGAGACATGGCAAAGTCAGCAGGACTTTGTGACACTCAATCAAGCCACGCCCCCAGGCTATCTGTACATCCAGAAGCCCCGCTCCCTGGGTCGTGGCGGTGGATTGGCTGTTTTCCACCGAGCTGGCATCCTGGTCAAAGAACTGCCAGTACCTACTACCACCTCATTTGAGTGTGTTGTCTTCAAACTGGCCGGGTCTGCCCCACTCCAGGTTGCCCTCATTTACCGCCCACCTAAAGCTTCCACTACCTTCCTGTCTGAGCTGTCTGAGCTACTCACCTCTCTCTGCTCCATGTCTCCATCAACTCTCCTGCTCGGTGATTTTAACATCCACGTGGACTCGAGTAACTGCGCATTCGCTGCTGAATTCCTCTCACTTCTGGACTGCTTCAGCATCAAGCAACATGTCCAGGGCCCCACCCACATCAACGGCCACACGCTGGTTCCGGTGTGCTCTACCGGCTCTCCGCCCCCCGACCTACAGCGCCTCGACCTGGCTGGATCTGACCATCACGCCATCCTCCCTGCCCAGGCAGCATCCTAAACGCACCATTATGTTTAGGAACATTAAGACTGTGAGTGCACCGGCCCTATCCGACCTGATAGCTACCCACATGGCCTCGGGTCCCTCCGACTCCACCGTGGACGGCCTGGTAGCCCACTACAACACTGCCCTATCCCTCAGTCTCAACGCTCTCGCCCCCATTAAAACCAGGACTGTTTCCTTCACCCGCCCTGCCCCCTGGTTCACCACTGAACTCCGCCGTTTGAAGGCCTCTGGTCGCCAGCTGGAGAGGCTCTCCAAAAAAACTGGCCTCACAGTCCACCTCCTGGCCTTTCGTGAGCATATCAGAACGTATAAAGAAGCTCTCTCCCATGCCAAGACTCACTTCTACTCCCGTCTCATTGGTGCTCAGCAAAGCAACCCCAGAAGACTGTTCTCCACCATCAACCGCCTACTACGGCCCCCTGACGCCCTCCAGCCCTCAGGGGCTCCCGATCTGTGCTCCAAATTACTCAACTTCTTCCAGGCGAAAGTCGAGGCCATCCATCAGCAGCTCCTGGTGACTGGCCCTTCCTCCCTACTTGCACCTCAGGCACCTGGTATCGCACCCCAAGCGCTGCGCCTCTCCCACTCCAACCTCTCCTCCTTCTCCCCTGTGGATGCTCTCCAAGTGGCCAAACTGGTCAGCTCGGCCAAGACCTCCACCTGCTCCCTGGACCCCATGCCCACAGCCCTGGCCAAGGACTGCCTACCCACCCTCTGTCCCTACATGGTGGTCATCATCAACGCTTCTCTGGCTCCTGGTATAGTCCCCACCAGCTTCAAACTGGCCTCAGTCACCCCCATACTCAAAAAACCTGGCCTGGACCCCGACGACCTCCAGAACCACCGGCCGATCTCCAACCTTCCTTTCCTCAGCAAAACTCTGGAAAGAGTGGTCGCCGGCCAACTCCATCTGTACATGTCCAACCATGAGCTCTATGAGCCCTTCCAATCCGGCTTCAGACAGCAACACAGCACTGAGACCGCCCTCATCAAGATCACCAACGATTTCCTCATTGCTGCTGACTCTGGCCGCCTCAGCCTCCTCATCCTCCTGGACCTCTCTGCAGCGTTTGATACCATCTCTCACAACATCCTCCTCACCCGCCTCTCAGACCTCCTGGGTGTCACTGGCACAGCGCTGTCCTGGTTGACATCCTACCTCCACAACAGGAAACTGTTTGTCTCCATCAGTGGCTCAAATTCACCCCTGGCCCCAGTCCACCACGGTGTACCCCAGGGCTCTGTGCTTGGCCCCCTCCTGTTCACCATTTACATGCTCCCCCTCGGCCAGATCATCCGACATCATGGACTCAATTTCTACTGCTACGCTGATGATACCCAATTGTATCTCAGCACCACTCCATCCTCCCAGCTCCCCCCTCAGTCTCTCAGCAACTGCCTGCATGACATCAAAACATGGATGTCTTCCAACTATCTGAAGCTGAACAGCGATAAAACAGAGCTCATGGTTGTGGCACCCAAGGCCCTGCTCCAGAAGGTTGGTGACTTCGTCCTTGAGGTCGACGGCTGCTCCATCTCCCCATCTCCTGAAGCACGCAACCTGGGTGTGATCCTCGACTCCACCCTTTCCTTCCACTCCCACGTAAAATCTGTGACCAAATCGGCCTTTTAACACCTAAGGAACATTGCCAGACTCCGACCGCCACTCTCGGAGTCGGTTGCCGAAACCCTGGTGCATGCATTTGTCACCACCCGCTTGGATTACTGCAATGGTGTCCTGTTCGGGGTTCCCAACAAACCCCGGACAAGCTCCAGTATGTCCAAAACTGTGCTGCTAGGGTACTCACGCACACAAAGCCGATTTCATATCTTCACATACTCTAAAAGCACCGAGACGCTTCTGGGACGCTTCTGGGACGCTTCTGGGGCGCCTATGGCTCTGTTCCACGTGTCTTCAGTCAGGTCTGGACCCCATGACTCTGTTCCACGTGTCTTCAGTCAGGTCTGGACCCTATGACTCGGACACTAGTTCTACCAAGGCTCATTACAGGTAAGAGTGGTAGGAGAGGAGAGGAGTTATCTTTGTATTTAGGCTGCAAGTCGACAAAGGTGATCAAGTGCTGATAATGATCCGATTCATTTGATATTGATTGTCTGCCAATACCGAATCCTGATCCGACTCTTCTATTTCCCAGATAATACAGCCGCACCGTGTACACTACACCATAAGCAATTGTTGACTGTAACGTCTATGCCAACCGAATAGAATACATGACACGATGAGTCTTTGTAATATATTTATGTTCTCTAGTTTAAATAATCATACCAGTATTTAATGTATGCTGGTCACCTGGAATCCTGGTAAGCTTCCAGCAGGGTATATTTAATACTATTATTAAGCATAAACTGTTGATAGATGGATGCTGGTGACCAGCCCAGCATACTATGCTATTTTTTTAGCTGCCAGGGTGGCTGGTTCAGCTGGTTCAGCTGGTGCACCTGCTAAACCAGCTGAACCAGCCATCCTGGCAGCTAAAGGGTCCAAAACCCCCTAAACCAGCCAGGCTGGTCAACAACCAGCCTGGCCAGCTAAGTTGGTCTGAGCTGGTTTTTCAGCAGGGCAGACGCCGCGGCAGGCAGGGAGAATGAAAAAACATGGATACAAATCAAAGAAAACGAAAAAGGTGAAGTCACTCGCAGGTGGAGCATATGAATGTCGCAATTCGACAGACCTTTTTGGCAGCAGCGCTGCTACAAGCACTATCATCAGCAGCTTAGAACAAGTGCAAGATGATGAAGAGGATGATGAGGCCGCGAGTTCCGATATACAGCCAGCCTCCTGCGTTCATGATGAGGGACAGAGAGTTGAGCTGCTGGAAGAACCAGCTCAACTGGTACATACAAGTGTAGTGCCAGATTTGACCGGTCATATGATCACGTCAAGTGACAATGACGTCACATACCCACACATGTATAAGAAGCAGCCGGTCACTTGAAGCTTCACAATCTCCATCCTCTCCAACGGTTCAGAGCAACTTCAACAGACGGAGACGGCGACATCATGCTGGCGTTCCTCTTCCTGTTGGGCCTGGCTCTGGGTGCTGTGTCTTCAGACGACCCTCAAATGCAGCCACAGCGAGACACCACCTGTCCCTCCTTCTGGTTCTCCTTCAACGGCCGCTGCTACAAGTACTTCAACACGGAGATGACCTGGGCCGAAGCAGAGTTCAACTGTGTGTCCCAGGGAGGCAACCTGGTGTCCATCCACAGCAGAGAGGAAGATGACTTTGTCAAATACCTGATCAACAGCTCTGACCCTACTGACGGATATACATGGATCGGACTCCATGACATCTACGAAGAAAGAAGATGGATGTGGTCTGATGGGTGTGCAGCCAAGTATTTATTTTGGCATAGAGGACAACCAGACAACCAACGACGTGAAGACTGTGTGATCAACAACTGGTGGGGGAAGTGGAACGATGCGCCTTGTTCCAAAGCGTTCCCCTCAGTCTGTGCATCTCGCACGGCTTGTCCTTAAACTGAGAAGTTACGTGTTCACCTGTTTTGTTCACATGATAACAATAAAGACACAGATGTAAACTTGTATGTGTGTGAACAGAAGTCCTTTTGTCTAACCTTTATTCTCGTGAATGTTACATATTCACACTGCTCGCTCCGGGGGTTAATCAGAGGAATTATTTCTACACATTTTTTAAATATAAATACATTCAGTAAATAATATTGACGATGCATTTATATTACAGTTTGATCCACAGATTTGAGCCGTTTCTTATTATTCCTGGTTCCACTTATTTGTTTGAACCACACACAGTTGTATATCATCAATGATCACATGACGTGGGCAGGTCTACGGCACCTGGTGTGTGGATGACCAACGGGCTGAACCTGCTGACCCTGTAGTCCTGCTTTGGTTATTGTTTGTGTTATTCTGTTCAATAAACTTTGATTTAGGAATGCTTCAACGTGATGAGTCGTAGCAACATGATTTATTGGGGAAGTACCATCACTCTCTTTCTGGTTATGGGAACAGCAGGTGTTTAAAGGAACGGGACACTACTGTCATGTTTCTCTTTCACATGGACGTAAACGGAGAAACCTAAAATGTACTCAACAGCCGGATGTACTCGAGAGAGAGAGAGAGAGAGAGAGAGAGAGAGAGAGAGAGAGAGAGAGAGAGAGAGAGAGAGAGAGAGAGAGAGAGAGAGAGAGAGAGAGAGAGAGAGAGAGAGAGAAGAGAGAGAGAGAGAGAGAGAGAGAGAGAGAGAGAGAGAGAGAGAGAGAGAGAGAGAGAGAGAGAGAGAGAGAGAGAGAGCACACCTTGAGTGTTGAGAGCTGTTTCCATAAATTCAAAGTAGGGCTGCTCGACTATGGCAAAAATCATAATCTCGATTATTTGGGTCAATAATTGATATCACGATTATTAAAAACGATTAACCATTTTTTTTGAAAAACATCAATTTATTGAAGAAAATAATTTGAAAAGTATGTTTCTAACAGTTGATTACCCTGAACCTTAAGTACAACTCAACTGGGAAACCTATTTAAAAAATTTAAAAAATCATTTTATTTCGTTGTTTTCATAATCGTTGCAAGCCAAAATCGTCATTGCGATTAAAATACGATTAATTGAGCAGCCCTAGCTCAAAGTGCACCAGATTGATGCATTCAACTTCAACATTTTACAAAAACCTTCCTGGGGGTGCGTGCCCCCGGACCCCCCTAGAGGAGGTGACGTCCACCACCAAATAAAGCAGGTTAAAATAATTAAATTGCTACATTTTATTTTAGTAAACACTGAAAACGGGTCCCACAGACCCAAACAGCACTCAAAGGTTAGAGGTCAGCATATAATAATGTTAAAATGTGCTAAATATATACACTGCAAAAAACAAAAAAAGGAGTAAAAGTAGCTCACGACTTGTTTTATTTTTTGAAATAAAAAGGTTGGAGAGCCCGTTGTAGAACGATCCATTTGACAATGTTAAGCTTGGCCTCCCATTTTATTGGAGCGATGAGGAACAGGTGGGGCTTGAGAAGGCCCACCTGTTCAAAGCGGGGGATGACAGAAGAAGTTTGAGAACCACTGCTGAAATGTCAAAGGACCTGTTGCGCCTTGTGGCCACTGGAGGGCAGCAGAGGAGCAAGTCTCCCTGAAATGAATTCATGATGTTTGATGCGATATATCCACAAGCTTAGGGTCTGTTCTGCCTCATGTTCATCTTCATTTTGCACAAGCTGGGAATGATTAGTGGTCATGTGGCGTCTCAGTGAAACGTTTACACAGCTTTAGTGTGATGGGCAGCTCAGTCTTCACGTGCTAGGAAGCGCTTCAGAAACAGACCATCATCCCTCCCGACCAGGGTGGGAATTTCACGATGGCCGTCGTGAAAATGCAATTTACTTTGTGCCCCTGTCAAAAGTAAAACAAAATGTCCTGTGGTATTTCGACTAGCAATTTAGTGAAATTGTTTCGTTTATCAACGCCACAACATCGCGTTTCGTGAGTCGGTTGTCGTTGTTGGGGGGGAAAAGCAAACAGCTGTTTGCTGCGGAGCACAGAAGTCCTTCTGTCTAACCTTTATTCTCGTGAATGTTACATATTCACACTCCGGGGGTTAATCAGAGGAATTATGTCTACACCTTTTTTTAAAATATCAATACATTTAGTAAATATTGATGATGCATTATTACATTTTGATCCACAGATGTGAGCGGTTTCTTGTTATTCCTGGTGTTATAGTGATTTGTTTTAACACGCAGTGTAAATCGTCACCTTCTTAAACTAATGGCCTTTTTCAAAAAATGACTTGACGTACAAATAACACTGTCGTGTAAAATAAGAGTATTAGATTACTTGGACATGTTGTGACTGAGGCCATTTGAAACCTGACTTTGGCCTTATTACGTGACTGAGGCAAAACAGTGCACTTTGTTTCCCGCACTACTGTGACAGACCATCGGGCTGGGTCAGCCACTAACAGTTTAAAATGCTAGAGGAGCACACAGCCAGGGTTGCCAACTCTCGCGCATCTGGCGTGTGACACACGCTTTCACTTTATCTCACGCTCTCACGCTGCCCAAACTATTCTCACGCAAAACAAGAATACCGAAGACTAGAAACGTGTTTGAAAACTTTTGTCACGTAGTGATCGTCTTCTCAATAGAACATCTTTGATAATGTCTTCTGGCCAATCAGAATCAAGATAACTGCGTGGTGTTGTTGCAGGAAGTCCCGACGGAGAATACTTTTGCTGTAGTCCATCTCTATATACATCGATACAACATTACGTGGTGATAGAAATCACCACGTAATGAGATCAGACCTCGTGGTGTGATGATCGCTGTGTGGGCTGTCTGTCATGTTGACACACAGAACAATGGGCGGGCTATCCCCCCTGATCCACCGTGTGAAGTAACTCACAGCCTCTCCTCTCTCTGTGAGGAGCAGCAGGTTCAGCTCTCAGAACAAAGTAACACAAAACTAAAATGGCATTCATTTTTTTAAATATGTCGTGTGGTAATAGATGTATGTATTTCTCTTCTCCAGAGAGGACCAGCATGTGTGCAGGGGCTGGCTTTCAGCAGGTCACTCTTTCAGCTGCGGGGAAGCTGCAGGATCGGCTCCAGGTCGCCCTTTGTATTCACTCCAAGACAAATGTGCCTTTTTGTTTCAGTTCAATTTGGATTGAGACGGGAAATAATCTAAACCTCGCGCGTGGCGTTTCACTGGCAAGGGGGCGATATAGCGTGTATGCACATACATTACATAATTACATTGCAAATACTGGCCTGAGCCCCACTGTACGGTTAGCCCTACCGTAGATCACCCAACACAAAGACTGAATGAATGCATTTCTTATCGCGACAGGCACACAATAAAACAGTGGAAACAAACATGTGTTTGACTTTCATTAGTGAAGGAAACTGTGTGCCCTTTATAGTCTGTGTCCGATATTGTGTATTTGTATATATTATATCCTATATATAAGCTAAGGTCCCGCTGCTGACACGATAGCAGTCATTTAGTGCTCATATGTGTAATCAAACCCATGATATCAACATCTCACTCCAGCCAGGTGCCCACAGTTAGCAACCCCGCAGAGACTCAGGAAACAGAGGGCCGTGGCTTTAATCTATAGAAAACTCAAAAGGTACAACTTAAAGCACTCTTAGCTGAATAAAACAAAGGCGAGTAAATCAAACTCTGAGGGGCATGTGCCTCCCCTCACTCCGCCCTCCAGCTCGTCTTTGTGTGTTTTTAATCAGCTACCCCTTTTCAATCAGTTTCTCCCTGAATCTTTCTCAGTCACCTGGGGAGGGGGGGGTTTGTGTGTGTGTGTGTGTGTGTGTGTGTGTGTGTGTGTGTGTGTCTAATTATGTGGCAAATTTCCCAAAACGATAGGTACGGCTGTAACTACAGTTCTGAGTCCCGGGTGATCGCCAGAGGCGGTGCTTTAGCACTGGATATGTCCATCGCACGCATGCGCAGTTCGTGTACCTAATAACAAGAAAGTCACCTGTGACCCACGTGACGACGGCTACATATGCCGGCGTCATTAGCGGATCGGTTCCCAGAATCTTCTCGCGAGCACACAAGAACTCTGAGTGACGGGAAACCGGTCATCCGGGACTCATAGAACCGTAGTTACAGCCGTAGTTACAGCCGTAGTTACAGCCGTAGTTACAGCCGTAACTATCGCTCTATTCCGTCCCTGCTGACCGCCAGAGGCGGTGCTTCAGCACTGGGTGACTTGTACCAACCATGTCATGAAGAATCCGAACACTTGCTTACCTAACTGAAAGCAGCGCAGCTCGGCAACAGGACCACGCCCAAAGGATGGGGAATGAGAGCACAGCCCTTTCTGTGCCGCCATGGCAACTGAAGAGCTGCTGTGACTGTCGTTACGGGCCGTAGCGCCAATATACGCCTCTAGGGCACGGGGCACCGCAGCTCAGGCGTGCCTTCTCCTGTGGGACGTTAAAGCGCGACAGCTGGATCGGCCTATTGGAGTGGGCTAGTGGAAGCACCTTGGGCAGGGCAACACCCGAGCCATCGGAGTGCCGCCGGAGTGTGTGTGTGTGTGTGTGTGTGTGTGTGCGTGTGTGGCGCGCGCGAGCGAGAGAAAGTGCGCGCACCGGTTATGTGTATTGTTGTTGTTAGCATCTGGTGCTAGCTAGCTGACGGATATATAATGAGCTGTCAGCAAGGTGGAGGAGCGTCCTCTGCTGTCAGACTGGTAACCTCAGCTCAGGTGAGGTGAAGGACTCTGAGTGTTTAGATAGTTCACTTAGTCTAAGTTCTCTGTGGGTCTCAAACAGTTTGGTCACCATTTATGTGAACACATATTTCCATTTGAGGTGTGCTTAGTAAAATATGCATGAATAATAACAACAAAATGTTAACTAGGTGAAAAAAGTGTTGTGGATATTTTAGACTCGTCAATACTGCAAAGATGTACAGAGAGAGTAATCAATCATACACTGGTGAAAGCAAACGGCGTTGTCTTGTTGGTTATTTATTTGAAGCTTCAAAGGCACAGGTCTCAGAGTATAGGATAGTCTGCAGGAGTGTGCACAGGGTATAGTGTGTGTGTGTGTGTGTGTGTGTGTGTGTGTGTTTTATAGAGGACTGTTGCTGTGCAGAAAGGAAAAGAGATAAGACATTCTCCTGACTGTTATCTTACGATGCTCTCATAGGGAGAGCCGCATTCTCCAGGTACGACCTTGGCAGGAAGCTACCGTGTGGTACAACAGGTCGAGTTGACCAAACAGTCTCTAAGCATAATATCATCATTTGGTTTTACCATATAAACTAATATAAGAAATTGCCACTACAAAAGGTTAGATCAACTTTAAAAACTTGTTGAGAGCTAAAACTACTCTTTGCTGCCGTCTCAAAGAGGAGCAGGGGGGAGGAGGGAGAGAGGAGAGGAGCAGGGGGGAGAGGGGGGAGAGGAGCAGGGGGGAGGAGGGAGACAGGTGAGGAGGGAGACAGGAGAGGAGGGAGACAGGTGAGGAGGGAGAAGGGGGAGACAGGTGAGGAGGGAGACAGGAGAAGAGGGAGAGGGGGGAGAGGAGCAGGGGCAGAGGAGGGAGACAGGAGAGGAGGGAGAGGGGGGAGAGGAGCAGGGGCAGAGGAGGGAGACAGGTGAGGAGGGAGAGGGGGGAGAGGAGCAGGGGCAGAGGAGGGAGACAGGTGAGGAGGGAGAGGGGGGAGAGGAGCAGGGGCAGAGGAGGGAGACAGGTGAGGAGGGAGAGGGGGGGAGAGGAGCAGGGGCAGAGGAGGGAGACAGGTGAGGAGGGAGAGGGGGGAGAGGAGCAGGGGCAGAGGAGGGAGACGGGTGAGGCTGGTTCAGGAGCCCATACACACTCACAACTATAAATGAACCAAAAACAAATAAATAAACAAGTTTCAATGTTTTTTCGTAGTGGATGATGTGTTATTGGTTATGGCCATGTTCTTATGATGTTAGGATTATTTAAATGTATAAAGTTATGTTTCATGTGGGTGTGGTCTCTTTATCTCCCCCTCAAAGTGAACCAGATTGATGCATTTAAGTCCAACATTTAAAAAACTAATCTTACCGGGGGAGCATGCCCCCGACCCCCCTAGAAGATTTGAAGTCCACCCCCACTTCAAATATGTTTACATGGATAGGTTTCTAAATAGCTTGGCACATTTTTTTTTAAATAAACCCATGTCCATATGTTCATTCTGGGGAAGTAGATTTAAAGTTTAGGGCTATCACTACGGGCAGCAACGCTGTAAATATTGCCAAATAAATCCAGCAAAATGGCACAAAAGAAAACTGGTGGTGGCCTGGCTGGGTGTATAATTCCCGGCCTGACTTATCGTCCCAGTCCGGCCCTGGCCGCCTCAGACATGTATCGCTCACGGAGAGGGCGTGAAGCTCTCCAACTCGCTTCCCCGAGGTTAGGCTCCTCCGTTAGAGGAGACCACGCCAGCCAGACCTGGCGGCGAGTCCGCACTAGTAAGGACATGACTCGCCCCAGTTCCCTACTCACTAAAGCAAAGGCCTCAGTGATGCATCGCTGAGGCCCAGCAGAGGAGGCTCAGCCGGAGCCTGCCGCAGAGAGGTGGAGACGGCCAGCATTACATGCGAGAGGGAGTTCCCGATACGACCCATGCGTGCCTTCAGAGCACTTCCTCTCCTTGATTGGCAGAGCATCAACTTCAGCAGGTGCAGCTACCTTCATTTCATTTCATCCTTTATGTATACAGATGAATCCCATTGAGGTCATTGATCTCTCTTCAAGGGAGACCTGCTCCAGTAGTTCCACATGAAACATAAACATCAACAGAACAACAAAAGGACATCATTCCGCATCATTTACATAACGATCCACATGAGCATGTACCAACAGCTTCTGAGTGAGGAGCATCCACCGAGCTTTAAACACATTTAGTGGCACCAGATTGCTCAGTTTCCATTTAATGTGCAGCCTGTTCCCGAGACAGAGGAGCTGCGTCTAGAAGCTGCTTCCCTCAGACAGTCCTAGCAGCTGCTCATTTAATAAAACCACAGCATGCGATCTCAGGCAGCAGCCACTTACACTTCTCCGTGAGATCAGGAGCAGATATAAGATGGAAGTTTCCCTAACATGGCTTTGTATATAAAGATGTCCCAGTGACTGAGCCTCCGTACAGAGAGTGAAGGCAAACCAGCCCTTACATACAGGGTGCAGTGAAGGGTTAATGCTTTACAGTCTGTGACACATCTCAGAGCGCTGTGATACGCAGCATCTAACTGGACCAGGCAATGGGCCGGTGCATTCATAGAGACCAGATCCCCAGAGTCCAGCACAGGTCAAAGGTCACAGAGCCTCTTCCTGGCCTCCAGGAGAAGCAGGACTTGTTCCTGGAGAAGAACCCGTAGCCTCAGCCTCAGCTCCTCAGCAGGTTAGAGACCTGACGTTTAACAGAGAGACGATCATCAAGCAGACACCCAGGTGTTTGGAACAGGAACCACTTCGAGTGTTATTGTACGTCTCTTTGGATAAAAGTGTCAGCTAAATGTAATGTAATGTATATATCAGTTCAAATAAGTGCTTCAACATAGTATACATTGCAGGAAAGCAATATATTAGACGTTAAGTACTTTGTCAGGCTTCATATTTATCTGTACATTTTTCTTATTTAAAAGAAGACCTTAATCTAAAGTATTACTGAATGTTTAAATAAAGGTTAGTTCGTGTTTCTGTCTTGCAGATCCTCCTATAGAGAGGTGAAGATCTTCTTCCGACCCACGGGTGGGGCGATCATCTTTCTGAAATGAGGTCCCATGGCGTTCCCCCGGAAAGGGAGGGACTTCGCCTCTCGATTCATATCTTTCTACATCCTGCACTAAACCGTGTTATTGTAGAGATCACTTACAGCAGGGGTGTCCAACTCAAGGCCCGGGGGCCAAATCCGGCCCGCGACTTCATTTCATGCGGCCCCGCAAGAGCTTGCAAAGAATATAATACGTTTATTATACGGTTACATGCTACTTTACAGAAGCAGGTGGCCCACAAACTACATGTCCCACAATGCATCTCGTTTGCGCACTGAAGAGACTTGCAATTATTTGCCCTGGATTTCTGCTTTCAAACGTAATTAGTTATTACCCTATCCGATAATAATCCAATTCAGAGGCAATAATGTAATGTAATACATTATTTTATATATATATATTTGTATATGTATATTTATATATTTACATCCGGCCCTTTGAGTGCAACCATAATGCTAATGTGGCCCGCGATGAAATTGAGTTTGACACCCCGGACTTACAGGATGTTCTTGATTTGTTATATTCCATATTTCTATCATTGAGCTTCTACTTATGGAAGTATGTACTCTTGATTTTGTTTTCATCAAATATAACACATTAAAACAATAATTCAATCACCAAGGTACACACAGCCAGTAACTTTGTATTATACACTTATGTATAACATCTGAATACGTGTAGTTTTATTCATGTTTTTACATCATTTTACAGGATATTGCTATTTATTATCTCACATGCTTTACTTCTACCTGGGTGAAGGATGTTCTCCCCAGAGACCCAGAACAAGATCTGATTGGTTGCTTTCTTTTCTACTGAAATGCGGAGTGCATGGTCCGAGAAGGACAAACAAATCAACGTAACACTGTGATATTCCAGATCAACGACACGGATACCATTCTCATTTATTCATTTTATTACATTTTATTACATTTTATTATTCATCATAATCACTTTTTACGTTTGTTTTATCTGAGTGTTCCAGGGCATTCTCTGAACACCTTGAAGGCCCTGACGGTTCGCCGCTGAGAGGGTGTCGTATTGTCCTTCTGATATTCTGTAAACTGCGAAGTCCACTGAGACGAATGTAATGTTGTGTAATGTTTATTTATGCTGTTCGTGCTCACTACTCGTAGCACTTCGGGATTTGAATTCAAATATGAAGTGCTTTATAAATGTAACCCATTATTATTATTATTATTATCATTATTATTATTATTATTATTATTATTATTATTATTATTATTATTATTATTATTATTATTATTATTATTATTATTATTATGTAACATTTGTGATATTGGGCTATACATAAACATTGATTTCTTGATCGCGTGGGTTGGGAGGTCTACACGCAGGTACCTTTTTGTTTTACATGAGGCGTAGCTGCCGGGCTGGCCATCCTTATGCCTACTGTCCCAGGGAGGGTGGGGGCTCCCCATCTCCCAGGGAGGGTGGGGGCTCCCTACTGCCCCAGGGAGGGTGGGGGCTCCCTACTGCCCCTGGGAGGGACGGGGGCTCCCCACTGCCCCAGGGAAGGTGGGGGCTCCCCACTGCCCCAGGGAAGGTGGGGGCTCCCCACTGCCCCAGGGAGGGTGGGGGCTCCCCACTGCCCCAGGGAGGGTGGGGGCTCCCCATCTCCGTGAGGTGGGAAAGTGATAAGAACAAATAAAACTAATAATAACAAAAACTACAATACATTACAAAATATAGAAAAATAAGACATTACAATAATAATAAATACTAAACATAATATTGAAACATGATAGCAAAACCCTTCTCACCGCCCTCTGAACAATGTCTCCAATCAAATCCTTCTGAAAATGTGTTTATATCTCTGCTCTTCCAGATGAAGCCATTCCTTTCTGAACCTTACGGCAGTGGCTCAGTCAGTAGGGGAGAGGTCCATGTTCACCTCCTGGGCCCTGCCGTGGTGCCCTTGAGCAAGGCACCGGACACCCCCCTCACTCCCATTGCTCCCCGGGCGCTGTGCAATAGCTGCCCACTGCTCCTAGGATGGGCTGAAAGCAGAACATGTCACTGTGTGTGCTCTGCATGTGAGGCCATGACAGATCCCTCCATGTCTATATTCATGCAGAAGCCTCCAATACCTCCACCAAGTATCTTGATGAAGTAAAACCTTAACCAGTAGGGGAGAGTTAGACTTTACTTTCGGACAGGGAAGCTATTTCAACATCTTGTTCGGTGTTTCACTTTGTTGACATGTTGCATTTAGTCATGCACAAACATGTTCATTGTGTGCATGCTGTGGATCCGATCGCGTTCCACAGCAGGCAGTTACTCCGTGAGTCTGTGCGCCATACTGGCATGAAGAGCGTAGTTCAGGTCAGCCTCGTTTCAACCGCTTTGTTTTTAATATTTTGAATACACAAATGCCTCATTCATGAACCATGTGAAGAGCGTGATGCAGTGGAGTGGGAGGGGCCTTGTTGACATGTGACGTGTTTTTTGTACAGACCTAGGCTCTGATTGGCTGTTCAAGTGAAAAGCAAGCCAAGTCGATTCTGATTGGTTCTCAGTGGTTTCGTTCAACGGTCGGAGTCTGCGCAGTAGGCGCGGCGCTGAAATTCAAAATTTGAACAGTTTGTTTTGTCAGAGAGAAGAGGAACCGAGAAGAGGAGAGAGGAGCTCCATTTTGTCCTGTTTTAGTTCACAAACAGTGTGTAACTCGTGTTCAATACAACGCTTATAATCGTCTGGATAAACTGTCCGAAATGGATCCATTTACTGAGGTAAGTCGGAGAGCTAGCTAAGCTAAACAGCTACCTTGGTAGATAGAACGTCGACGGCTGCTAATGCTAACGGAGCTAACGTAGCATTTCACATTTATCCAGAGGTGGGAGAAGATCTTGTACTTTAATACAATTAGAAGTACTCAGGTCTTGTACTTGAGTAACAGTACCAGATTGTAGGAATACAAGTAGTCATTGTCATTGTTTTAACTTTTAAATGCACTGTAAGGCGCCTTGGTGTCCTGACAGGCGCCTCGAAGTAAACCGTATTATTATTATTATTGTTTGATTGGTCCATTTCAGAATAATATATATGATGTGTTTTATAAAGATTGATCATGAAAGTGTTCTCAAGCTGGTGAAGGTGCAGCTAGTCTGAAGTACTTTGTAGACTGCAGGGTAGCTGGTGGAGGTGCAGCTAGTCTGAAGTACTTTGTAGACTGCAGGGTAGCTGGTGGAGGTGCAGCTAGTCTGAAGTACTTTGTAGACTGCAGGGTAGCTGGTGGAGGTGCAGCTAGTCTGAAGTACTTTGTAGACTGCAGGGTAGCTGGTGGAGGTGCAGCTAGTCTGAAGTACTTTGTAGACTGCAGGGTAGCTGGTGGAGGTGCAGCTAGTCTGAAGTACTTTGTAGACTGCAGGGTAGCTGGTGGAGGTGCAGCTAGTCTGAAGTACTTTGTAGACTGCAGGGTAGCTGGTGGAGGTGCAGCTAGTCTGAAGTACTTTGTAGACTGCAGGGTAGCTGGTGGAGGTGCAGCTAGTCTGAAGTACTTTGTAGACTGCAGGGTAGCTGGTGGAGGTGCAGCTAGTCTGAAGTACTTTGTAGACTGCAGGGTAGCTGGTGGATTTACTCCAGGTGGAACTAAAGTCTGATTCAACAGTTGATTAGATTTCACATCATTCATCTGTGAAGTCACTAAAGGTATTAAATACATGTAGTGGAGGAAAAGTACACGATTTACCTCTGAACTGTAGAGGAGTATAAGTACACAGTAGCAACACTTTGAAATACTCAAGTAAAGTACAAGTACCTTAACGTTGTACTTCAGTACAGTACTTGAGTAAATGACTTAGCAAAAACATCTGAAATAACTGTACCAACCAGTGGTGGAAGAAGTACTCAGATATTGTACTGGTGGAAGAAGTACTCAGATATTGTACTAGTGGAAGAAGTACTCAGATATTGTACTGGTGGAAGAAGTACTCAGATATTGTACTGGTGGAAGAAGTACTCAGATATTGTACTTAAGTGCAGTACTGTAGTGAATGTACGGAGTTACTTGACACCACTGCTAGGTCTGTAACCAGGCTCCTTGCTGAGGTTTAGATGCAGGACTCTAACACCGTCTCCTGTACGCTATGCCCCTAACCAAAGACCCCGGCTTCGGGGCCATGTCATGGTATGCAAATCGCCGTCTCCATGTAGGGCCATGCTATGTGCCAACACTGGCCCCTCCTGGTTTGATTTGCTCCAGTTGTCTTGAAGCATTCTTGCTGACACGGCAAGCTGAAAGTAGGAATGATTTATAACCTCTAACTCCAGGATCCGAGCCAGTAGGGTTTGAAACATTCAAACCCAGCAGCCCGGGCAGGAGTGGCTCACCCCGAGGAATGCTGCGAAATGTGACTTCACTTTTTCCACGCTGCCGGGGAAGTTGTGAAGGCGGTGCAAACGGAGGCTGCAGGAATGTGCTTGGACTTGCACGGTTAACGCTCAGACAGTAATTCGGAGTGTGTGACATCGCCGGAGGGAATGTCGAGTAGAGAAGAGAGGGCGAGCAAACAGGCGCCTCTTTCTTCGCGGTGGAGAGCTGCTTGGTGTCGCTAAAGCTGGTGCTCGTACAGAAGCAGATACAGTGCTGTACGCTGTGTACAACCATTCCTTCAATGACATGAGCATCTGTTACAGCCCGCGGGACTTCACCTGCCTTCTCTCACATGTTCATTCAGAATCTCAAACGTTCCGTTGTTCCTGTCGATGTTGGACTTGCTTCTTGCACGGCTTAGTTCCGAGAGGACACTGCGGTATGCACATCCACGCCTTTAGGGCTGTTGAGGAAACCCGTGGCACGCCTCAGATAAACCCCTCGACTTCACTGGACACACGGGGGGGGCAACAACTGCTCTAGTTCAGGTTATAGATTTGTCCCGTAGGTTTGATTTGGTTTGCATATGAAAGGAGACACGCATTCTAAAACAACACAGACGGAGAAATACAAAATAAAGCGCCTCGTGCCCCGTCGCACCCAAACAGAATTAGAAAGGGCAAACGTGAAACTGGGCGGCGGTATGAGGCGTCCCTGCTGCACCATACCTTTGAGCCACTCACCATGTGACATGTGACGACTGGCCGTTGTTTCAGTTGGGGCACTGAAGTTGGAAGTTGTCCTGTGGGTATCGTCCACAGTAGATGGCCGTTACATGTATGATCTGTATGGTCTGTATGATCTGTATGGTCTGTATGGTCTGTATGGTCTGTATGATCTGTGTGATCTGTATGGTCTGTATGGTCTGTATGGTCTGTATGGTCTGTATGGTCTGTATGGTCTGTATGATCTGTATGGTCTGTATGGTCTGTATGGTCTGTATGGTCTGTATGATCTGTATGGTCTGTATGATCTGTATGATCTGTATGATCTGTATGGTCTCTATGGTCTGTATGGTCTCTATGATCTGTATGATCTGTATCTGTATGGTCTGTATGATCTGTATGGTCTGTATGGTCTGTATGATCTGTATGGTCTGTATGGTCTCTATGGTCTGTATGATCTGTATCTGTATGGTCTGTATGGTCTGTATGGTCTGTATGGTCTGTATGATCTGTATGGTCTGTATGATCTGTATGTGTATGTGTAAAGCGCTTTGAGAGTCCGTGATAAAGCGCTTTAATAAATATAAGGATTATTATTATCCAGGCTGAAGACTTTCTTTTGTCGCTGCTTCTAATCGAACTGTTCACGTCTCAGACTGCACCGTCACTTTGATCCGTGTACTTTTCCTTCATGTTTATTTGATTAGCTTTTCCTTTTTAATGCTTAATGTCTTTCATTTTTTGTAAAGCACTTTGAATTGCCTTGCGTTGAAAAGTGCTCTATAAATAAACGTGCCTCTTATTGTGCTGTAAGTGATACAAAATATCGACCACATCGTCGTCTGTATGTGGAAAGCTGGAGAAATCATTTAAACATTTGTAAACTGTCGAGTCAGGAACGTGGCCTTCTGTGCGACTCACAATGCGACATGTTGAGGCTGTCGATCCGATCTCTGCGGCCGCAGGGCGTCCGGTGAGCACCGGGGTAACCGTCCGCAATGTTTTTTTTGTCCTGCCAGAAACTGTTGGAGCGGACCCGGGCGCGCAGAGAGAACCTGCAGAAGAAGATGGCCGACAGACCCAACGCGGCGAGCAGAGCGATGGCGAAGAGACCGCTGGCCGACGCCAACAGCGCGACCGGCGGGACGCTCGGCGAGAAAGGTGACGACACTTCCTTCCATGAAGCTCGTCATGAACTTAGAGCCTTATGTAGTCCATTAGTATTCCCTTCACCAAGGCAGCCGTTACGGTCGCTCCTAAACCCGGGGGGCAGAGGGAGGGACCACCATTTAGAAAGAGAGGAAACTGAAGATGGGGAACCACTTAAGACAAACTAAAGCAACTTGAACGGCACCGGCTGCATGAAAGGGGCGATGCAGATACACGTTGTTATCAAAGTGCTCAATACACAAAGTTAAGTTCGATCTATCCTTTTGTTTCTGGACATTTTGAATTTGCAAATGTTACATTCTGCTCTGCCTTTGTGGAGACGAGTATTGCTCTCGTGGCCCGGACTCAGAGGGTGCCGGTGATATGCCCGTTCACGTTCACAAAGCCGTCGTTCTAACTTCCTGTCTCTTTAAATACTTCGCAAGTAAAGATAAAGACTAAAAGTATTGGCATGCACATGATATTTACATGAAGTACACATTCAGGCAGAGCAGCAGCAGCTAAGTGTTGTTGTAGTATGGTAGAAGCGAGATAACGGTTATATATTTCACAGAGTTGCAAGTGGATTCTTTTGTTGCAGTATTTCGATGGTCAAACTCAGAAGGCAGCCAGTACTACTCATTTTAGCGAGGATCATGTTGAACACGTGTTGTTGCTCAGCGGGGTGTGGTACTCCTGACTAATACTCCCCCTCCCATCGCCTCCTCCCAGTTCCACAGCTTTCCTCCAAGCCTTCCCCCTCCAAGCGCCGCTGCTCGGAGGAAAATGTGGCCGGCGAGGAGAACCAGGAGCCGGCGGTGAGCCGATCCGTGGCCCCCGTGCTCTCAGACCCCCCCACAGATAAGAAACCCCCAACGGGGCCCAACAGTGTCCGCCACGCCTCGTCTCTGGAGAGGAACGCACCCCGACCCGTGGAGAAGATGGTGGGCGTGTCTCCTCCTGTTGCCCCCAGCTTCAGAGAGGAGCAGAAGAAGGTGGGCGTGTCTCCTCCTGTTGCCCCCAGCTTCAGAGAGGAGCAGAAGAAGGTGGGCGTGTCTCCTCCTGTTGCCCCCAGCTTCAGAGAGGAGCAGAAGAAGGTGGGTGTGTCTCCTCCTGTTGCCCCCAGCTTCAGAGAGGAGCAGAAGAAGGTGGGTGTGTCTCCTCCTGTTGCCCCCAGCTTCAGAGAGGAGCAGAAGAAGGTGGGTGTGTCTCCTCCTGTTGCCCAAAGCTTCAGAGAGGAGGAGGTGGTTCCTGTGAGGTCGACCCCTCGGAGGAAGGAGGATCCAGAAGAAGATGAGGCTCCTCCCACTGCCGGCATGAGGTCTCGTCTGCAGAGGCTCGCGGCGCAGAGGAAGTACTGGGATGGAGACGGTGAGAATATCTTCTCTGGGCTCTTTGAGATACGAAGTATGTACTCCCTCTGGAGAAACGGTGCATTTAGTTAGTCCTTTCTGAGTTTGCCTCAAATCTATAAAAAATGTATATCCGTTAAAACATTTGTTTTTCTTTCATCTTATATTTTGTTTCTGGGCAACTGGGTGTTTTATATGCATTTTATTTCAGCTAAAAACGGTTTAATTTGCCCAAACGTCGACCATGGAGTGCACTCATTCGTCACTTGCCTTCTTTTAGTCCAGCCATCTTTGTTAAAGCAGATATATTTGTCCCCCCCTCCAGCCTCCTCTGAAGCGGCTCCAGACCCCCCGTCTCCTCCGAAGAGACACGCTGAGGCCCCCCCAGCACCACCCACCCCGTCCTCAGGACCTCCTGCTGGGAGGAGAGGGCGCCTCGCTAACCTCGCCGCCACCATCGGGTCCTGGGAGGACGACCTGAGCCACGCTGCGTTCCCCGCGGAGAAGCAGAGCTCCGCCGTCCCCACGTCAGCCGGCAGAGGAGCTAACGGGGCCATCGGAGCCAAGCCAAGTCCCGCAGGCAGCAGGTCGACGCCCGGCGCTCAGGTACTTCAGGCTTTGGGGACAACTGTCTTACTGACTGGTTAGATACGAGCCGTCTGGATGAAGACGCTTAACGACGTAATAACATGTACTTTTAGGATTTATTTAGTTTTTATCGTATTATCCTAAGCGTATAAAAGTACCAGACGTTTGCTTTAACGACTCAACCGTGAAGCTCTACTGATTTTCTACTGGTTTTGTGCTTTTGATCAAATAAAACATAAGAAAGCTTCATCGAGGACGAACTAACTTGGTGACTTTATGTCTTTATTAGGATCCCCATGAGCACTAGCCTGAGCATTGGCTCTTCTCCCTGCGTCCTCACGCACTCCAAACATACAGAAACATACAACAAAACAAAACGGCTCATAATTTCATGCAATTTACAGTGAAGTGAAACTAAAACGGTCATCCAGTTATCGCCATCCTGCATCTCCACACACCGTGATTCTGCTGCTCGGCGCCAGAGCAGCAGCTGCCCGCTCGCTGGAGTTCTGAACGCACCGTTTGCTTTATTAGTAACTCGACCTGTGTGTTTTCCAGGCTCTGTACGGCCCACCTAAGCCCGGTCGAGTTGACCTCCCGACCCCCCAGAAGGTGGAGGTTCCTGCAGCAAGAGCAGCTCTCCAGTCAGTGAGCACCCCCCAGAAGAGCTCCATCCAGGGGGCATCCTTCCCCTCCACCCCCCAGAAGAGCTCCATCCAGGGGTCCATGCAGCCCCCAGAAGAGCTCCATCCAGGGGGCATCCTTCCCCCAGAAGAGCTCCATCCAGGGGGCATCCACCCCCCAGAAGAGCTCCATCCAGGGTCCATGCAGCCCCCAGAAAGCCGGACCCTCACCCCTAACATCCGTGTCTCAGAGCCCCCTGAAGACCCAGGCCCTCTCCAGGAACCTGAATCCCGTCCCCAGCCCCCAGAAACCAGAACTCAGAACCAAGCCCACCATCACTGGATCCTCTGGGCCCAAGGGCTCCCCAGGAGGACCTGGTGAGTAATTTTAGAAAAGGCAATATGTAGAGATGATCGAGTCCTGCAAGGTTTGGAGACTCCGCAGCCACAGAGGAGATCTGGAGATGGGGACCTGAAGTCCTCCTCCACAGAGCAGCATGGATATGTATATAGAGGACATGGAACAAATAGTGAAGAGAATGTTTTGAGATGTGCAAGTTAATAGAAATAGAGCAAGAAGAGTCTGTATACAAGTACATGAAAGAGGTATTAGATGAGGTGACGCATCTTGTGCCAGTAATATTGCAAAATGTGTGTTTTTATTTAGTTTTCACATTTGGTTTTCCCGCCGGTACCAAAAGAATAATTGTCCCCTTTATTCCCAACAGGTGTGAAATCTTTCCTGGAGCGCTTTGGAGAGAAGTGCCAGGAGCGCAGTACCCTTTCCTCTCCAGCAGGGGGCTCCAGGACCCCTGCTGGGACTCCTTCCTCCCTCACCCCGAACACCCGTTTGGTTCAGGAGAGACTGAGAGCCGCCACTCACACAACGACTGCTGACCTCACCCAGAGACAGAAGCTGGTACATGTCCAGTCAGTCGAGGTTTATTTATAAAGCGCATATCGCTAATGTTACGCTGTGTCTCTGCAGGATATTTTATATATAATAATAATAATAGTGCAAGGAATGGATTATTAAATATTAGATTGAATATAAATGTAAAATGCACGGTGTGGGTTCAAGTCCAG
Organism: Champsocephalus esox; assembly: GCA_036324585.1. Lineage (NCBI taxonomy): Eukaryota > Metazoa > Chordata > Actinopteri > Perciformes > Channichthyidae > Champsocephalus > Champsocephalus esox. The sequence continues at coordinate 33,422,730 of CM070488.1, forward strand.
GCTCTGGAGCAGAGAGTTGAGTGAAGTCGATCATAACTCTAAACCGTTACCGTGACAATATTTTAGGGCAACTTTTACAAGAATGACACCTTTGGTAAATAATAACCAGAAATAGAGACGTTGTGACTAAAGCCTAATAATAAAGCAGCGCTGGGTGATTCAGAAAAGGACTTGCATTTAGTGAAACGCAGCCTTTCAGATCAGAATAGACACCTTCTTCTTCTTCTTCTTCTTCTTCTTCTTCTTCTTCTTCTTCTTCTTCTTCTTCTTCTTCTTCTTCTTCTTCTTCTTCTTCTTCTTCTTCTTCTTCTTCTTCTTCTTCTTCTTCTTCTTCTTCTTCTTCTTCTTCTTCTCTTCTTCTTCTTCTTCTTCTTCTTCCTCCTCCTCCTCGGAGTTGGGGAAGGCTTCAGTAGAAGCTGCTCCGAGTAAATCGCCAGAACGCCGACACCTCCTCATCTCCACCGCTCCCATGTTTTATTTTGTGTTGCCATAAGTTAGTCTCTCTGCGTTTCTGCGCTGGGCTAATGCTAATGCTAATAATGCTAATGCCAGCAAATAAAATGGCGGCTTCACAAAACATTGTGGGAGTGTTACGGGGCGTGGTTTGCAATCCGCCCAGCCAATGGGGACACAGGAACCTTTCCCTCCCGCGAAAAGGGGGTGCAAAGGTTGTGGTGGACTGATTTAGTTCCTGGGACTTTTTGATGTGAACGCGACTAAATCGTAGTTCTCAGGAACCTTTTGTGGGGAAAGTACTCGTGTGAACGCGCCTTATGTAATCTCCTATAAAATAAACGATGTCATATCGATATATGACCCAGCCCAACTACATCTGCCCTGCTATTAACCTCCACATGCATGCTCCTTTATTTACACGAACAACATTTAAAAGATTTGAGGAGGCTGTGGCTCAGTGGGTAATGTGCTGGACTTCGATTCAGAGGGTAGCAGGTTCGAGTCCCGCTGCATGTCGTTGTGTCCCTGAGACGCGTTAGTTGCTTCGGATGAAAGCGTCTAACTAGTGACATGTCATGTGATCACAAATAGAAAATGTCGTCTCGCTTTGTTTCCTGTTCTTCCTGTGCAGAAAGACCATCTGTTTGGGGCGGAGTGCAAAAGGCAGAGAACCACGATGATACCTGTAATCATTGTGTTTCACAAAAGTGAAATGAGATTTTAAAAGCAACCTCTTCTGTTCCAGGAGCGAGAGTCGGAGCTGGCTCAGATCCGCAGTCGCTTCCAGAAGGGGAGCAACATGTGGAAGGATCAGGCAGCCGGAACCAACGCGAACACCGACGATCAGGCAGCCGGAACCAACGCGAACACCGACGTCAAGGTACGCCAACGCGCATCTGACTCGCTCATCTCAGCCCGCAGTTCTGCTCTGGTGATGAATGACCGATGTGTTTCAGGAGCAGCCGGAGAAGCCCGTGGAGGCCGGCGCGTCTCAGAGAGCCGAGCCGGAGGACGCTGCGGCCCAGAGGACGGACACGCCCACGAAGAGCGTCCCTCCAGGTACCGAACTGTCCTCCATCTCACTGTCGAGCACGTGTACTGGGTTTGAGCGAGATGGTTCTCTGGCGGGCGTTCTTTCGTCCATGAGATCTTTCGACTCTGGGAAAGCTCTGGTTTCTCAAAGCTGGTTCCTGATGTAAGACGTTATGGATAGGGATGGTATCGTCACGGTTTTAACGGCACTACTACTTTTATCGATCCGGTCTTTTAACAGTGCTCTTATTTCCTCTCATCATAACCCGTGTTTGTATCATGGAGTTAGCTCCGTGTGGTGCTGCTAGCACACAGAACACCTGACGGGGAAACGTTACTCGTGGACGGGGCTGCAGAGCTGCTGGAGAGGCAGCCGGAGCATTCCTCCGTCTGGACGTGGAGCGCTGTGGATAATGTTTAGACAAACTGCTCGTGTTGCCGCCCTCACATCTGAACTCTGATTGCCCTTTATGCAACGAGCATCGAGACGGGTAAAGTGTAACCACCTCGGAGCGCCTTCTCTCCGCCATCTCGTGTGTGTGTGAACCGCCCCGCCCCCTCGCACACAGACGGAGAGAGATCTCGCTTGGAGTGGAAAGATCTAAAATACTAAAAAGAAGCATTCTGTCGTCTTATTGCGTGTTAGAAACGGAGTTGGCGAAAGTAAAACTGCAATATAATGTTTGTGTAGCAATAACACATATATTTTTGACACGTCTCCAGTACCGATAAAAAGACCGTTAACGTCGGAGCTTAACGGTCTTTAATAATTCAGCTCCGGGCCGTTTAATACCGGGCGCGGCACCCACCCTGGTTATGAATGATATCGTAACGTGTGTCTCCGACCCGAGAAGACGTGTGGTGTCGAATGTATGACTTTGAACTAGGGGTGGGCGATATTGAAAAATATGCCATCACGATATTTTCAGGCAGTATCACGATAGACGATATACATCACGGTTATTTTTCAAGTTACTACAAGGTGACAGAAACTAAAACGGTAACGGACCAAAAGCATTTCAAGCTGGTCAACATGTTGACACGGCTTCAGGCAGTTTCTCAGTTTACAAATGAACTGTCTGAGGGAGCACGAGCAGTGAACATCAATACACATGAAAAGGAGGGCAAAAACATAATTAAGTGAAACATCAATGAGGAAAAGTCAGTGCCAAACAATTAGAATGTGAACTTTAGACTTGAAGGGCAACAAAGGACTTCAGCGCAACTGAGGGCAACGTTTGTTTTTATATAGTTTCCTTTTCAAATATGTTTTTATCACGACAGATACGATATCTCTGAAAAAGCATATCGTGGAGACCTAATATCGTCACGACGATATATATATCGTCATATCGCCCACCCCTACTTTGTACCCAACTTGTCTCTATGCTCTATTGCTGGATATTTAATCTGTTCAGCTTTGAAGGGAGTGAACGGAGGAGGCCAGAGATACCAGCTGTTATCTTCACAGAGCGATTTACATTTAGATGACTTAATAGTTTTAGGTGATTTAGATATGTCTTTGGACGCGCACGGTGTCCGGTCCCTTTTTGTACTTTGATTTAAAGATAATTGTTCCTATGCAAGCATCTGGAAACCTGTTCATTTTTCACATCAGAAAATATGATTTCTAACATTGATTTTTTGAAATGTCAGGCCGTGGGATGACGTCGCCTCCGGCCTCAACATCCAGTCCTCTGAGGGTCCTCCGCCCTGCAGAGAGAACCACAGAGGAAGAGGAGGAGGAGGAGGAGGAGGAGGAAGAGGAGGAGGAGGAAGTGGTGGAAGTGGTTAAGGAGCGGGAGATGAACGTGGACAGCTCCATCAACTCTGCTGTTATCAACCAGCTGTTTGAGGGAGTCCTGGACCAGAGCGATGATGATGATGAGGATGATGATGATGATGAGGAGGATGCTCTGAACATCTCCTCCATGTCTCTGATCATTCCTCTGGAGAGTGTGGCTGCTGTGGTGAAGAGTCCAGAGAGCAGGATGATGGTAGGAACCACTTCCTGTTATGTTTTTACTTCCTGTTCCACTGATCTGTATCTGAACATATTTACAAAAGGAAGTGGTGAGTTTCTGAAGTAGGGGGCGCTGCAGGATGTCGTCTTTAAGATGAGATCAGAAGAGCTCGACTGATCCCAGGTTGGGACATGTCTGGGCCGCAGCAGAAAAGACACGGCGTTGGACAATAACAATAAACGACTAGAAATAAACATTTAAAAAAAGCCAACATTTCAATAGTCATTTTAAAAAGCAGGAAGTCTGCACACTCCAGAGTCGGGTTTATCTCCAGGTCGGTTGACACGTGCGAGGAGTTTGACTTGATGTCGTGGTGCATGCTAGGGCTGCACGATATATCGATATTCACTTCGCAGGACGTGCAATGTTTCTTTCAGGACGTGCGATATCGAGTAGGCAAATGAACTCAAATTATTTTGCTGCTTGCTACAAAAGTAAAACCTGCGGCTCTCATGTCGGGGGTACCTGAGTGAGTGACAGCTAACCACCAATCACAATCATTCGTGATCAGATCCCAGCAGGCCCCGCCCCGCTAGTTTGCTGAGCGAGGCACAGGAGGGCGATACCGGCGAGAATTAAGATTAACTTCCAAAAAGAAAAGCAACATCTATTTTGGATCCAAAAAGGTTCGTCTCTTCTTCACAGGCGAACCCCCTTATTTGAGGGTAAGCAACATGCGTCATCATCATGACGTGTTCCATCATGACTTAAGGCATGACGAGTCAACCAGTTCAGATCCAGACGGCCGTGACTAAAATCCTTCATCCGGTTAAATATCGTTGCAAAAAACGCAATTTATTTCGCAGGGGGGGGGAAATATCGCAATGTTGGATTTTTTTCAATATCGTGCGGCCCCAGCGCAGATATAAAAGTAAAACAAAAATTAAGAACACGGAGAACTAGAAAAATATTAAAAGTAATGCAAAATATAGTGAAATACAACAGTGTTTACAAAGAGATGGAATAAACAAAGAAACCGGGTATTGTTGTACATTGTGTGCATTCATGTTGAACTCCGAAAGTAGATTGAAACCGATTTGACGCTAAAATTACTCTAAAAACTGCAAAAGAAATGAAGTTCTAACTCCGCTTTGTCTTTGCAGACGTCTACTCCAGCCACCTCCTTCCTGGTGAAGAGCGGCACTCCCGAAGAGGCGTCCAGACGGAGTAAGTTCCAGAGATCCAACGTGGTGCGAGGCGCCTCCTCGGGGGAGACGCTGGAGGAGGAGAGAGGCCTTCCATACAGGTAGGCGTCTGGAGCCCGGAGTCACCCACTTCCTGTTGGACTAAATGTGTGTCTGACGTCTGGGGAGGGGAGGTCATCAAACGTGGATCGAGAATCAAACCATTCGGCTGCCTTGGTTTATTTCTGGCAAGAAAGTCGTTCAGCCACACAGAGAGAGAGCGTGCCGTGTGCAGACCGTTCCGCCACAGAGAGAGAGCGTGCCGTGTGCAGACCGTTCCGCCACAGAGAGAGAGCGTGCCGTGTGCAGACCGTTCCGCCACAGAGAGAGAGCGTGCCGTGTGCAGACCGTTCCGCCACAGAGAGAGAGCGTGCCGTGTGCAGACCGTTCAGCCACACAGAGAGAGAGCGTGCCGTGTGCAGACCATTCCGCCACAGAGAGAGAGCGTGCCGTGTGCAGAACGTTCAGCCACAGAGAGAGAGCGTGCCGTGTGCAGACCGTTCCGCCACAGAGAGAGAGAGCGTGCCGTGTGCAGACCGTTCCGCCACAGAGAGAGAGCGTGCCGTGTGCAGACCGTTCCGCCACAGAGAGAGAGCGTGCCGTGTGCAGACCGTTCAGCCACACAGAGAGAGAGCGTGCCGTGTGCAGACCATTCCGCCACAGAGAGAGAGCGTGCCGTGTGCAGAACGTTCAGCCACAGAGAGAGAGCGTGCCGTGTGCAGACCGTTCCGCCACAGAGAGAGAGAGCGTGCCGTGTGCAGACCGTTCAGCCACACAGAGAGAGCGTGCTGTGTGCAGAGGGAAAGACCAAGAGTAGGGTTTGGTTATTTAAACGCAGAGAGGAGGAAGGGAGGGGTGAAGCTTGGTGAAGTGCATTCTGGGAGTTAGGGAGGACGTATCGGGAAGGAGAAGGTCGTCATGCTGCTGCTAACTAACAACACTGCAACACTTCTTCTTAATAAGAACATTTCCCAAGCTGATAGCGAAGAAGTGAAAGTAGTAAATATAGATAAACATTAGAAAATAAGAATCACACTGATATTATGCACGATGTCATCGGCGTACCTTTGATCTAATCTATGTATGGTGTGTGTAGGGTTAGGGTTAGGGTGAATACCATTTTTCGGGCTCCGGATATTCGGTAGTAATCGGCAGCGAACCGCTTCAGCACGTGTATTTCTGTGTATTCACAGCATTCATGTTGTTGTTCTGCAGTATTGTTGTTTTATAGTTATCTGTTGATGTAACCCACGTTGTGTTCTTTGAAATTGAAAAGGATATCGCATCGTGTGTGTTACTTTCGTTGCAGTTGTGTCTTAAGCGTAATTTGGCTTGGCTTCCTATTTGTGGACATGCTTTTATTTTGAAGGAGAGGTAGCGCTGTTGACAGGAAGTTGTTGTTGCTATGGAAACAATGTACCGGAGAAAAGTAATATCTACATATAAAGACGGAGAAAGTAAACGATAACGTGTATGGCTAAGTGTTGGCGCCCCCCGAGGAGGCACGAGCGCTTACGTTGATATTGGAGATTTCAATACATTCAATTTGGAAAAAAACGGGGGGAAAACGAAAATCCGAATAGTATTCAAACGAACAAATATTCGGATATTCGGGTACAGCCCTAGTATTTGTGCTATTGTAGTTTTTATGTCTTTTACTGGAAACTGTATTCTGAGTGATTTCACATGTCCGTGAAGCACTTATTGTGTGACAGGTGCAAATAAAGATTATTATTGTTATTATAATAATATGTGTGTGTGTGTGTGTGTGTGTGTGTGTGTGTTAGCATCGACTCCTACAGGTCGATCCGAGTGAAGGAGACGGAGAGGCCGGCAGTGAAGCAGGTGATCGTGAGGAAAGAGGACGTGACTCAGAGAGCAGAGGAGCCCCGCGGAGCCGCTCCGATCAACGTCAAGCAGAAGATGAAGGTTCGGAGAAGAAATGCTGAAGGTCGCATGGTCACCTGAAGGTCGCATTGTCACCTGAAGGTCGCATTGTCACCTGAAGGTCGCATTGTCACCTGAAGGTCGCGTCGTCACCTGAAGGTCGCGTCGTCACCTGAAGGTCGCGTCGTCACCTGAAGGTCGCATCGTCACCTGAAGGTCGCATTGTCACCTGAAGGTCGCGTCGTCACCTGAAGGTCGCTTCTTTGCCGCGCGCCAGAGGAACGCCTGCTTTCAGAAGGGCCTACAGCCTCGCTTCAGTTTCACTTCAGGCTAAGAGCTGCCACGTATAGTCGAGGGAGCCTTTCTACTTTTACACGACACGGTTCAACTCTTCATTCATTGTTTTGCTGAAGATTTTTGAAGACATCCGCGTTCTCGTAAATACTACGCTTCCTGTGTTTTGGTGCGGACTGCGCTCACAGCGATGCACCGCGCTGCAGGGTTCGATTGAACCGGACTACACGAGGCCGGTGTGAACGCGACCGGAGTTTCATTCATGCCAGATTACAGTGTAGAGTTTCAAGAGGGCGAACTTCAGCGGTGTCGTGGATCCGTCACGATGCTGGTGTCATATCACCAGTTGGGCTGCAACAAACGACTAATTTGATAGTCGATTAATGAAACGATTAATCGACTATTCGGACTATTACGCCTTGCACAATTTCTCAAGCGCTCTGATTCAGCCATCGACTTTTAGATGTAGCTTGAGGTTGTTTTAGGCATGTGGAAACTAACAATGAAGACAATAACAGAATAGCTGAAACTTTAACAAACTAAATAACTCGGTTTCCTCTAATCATTATGTTTATATAATGGAGTTAACTCCGTGTGTTGCTGCTAGCATACAGAACACCTGACGTGGAAACGTTCCTCGTGGACGGGGGGGGGGCTACAGAGCTGCTAAAGACAGTGGAACCCGGTGCATTCCTGCGTCTGGACGTGGAGCACTTTGGATAAATGTTTAGACAAACTGCTCGTGTTGCCGCCCTCACATGCTGAACTCTGATTGCCCTTTAGGCAACGGGCATCGAGACGGGGAACGTTGAACCACCTCGGAGCGGCGTTCTCTCCGCCACCTCCGCAGTGTGTTGCTGCATGTAGCAGCCGCGTGTGTGTAAACTGCCCCGAGCTGGCCACACTAAGACTGCGATATAATGTTTTTGTATCAATAATACATGACATATATTTTTTAAATGTCTCCAGTACCGATAACGTTGTAGCTTAACGGCGCGTAAAATGCACGTGATGACGTCACCAACGAATCGACGACTGAATTAGTTGGCAACTAATTTGGTCATCGATTAAGTCGATTAGTTGTTGCACCCCTAATCACCAGTACAGATATATTACACTGCACCCCTCTCTCTCCTGCAGGTCCTGAGCACGGGGCTGAACCTGCAGCAGACGGTCATCCATCAGGCCAGCCAGGCTCTGAACTGCTGCACCGACGAGGAGCACGGCAGGGGGTCGCAGGTGGAGGCCGAGGCCGAGAGGCTGCTGCTGGTGGCCAGTGAGTTACATCCCATAGTACTGCCTTAGGGGCGTGTCCTTTGGAGTCTGTTGGTCTAAAGCCCCGGATTGATTGATGGATTGATTGATGGATGGATGGATGGATGAGAGCCCTCCCAGTGGACCCCTCACTCTAAAGCCCCTGATTGATTGATTGATTGATTGATGGATTGATTGATGGATTGATTGATTGATGGATGGATGGATTGATGGATGGATGGATGGATGAGAGCCCTCCAGTGGACCCCTCACTCTAAAGCCCCTGATTGATTGATGGATGGATGGATGGATGAGAGCCCTCCAGTTGACCCCTCAGTGGAACCAAAGCTTGACTCTCTGCTCTTCTCTCTCAGCGGAGAAGAGGGAGGCCCTGAAGGCAGAGCTGGAGCGTCTGACCAGAGACCCCACGGGACAGAAGAAGCCCCTCTCAGCCCCGGGACCCTCTGGACCCTCGGCCTCTAAAGGCTCCGTCACTCTGCAGGAGCTCCGTCTGCCTCTCAAGGCCGACTTCGTCTGCTCCATCGCCAACAAGCCAGGTACGCTCAGGAAGAGAGAGATGCAAGACTCTCGAGGCACCGCTCTGGTGGCAGCTATGATCATCAAAGTCTCCTATAGACTCTGTTTATTGGCATTCAGTGGCAAACAGCATATTGTGCTTTGCATCTTTACACGAATGCCATAAATCTGTTCAGCAATACACACACGAGGCGCTTTCACACCAAGTACTTTCCCCAGGAAGAGTTCCCGGACCTTAGCTCCCCGGAGAACTAAAGAGCAGATCGCGTTCACACCGGAGTTCGTCCCTGGGGAGGATTAGGCAAATGAGCCGCTGACGTCACTTCTTGGCCGTTTCTCAATCGCAAGTAAAACTGCTGCAGAGCAACTATTTCAAGTATACGTCATCGAGTGGCGCCGAAGGACTGTTTAAATCAGGGGTGTCAAACTCGAGGCCCGGGGGCCAAATCCGGCCCGTGACTTCATTTCATGCGGCCCCACAACAGCTCTGAAAGAATATAGTATGTTTATTATACGGTTACATGACGATTTACAGAAGCACGTTGCCCATAAACTACATGTCCCACAATGCAAGGCTTTTCTTTTTAAATCATTTTGTGACATTCTCACTGAGGACGCTTGCATGTGTTGCCCTAGACTTCTGCTTTCAGACTTAGTTAATTATGAAGTTATTGTAATATAGTACATTATTTTATCCATATTAAACATTTATATATGTATTTTTAAATGGTCTTAAAGTTACAACCGGCCCTTTGAGTGCAGCCATAATGCTGATGTTTGACACCCCTGGTTTAAATGCATGTTAAATGCCCATTCTGCGCCACTCTGACGTAGTATACTTGAAATAGTTGCTCTGCAGTGTGTGTACTCGGCATTGAGAAACGGCCCTTCTTCTTCTTCTGCTTTGGGTTTACTGGCAGGCCGCAAACCACTTCACGGCGTATACTGCCACCCGGAGGCCCCGGCCGGAAGTCCCCGGAGTTGGGGAAGGCTTCAGTAGCAGCTGCTGGGAGTCCCAGCAGCTGCTACTGAAGCCTTCCGAGTGAATCTCCAGAACGCCGACACCTCCTCGTCTCCACCGCTCCCACGTTTTAGTTTGTGTTGCCATAAGTTAGTCTCTCTGCGCTGGGCTAATGCTAATGCTAACAATGCTAATGCGAGGATAATAAAATGGCGGCTTCACAACACTTTTCAGAGTTGTACGGGGCGTGGTTTGCGATCCGCCAGCCAATCAGACACAGGAACCGTTTCCGAGAGGGGAAAGGTTCGCCAAAAAAAAAGTCCTAGATCCAGATCTTTTTGGTGTGAACGCAAAATCCCAGGAACTATCGGAACTGTTCCTGGGACAAGTACTCCGGAGTGAAAGCGCCGATGATGACACAGATGAGAAAGACACAAAGAAAGAAAAGCTAATGATACAACGGTGAAGAATTAGGCATTTCTTGACGGCCGAGTTCTGATCCGTGAATAACCGACGCCTCTTCCTCCCTGCAGAGGCGACCAAGCACTCGTTCTTCCTGATGCTTCGAGCTGGAGTGGAGAACACGGTGGCGACTCCGCTAGCGAGCACACATCGAGGACTGAGTGGAGACACGCTGTCCTTCCCCACCGGCTTCACCATGTGAGCACCCGGTCAGATTCTAAAAACATGTTTCTATCAGCCTCTACTCTGTGCTTTAACAAATGCCTCCTCCCTCTCAGATCCGACGTCTCCAGTGACTTCGAGATCGATGTCGAGGTCTACAGCTTGGTGAGCGTTTACTTTCCGGTTAGGATGTTTTCTAAATGTCTCCAAACACTGTTACTCGGACGTCCTTTAAGATCATCTGTAATATGAGCATTTGCCCTCATATGTACTTTGCTGGATATGATGCAAATATGGTCGTGCGCAGTAGGGCTGTCCCGAATACCGTCTTTCGGTCTCCGGATATTCGGTAGTAATCGGCAGCGAACCGTTTCGACACGTGTATTTCGGTTTATTCCGACATCTTTGTTATTCTTCAGTATTGTTGTTTTATAGTTATCTGTTGATGTAACCCAATTTCTGTTCTTTGGAATTGAAAAGGATATCGCATCGTGTTCGTTACTTTCGTTGCAGTTGTGTCTCAAGTGTAATTTGCTTGGCTTCCTATTTGTGGACATGCTTTTATTTTGAAGGAGAGTTATCGCTGTTGACAGGGAAGTTGCTGTTGCTATGGAAACAACATGTTGGAGATTAATGGAGAAAAAGTATTTTCTACATATAAAGACGGAGAAAGTAAACGATAACGTGTATGGCTAAGTGTTAGCGCCCCCCGAAGAGGCGCGAGCGCTGACGGTGATACTGGAGATTTCAATAAATTCAATTTGGAAAAAAAACTGGGGTAAAACGAATATCCGAATAACGAAATTGAAACCCGAATAGTACTCCAACGAACGGATATTCGGGTACAGCCCTAGTGCACAGCATGAGATGCTTTGAGTTGCTCTCCAGGTCAAACCTTATGGAACGCTATGTGCAGTCAGACGGCCTCGAGGGAGAGGTTTCGCATTGAGCACGTGCAACGATTACATCAATTGTAGCATCTTTGTTCTGAGGGTTTAACGCCGCTCGGTTGCTTCAAGGTTTGTTCGCCTGGTGAGAAACATTCTGGAGAACGGTTACATACCTGATTTTAGGATTGATCTGCAGCTGGTTCATCGGCCTTCTGTTTCATTTGACCCTCAGGTGCAGAGGCGAGACGTCTGCAACGACAAGAAGAAGAAAGCCAGCAAGTCAAAGGTAAATCTGCACTTTAACTTTAACGGAGTCTGTCGACACCGAAGCATGCTTTAATGCTTGAGTGTGTGTGTGTGTGTGCGTGTGTGTGTGTGCGTGTGTGTGTGTCCAGATAATAAGGAGACATGTTCATGAGGCCCATGATATGTGTATGTCGGTATGTTTCTGTATTAATCCCTCACGTGTGGGGGGGTGCACAGTGTGGGTGTAGTGTGGGTCGGGGGCACAGTGTATGGGTGGGGGGGTGAGTGGGGTGGGTGTAGTGTTGGGTGGGGTGTAGTGTGTGGGGGGGCACAGTGTGGGTGTTTGTGGGTCGGGGGCACAGTGTATGGGTGGGGGGGGTGTAGTGTGGGTGGGTGTAGTGTATGGGTGGGGGGGTGTAGTGTGTGTGGGGGGGCACAGTGTGGGTGTAGTGTGGGTGGGGGGGCACAGTGTAGGGTGGGGGGGGTACGTGTATGGTAGGGGGGTGTAGGGTGGCACAGTGATGGGGGGGGCACAGTGTGTGGTGGGGGGGTGTAGTGGGTGGGGGCACGTGGGTGGGGGGAACAGTGTGTGGTGGGGGGCACAGTGTGGTTGTAGTGTGTGGGGGGGAACAGTGTGGGTGGGGGGGCTGCTCGTTTGGCAAAAACATATCGTGTAATAGTGTAGGGTGTAGTGGGGGGGGTGTAGTGTGGGGGGGGGGCACAGTGTGGGTGATGCACTCTTACCTGACCAGAAACACGTCCCTGTCATGTACGTCTTTAAAGTGTGTCCTTCGTCTCTCCAGGCCATGACTCCGAAGAGGTTCCTGGCCATCACTGTGAGTATCTCTCATATGTGTTCTGCTGTCCAATGAGAGTGCTCGACTTCTCCCCTGCCTGCCATTTGCACATTTTTTTATTTGTCGGTCTTCATCTCTTGTCTTGCAGAAAAGTGTCCAGACTCCAGGTATGTAGAAATACTCAATCTTTTTATAACAATAACGACGAAAAGCCGTTCCCTGAACATCGCAGATCAGATTTAGCCAAAAATAAGGCGTTCGAAGTTTTCCTGATTCTCTAAAATACCAGTCGTTAAAACGGGAGCTTCAGATTCTTTTAAATGAGCATTCTGGTGAAGCATCGAAAGCGCTTCATCCTACACTTCCCAAAATGCAACTGATTGAAAAGATATTAAACGTTTCTAATGAGACGTTCTCATTTTGAACCGTACAGAGATCTGGATCTGTGTAATGGAAGATGGGTGGAGGGCCCCTTTAAACTTAACGCAGTATCACTATTAGGGATGCCCGATAATTATCGGCTCGATATTAGGAATGATGACGTCATCCCGATAAACCGATAACAGTATTAATAGCCCCGATAATATACAATATATTTTTTGGGTAAAGAAAGAAAGAGATACTGCGGTGTGGGTGGATTGGGATGAGGGGCGCTTGTTTTTCACTCGGCTCCTCCCGTTTTGCCAGTACTGTGGTGTTAGTGGTTTAGGAAGAGGGGAGTTCTTCACAAATCCAGCGCTCCCTAATACTTCGAACCTGATCAGTCACCTGAAACATCGCCATCGCTACGATGGTGTGTTAAAAGCGTACGAAGACTGTGTGTGTGTGTGTGTGTGTGTGTGTGTGTGTGGGTGGGTGTGTGGGTGTGGGTGGGTGTGGGTGTGGGTGTGGGTGTGTGTGTGTGTGTGTGTGTGGGTGTGTGTGCGCGTGCTATGTGCAACTCAAGGCATATGCTCGAACCGGAGCTGCCTGGACGCTGCAATCATGTTGCTGAGTGTGCTGACTTCTCCTACAACGTCCCGCTGTCTGCTTCCTGCATCAAGTCAAGTGCTCGGCGCAGTTGTGTGGATAGAGCGCTCCTCTGTTTTCATTTAAACAGCTCCTTATATCCGTTAGCGCAGCTAGCTAGCACCAGATGCTAACAACAACAATGCACGTAAGGTCTCTCTCTTGCTCGCTCGGACCACACACACACACACCCTCCCGGTCCTCCCAGATGGCCAGTCGGTGCCTGCCGGTGAGCGTGGAAGTGTGGTCTGCCACAAGCGGGCGGCAGGAGCGGGGCTGTCAGCATCAGCTTGTAGACGGTATTTTAAACTCGATGCTCTGAAGCTACGGGGCGGCCGAGGAAAAAAATACACATGCGTTAATCGCGTTAAAATAATTAGTGGCGTAATATTTTTATTTTCGGTTATCGGTATCGGTATCGAGAAGCAGGAAGTTATCGGTATCGGTATCGGTTTCAAAAAACCAATATCGTGCATCCCTAATTACTATAGTACTATAATATTGTGTGTGTGTGTGTATAGTGATGGCGAGTCCCGGAGGACCGAACTCTGTGCGCACCAGCAACTTCCTCCTGGTCGGGTCCCACAGGCTCACCCTGGCCTCCATCGGGCAGAACAAGTTCCACCTGGACAAGGTGAGCATCTCATTGGTCGCTGACACACCGTCGTAATCTGCCGTTTACACATTCCCACCATCCTCGTTGCCCATGGCTTGACAGAGAGCAGTGACGCGGAAACCCCGTGTGTGTGTGTGTGTGTGTGTGTGTGTGGAGGCGTCAGATCCTGTTGTTCTCATGTTCCCTCATTCACCCCGACTTCCTGATGTCTGTGTTTTAGATCAAATATGATCGAAGGGGCAGAGAGCTGCTCAGTGACTTGTTTCACACCAAGGTTACTATGTGTGTGTACTTGTTTCTGTTTGTGTGTGTACTTGTTTGTGTGTGTGTGTGTGTGTGTGAGGGCGAGCACTGCAACAGGAGGGTTATTTACTGCGTCCCCTCACTAACGGTCTGTCCCTCTTGAACCTGCATCGTGACCTTTTATTTTTAACTGAAACACCTGATGTCTGAGCGGCTGCTGACTCGTGTGTCTCTGCCTCTCAGGTGCCCTTCCTGTGTCCTCTGGAGGGAAACGTCTACCTGAAGATGCAGTGTGAGGTGGGCTCCAACGTGGAGGAGAGGGGCTTCCTGGTGAGTGGAAACACTGTAGTGCTTTTCCTGCTTACAATCGAGGAACTATCGATATTCTAACTACTGTATGGAATATTCTGCACTGTTTCTATTTGATTTACGTGCACTATTTTATCTGCGTTATTGTGTTGCTCTGTTGGAGGGCCTGTGACCTCAGATGTTCATTACATATCTACACGGTAGCTCCGCACACGTGACAATGAAACCTTGAAGCCTTGAAAGAAGGAAAATAACAACAAAAGTAAAAAGCGCTTGGCTCGGTGGAAGAGGGGCTGGGGGCGTAGGGTCTGGAAGGCGAGAGTGAAAAGGTGAGTTTTGAGGGATTGTCTGAATGAGAATTCATCCAATACTGTTAGGGATTAATTTAGTCTTTACTCCTTAGACATTTAACCTTATTCTGTGTGTTGACATTTACGACCATCCCTGCTTCTAATCTCCCTGTAAGGAATGCGTTGATGCCGTCGTATGTTGATGCTAGGTTTTACAGCCTGACCTGCCGGGTACAGGGGGGGTTTACGACTGAGAGCGCTGGCTTTTTGAGCTCCAGAGACGTGAGAGACGTCTCCTGTGTCTGCAGATGTTTACGCCCATCCCCAATATGTGGGTTAATAATAATAATAATACGTTTTATTTCGAGGCGCCTTTCAGGACACCCAAGGTCGCCTTACAGTGCATTTAAAAGTTAAAACAGCTAAAACAAAAACGGAACACAATTGAATCGAACCGACGAGGCAATACAGCAGCATTAAAGCATAACACAGGCAGGACAAGAGAGTGGAGTGAGAGGAGTGAGAGGGAGTGAGATGGGGGTCTGTGATAGCAGGTTGAATGTGCTTCAGAGTGAGGAGGCCGGTTTAAACAGGTGGGTTTTGAATGTCGTGATGGAGTCAGACTGTTCGATGTGTGGAGGCAGAGAGAGGGTTCCAGAGCCTGGGCGCGGTGCAGCTCAAAGCCCTGGCTCCCATGGTGCTAAGGCGGGAGGTGGGGACGGTCAGGAGTCCGGCTGAGGATGAGCGGGGAGGGGGGGGGTGTATTCCTGGAGGAGGTTTGAGAGAGAGGTGAGGGTTGACTCTCTGTAAACTAGTAAAGGGTCTGCCGAGATGCGGGGCGGATCAGAGTTGACATGGCAACCCACCCGCAGTCAGAACCTTTGACTGCGTGACTCGTGATGTGAATTTCTCCGGCCGACGCTTGTTTTAAATCTCAGTGTTTGGCATCAGAGCTCCTGCTCGCCCCGTGTCTCCTTCCTGACTCCCACTGCATCGCTGCACAGAAGCTTCCTCCACAATGCTAATATATTATCTCTCTCTCTCCAGACGCTGTTTGAGGACGTCAGTGGGTTCGGCTCGTGGCACAGGAGGTGGTGTGTTCTGTCCGGATACTGCATCTCCTACTGGACCTACCCCGACGACGAGAAGCGCAAGGTAGCTTTATAAAGTGCACGAATGGGTCCTGTGTTCTTCTGAAATGATCCCCAACGTATTCGGGATGATTCTCGACGAATAGAGATACGATTGGATGCTTCGCTGATGCTCAATTATTTAGTGAATCTGAATCAGAAATACATTTAAGCATGCTCGCTAATTAACATTTAGCGCTTTAATCATCGCGTAAGGAAGCCACGCCCACATCCAGCCCCTTCTGCTGCTCTCGCTGACGACGTTTCTAACTGAACACCGCCCTCTAGTGTCAGGAAACGGGACATTGTGCTTCCTGGTTCTCCGGTGGACCAGAGAGCTGCACAACGATAGTTATTTTGTACTTTCGTCATCGATTTGAGAGATCGATGCATGGCAACCGTCACCTAGGAAACTCCACTTTAAAATGTTACCTCTGTTATCTTCCATGTTCAGTGAGCACCTCTTCATTAAACATGCAGCTTCCTTTCGCATCACCGAGGTTACACGTGTTTCTACTGCAAGTAATACTTTTACTTTTACTGTTCTACAGTTTGCACTTTTTACTAATACGATATTTTTATTTATAACTTAATATTATATTGCATTTTTTTTTGTTTTTTTAATATTTACTGCATAATATTTCACTCTTTTACTTAACTTCTGATTTATAAAAACATTTTTTTTATTTACTATTGTAAATTTGAGCAAGCGTCAAAATGGCCTCCGGGATAAATGACGTTTTCTGCATATTTTCCTCAAATTGTGGACGAACGCCACGACGGCTTGAAGGACCATCTATTTATATTCATATATGTTAGAGAAAGGAGCTGGTGATATACGATTATACGAGACGTGTTTTGTAAATACTTGTTTGGATTAAGTTGAGCATACGACGAAGGAACGAACACTAAGGACATGAAATGGCAGCTCCTCGATACCCCCCACATGTCTCCAGGGTTCGTGTTCTGACAGCGGTCTGTTTGTGATGTGTGTTATCCGTACTGACCCCCCTCCCCCTCTCCCCTCCCCCCAGAACCCCATCGGGCGTCTGAACCTGCGTCACTGCACCAGTCAGCGCGTGGACCCGGTGAACAGGGAGTTCTGCGCCCGACCCAACACGTTGGAGCTGATCACTGTTCGGCCGCAGAGAGCCGAGGACCGGGAGACCCTCGTCTCGCAGTGCACCGACACCATGTGTGTCACCAAGTGAGTACTGTGCTCTGAGAGTACTGCAGTACAAGTACACAGAGTGGGGGGACACCATGTGTGTCACCAAGTGAGTACTGTGCTCTGAGAGTACTGCAGTACAAGTACACAGAGTGGGGGGACACCATGTGTGTCACCAAGTGAGTACTACACGACAAGTACTACTCTCTGAGAGTACTGCAGTACAAGTACACAGAGTGGGGGGACACCATGTGTGTCACCAAGTGAGTACTACGCTCCGAGAGTACTGCAGTACAAGTACACAGAGTGGGGGGACACCATGTGTGTCACCAAGTGAGTACTACACGACAAGTACTACGCTCTGAGAGTACTGCAGTACAAGTACACAGAGTGGGGGGACACCATGTGTGTCACCAAGTGAGTACTACGCTCTGAGAGTACTGCAGTACAAGTACACAGTGTGGGGGAACACCATGTGTGTCACCAAGTGAGTACTACACGACAAGTACTACGCTCTGAGAGTACTGCAGTACAAGTACACAGAGTGGGGGGACACCATGTGTGTCACCAAGTGAGTACTACGCTCTGAGAGTACTACAGTACAAGTACACAGAGTGGGGGAACACCATGTGTGTCACCAAGTGAGTACTACACGACAAGTACTACGCTCTGAGAGTACTGCAGTACAAGTACACAGAGTGGGGGGACACCATGTGTGTCACCAAGTGAGTACTACGCTCTGAGAGTACTGCAGTACAAGTACACAGTGTGGGGGAACACCATGTGTGTCACCAAGTGAGTACTACACGACAAGTACTACGCTCTGAGAGTACTGCAGTACAAGTACACAGAGTGGGGGGACACCATGTGTGTCACCAAGTGAGTACTACGCTCTGAGAGTACTACAGTACAAGTACACAGTGTGGGGGAACACCATGTGTGTCACCAAGTGAGTACTACGCTCTGAGAGTACTGCAGTACAAGTACACAGAGTGGGGGGACACCATGTGTGTCACCAAGTGAGTACTACGCTCTGAGTACTGCAGTACAAGTACACAGTGTGGGGGGACACCATGTGTGTCACCAAGTGAGTACTACACGACAAGTACTACGCTCTGAGAGTACTGCAGTACAAGTACACGGTAACACTAAGCACGTGTCCGTGTGGAAGAAGTAATCTGAGCCTTTAAAGTAAAAGTAGAAATACTTTGGTCTTAAATACTTCATTATGAGGAAAGTTCTAAAATTGAGTTCAATGTTTGGGTTTCGTTCCGTTTGTTTTAAGAAATATAAATAAAAGAGAAATTATATATTTTTTAAATATATTAAACTCTTCCAGTTTATTTTGAGTTTTTATTCGGCTTTTGTCTCGAACATTTACATGAAAGAGTATTTTTTTGTCAAAGTCAATCTAAGTTACTTTTTAAATACTGGTACATAAGAGGGGCATCGTGTGTTTCTATATTGCAGTAGCTCGTGGAGAAAGGAGCAAAGTGTAGTGGGTTACATGTATAGAATAAAATGTAAATTATATCAAAATAGTACAAATATAAATGTACTTTGTGACATTACACCACTGCATATCATAGATATATATATATATATATATATACATATATATATATATATATGTTAGGGATGCACGATATTGGTTTTTTGAAACGGATACCGATAACTTCCTGCTTCTCAAGACCGATACCGATAATAATATATATATATATGAAATGTACCTGTAGTTTTTGCACACCTGGTGGTGAAAGAGAGACGAGTAGTGAGCAGAGGACATGAGCGAGTACTACGATGAACAAAACAAAGAACAGTTCTGACTTCAAAGTGACCAGATTTATTTTCCCAAATAAACGTCTCCTTTCTCCAAAGCCTCGTGGAGAGGTGAAAGCCCGGTGCCTTCGCAGCTGGCTTTGGATTCGCCGCTAGTTTAGCAGCGCAGGCGTCTTCGTACGCTTTGAACACACCATCGTAGCCATGGCGATGTTTCAGGCGACCGATCAGGTTGGAAGTATTATCGCTCGTTGCCTTCTCCCCTCCTCGTGGAACTTCTGCATCTGTGATACAAATAGCAAGCGAGCCATCTCACTCTGAAACGTTTGAAGTAGTCCCGTACTACCGGCGACATGTTTGTTCGCTGTCCTGGCTTCACGGCCGCACGACATTTACGTCACAGCCAGGCTCGAGTTAGGGAGCGCTGGCTTTGTGAAGAACTCCCCTCATCCCAACCCCCCCACACCGCAGGATCTCTTTCCTTTTTTTACCCAAAAGATATATTGTATATTATCGGGGCTATTAATACTTTCATCGGGATGACGTCATCATTCCTATTATCGGACCGATAATTATCGTGCACCACTAGTGTATATATATATATATACATGTTTTAATCCTCTTCAGAGTACATTGGGTTTTTGCTCGAAATAAATCATTAAAAAAAGAAATACAAATGTATAGTTGGAAGTTAGAACTAATAATATAATAAATATTCAGGTGTGTTACCATGAAACCTTTATGTGTGTGTACAAATAGTATATGTGTGTGCAGGAACTGGCTGAGTGCGGACACGAAGGACGAGAGGAGCCTTTGGATGAGCCAACTGAACCAGATTCTGGTGGATCTGAGGGTGTGGCAGCCGGACGCCTGCTACCGGCCGCAGTGAAGCCCAAGGACGCCTGCTGGACTCTAAATATCCCGTTCATTATACGTGCAATACACGATACACACTTCCACTCGTCTTCCAGCAGACGAGTCGGTGAACACCGAGGTCAGAGGGGACGTAAGCCATTCAAGCACATGTCAGTGTTCAGCACTATTCAAGTGTTTTTATATTAATGCCAATATTTAGTGTTGCTGCACGGCTTTGAGTGATCCGGCTTCACGGCTGGAGTCAGTCATATAAATGGTGTTTGAATTACAGATGTTTTTATATCGCGTTGTATCCTGCGTGACGGCACAGTACTGATGCTCCTGAGTTTGACTTTATATATATATATTAGCTTTTATGAATCGTTCACATGTCTCTCTATTCTCACGCACATATGTCTTGATAGCGGAGTTTTTATTCTACGTGTTCAGTGTGGGAGAACTGCGGGTCGAGTCTGTTACATATTCAACACCTCATTGTTTCTAAATGCATCGCCGACATGTCGACACCGTTCAGATGGAAAGCTGTATATTTTACAGTTTGTCATAATATCATCTATTTTTAATTAGAGGATATTTGGACTTTTCAGGTTCATCATGTCTCCACAGTCTGCTCTGATTGGTCAGCAGCTTAGACACCGTCTGCTCTGATTGGTCAGCAGCTTAGACACCGTCTGCTCTGATTGGTCAGCAGCTTAGACACCGTCTGCTCTGATTGGTCAGCAGCTTAGACACCGTCTGCTCTGATTGTCGCACTTAGACCGTCTCTGATTGGTCAGCAGCTTAGAGATGTCCCGCCCCTGTTTTTTAATATTTTACATTTGTATTTGCTGCAAACAGAGATTTTGAAAGTGGCATTCCAGGCCCAGGTACCCTGTAAATGCTGTCCGATGTATTTATTGTTAGAGATTAGAGATTGTTTTGACTTAATTGCTCGTTAATATCTGGAGTTCTGCAGCAGCTGGCGAATTTAGGCTTTACCCTACACCTGTGTTGTTTTAC
Source organism: Champsocephalus esox (assembly GCA_036324585.1). Lineage (NCBI taxonomy): Eukaryota > Metazoa > Chordata > Actinopteri > Perciformes > Channichthyidae > Champsocephalus > Champsocephalus esox. The sequence goes on from CM070488.1 coordinate 33,443,334, forward strand.
GTAACAGACTTCATTGACCCTGCCCTGTTGGAAAATGTATTTTAATATTGTAAAAGAAGCTTTTGTCAGCGGTTGATAATGGACTACAAACAGATGCATTGTGGGTGCATGAGTTTTCATCATGGAGAGCACTTCTTCACTTTGTTGGGTATTTGTGTTTCGATCAGACTTCAATAAATAACCTGATCTATTTCACCAAAGTGGATCAGGTTAACTTCCCGTTGTCCTTTTATTGAGTGGCCAAGAAATATCATTTATTAAACCGGCTCGAGATCGCTACGATTTGAAAATACACAACCGGAAGAAATCTACCTCTTCCTCACAGAGCCCCTCCCTCCAACACACACGAACACGCACATGACCAATGAGGGCACGAGATCAGTGTGTGCCCCGAGGGAAGGCTGACAGGCAGGTAGGTCGTCCAGTTACTTTAGCCGGCTCACTGATTGGTCGAGCTTTTTACAGCGCCACAGATGATATATTTTAATGTATTTCTCGTCAAAGCACTTCAGATATTCGTTGCTATCGGGATGTTCAGAGCATTCCATGGAATATAACACAAAGTGTATCTCGAGCCGGTTTCTGAAACTTATTTATGGATTATAATCTTTATATGTAATCGTCCCAGGGGAGGTGTTGCTCATTTTATAACGAGTATATTACCCTATGTGTATTTACCACAGTGTGTTATTAAGACTAAATCATTAACATGTATTTGAATGAGGTCCCTGGCTGATACAACAACGCTCAGTGTTGCGGCTTCACGGGTTAAGTTTATTTAACGTCACTTCCGCCTCTTCTGTTCAAAGAGCCTTCAAAATAAAACACCATGTTAGAAGTACTCAGATCTTGTACTTGAGTAGAAGTACTCGGATATTATACTTGAGTAAAAGTAGAAGTACTCAGATCGTGTACTTCATTAAAAGTAGAAGTACTCTGAACTTGTACTTCATTAAAAGTAGAAGTACTCAGATCTTGTACTTGAGTAGAAGTACTCGGATATTATACTTGAGTAAAACTAGAAGTACTCAGATCGTGTACTTCATTAAAAGTAGAAGTACTCTGAACTTGTACTTCATTAAAAGTAGAAGTACTCAGATCTTGTACTTGAGTAAAAGTAGAAGTACTCGGGTATTGTACTTGAGTAAAACTAGAAGTACTCAGATATTGTACTTCATTAAAAGTAGAAGTACTCTGAACTTGTACTTCATTAAAAGTAGAAGTACTCAGATCTTGTACTTGAGTAGAAGTACTCGGATATTGTACTTCACAGGATGTGGGAGTCTGTCCTGTGTTCTCTAACTCCTGAATAAAGGTCCATCTTATCCTCCGCTCTTATTTTGAAGGAGCGATCTGCAGTTCCGGTGACGTCTCGATATAAACTGTCACCGAGTCAGTTGCATCAGAACATAAACCACCGCTGCCTTCATCAAGTCTACGGAAATCAGTTAGAAACCAGGCAAGTGGATTATTCTTAATTAATGTGTGTTTTATTTTAAACTAAGTTTTAGTTACTCAAGTATTCTGTTCAAAAAAAAACTGCTCGCTAACTTTCTGTAATAGCTCATTAATAAAAGGTATGAACACATTTAGAGCACAACCATTGCCCCATTCTGAATTACTATTGTGTGTTTAAATGTTCGGCTTGCACTCCCGAGCAGGAATCACTCGCGTGCCATCTCCGCCGGCCATGTGCTGAAAGAAATACAATTATTTGACATTTAAATGTTAATAATTGAAGGTTTTTTTTCTTCTGCCGAATTATTAAATATGTGTTTATTAATTGGAGTTTGTAACCATGTTGTTAGATGTTTATTTCTTTCGTTAGAGATAATACAATTTTAAAAAGGTCGGATTTTGAAGGTTTGGGTTAAGGTGCTCTGGATAGCGAACATTTATTGTGAAGTAGGTGGAAGGGAAATTAACCTATTTAACATGAAATGGTAAAAAGTTAAGATTTTCTCTCTGCCGAATTGATAAGTATGTATTATTTAATGAGATAACTAACTGCGTTGTTGGATGAGTATTTATTTAGTTATTGCTGATGCAATCTCAAAAAGGTGGGGTTTACAGCTCACATGTAAAGTAGGAGGAAGAAAAGGAATCCAACTATCATTATTTTATATATCATTTATATTTTGTCTGTGCCGAATTGAAAAACACAATGTATTATTTCATGAAAGATCGATAGCCATGTTTTTAGATGTTTATTTATTTCGTTATAGTTGATGCAATCTTAAAAATGTGGGATTTTGAATCGAGTTTGGTTTAAGGTGCTCTGGACACATGTATTGTATCGTAAGCTGAACGATTGTGACAGCAGGTGGCACTTTTATACAGCTCTGGCGATCCACTAACCACACACACACTCACCACACACACACACACACCACACACACACACACACACACACACACACCACACACACACACACACACACACACACACACACACACACACACACACACACACACACACACAGCAGGGTGGACCGGGTCGTTTATGCTGACTTGTGAGAAATCTTTCCATTTTCGATCTGTCTGTGTTCACATGGGCAAGGCAAGTTTATTTATACAGCACCTTTCAACACAAGGCAATTCAAAGTGCTTTAAAAAAATATGAAAGTCATGAAGAAAATGGCATTTAAAATCAGTCATTAAAAAGATAAGATAATAAAAGAAACAAAAAATACATGGGTAAAAGTTACAGTGCAGTTTAAGATGTGACAAGTTCAATTAGAAGCAGCGGCAAAAAGTCAAGTCTTCTTGCTGGATTTGAAAGTAGTCCGAGTTGCAGCGTGAATCTCCGCCCCCGACACACAAGCAGCGGTTTGATTGGCTAGAGCTTGTACTGGCATATTATTTGATTGGCTGACGCTTCCACCGAAAGCTTCAAAAGTTGAACATTGCTCAACTTCTGCAGCCTGAAACATAGATAGATTTTAACACTAGATGACTCACCCGCGCTGCTGGCCAATGGAGACCGACGTCGCCACGCGGCCGCCATCTTGCTACAGGCAGTGCTCTCATTCGTAACATTATATTTCAAAAGGTTTGGTTTTTTATAAACATCAAAGATGTAGTTATGATACTGCACACTTATAATCATGGACTTTCATATGAAAATAACATTAATCAGATAAAGCAATAGCTATACACACACACAAGGTATTTATATTAAATATTTGCCGGTGTATATATTTCCATTTATTTTTATTATATTGTTAATATTTAAAATAAATTATAAAATTAAAATACATTTATATTTTATATATAAAAAATCGTCTCATGTTCCCACTCTGTAAGCCAAGAGTTGTTAATTTAGCCTTAGCTTGAAGAACAGGGACACAACTAATGACAATAGCACATGTTGGTATATTATTTAGATATTCACACCTTTATCAGAAGAACCAAACCAACATAACATGTGCTCACAGACAGGCCAGCTCTGTCTAATTTATCACAATTATTTTGGACATGAGATCTTCATATCATCCTAGTTTTGTATTTAGTTTCTAGATTTGTAAACAAATCCAGAACCTTTGAAATATGTTATTGAAAAAAGACCAAGAATAATATAAACTGTACCATGTGTCCTTTTGTGTCCTTCTGTAGTCCATTTGTGGTTGGTCTTGTCTCACCCCGGCTGATATATCACACAATCCACTGTTTAAATGGTTCCCTATATTGCCCCTATGCCCCTGTAAGGGGTCCTTGGGTGTTATGAAAGGCGGCCCCCCAACATAAATGTATTATTATTAGGGCCGGGACTTTAACGCGTTAATTAAGATTAATTAATTACACAAAAATTAACGCATTTTAATCGCACTTATTTTTGCACAGCGGAACGTTTCTCACTGGATGAGTTTCAGGCGTACCGATTACACTGGAGCACCAACTCACGTTCATGACTTCAGCATGGGACTTCAAACAACAACAAACCACGGTGAACAAGAGTCAAACATGAACGAACAAGCTGATGAGACCGCTTTGGTCGCCCCGTGGATGGGACACTTTGTTTTAGAAAACGGACGGATGGAAGCGTCGATAAGAGCCGCAGCACATCAAGCCTAAAGTCTCACCTGAATGCAAAGCATGTAGCAGCTAGCATGTAGCAGCTAGCATGTAGCAGCTAGCATGGACGTTAGCCCGACTCCGAGTGCAAGGAACCACACCCTGACCCAACCCACACTCAACCAGACGACTGGTTTCAGGGCCAGGATCAGTCAGTCCACGTCTGAGAGAGTAACCAGCTCCCTGGCTCTCTGGACTGCACTCGACTGTCGACCACTTGGAGTCACATCCATGTGGAAACTGCTTCTCACTGTTCTCAGGTCAGATATGGATATTTGATTAAAAATGCGATTAATTTCGATTAATTAATTACAAAGCCTCTAATTCATTAGATTAATTTTTTTAATCGAGTCCCGGCTCTAATTATTATTATTATTAAGAAGAACAACTTGGTGTGGAGGGGAGGGGATGCAGGAAGCAGGAGCAGGTGGGGGTGGGGAGAGATGGGGCTTCAAGGGTCAAGGTTATTTGTTTTAAATGTGTCTTGGAGATAAGGACCAGCTGCACACAATAAAATACAGAATAACACAAAACCAATAAGACACACGGTGACACATGGCACACCAACAATCAATCATCGTCCAGCCTCAGCTTTGGTATTCTTTCACAACCATGTTACGGGTTTATTAGACTGAGCAAACATAAACATATGTGGTGATCCCACGGGTTCTTGTTTCCAGACTGCGGTGATTAGAGCATCCGTAGGCTGCACACAAGTCCGGCATAGTCAGGTACTTCTGTAAACACAAAGCCAGCAAATTCCTGTATCAAAATGCAAGATGTTTTTAACAAGCCAAACCACTTGGAAGAAATCATGTGTAACTTCAGTTGTGTTGAAAGAAAGAGCCGTTCTGCCTCTCCCACTGTATACTGTAATACTAGGTCTCACTCACAGCCTCTTGTTATTAGCCAGCTAATAAATACAACCACATACACAAAGAAAAGCTGCAAGTTCAACATGTCCAAGCATCCTGTATCATAGCCACGCTCATCATGTTTCTAATAAACCAAACCGTTTGTAAATCAGTCAAGATTTCAGCGAGTTAAGAGTATCTTCGTGCAGATCGCTCACCTGACAACAGCTACCATGACGCGAATCAGAGTAACCGTTGACTGTGGCAAGATGGCGGCCGGTCAGCTACGCTGGAAAATCTCCCATGAGCCATCTAGTGTTTATATATATCAATGGCATGTGTCACTACCCGATCCGTCCCCCTGCCCGATCGGTACTGCGCATGTGCGAGATGTTCCGGAAGTCCGGACGGCAACCCAAGAAGGACACTTGACACAGTGGCTTTTAGCAAAGCTCAAAAAGAAAAACCGAGAGAGATGAGTTATTGTTGTTACAACGTGACTTCACTATTATCTAACAACTCTTCTTATTGAGTTATTTTATTTGGGGTTAAGGACATCGTCAGAATAAGTGAGGAATGGATTTAACTTCTGTTTGACAGCTATCATACTGAATACATATTTACTGTGAATGTGTGCAAACATGTATGGCATATGTGTCCATCGTGGGTTGCCGTCCGGAGTTGTCCAATATGGCGGACCATCTCGCACATGCGCAGTACCGATCGGGCAGGGGGACGGATCGGGTAGTGACAGCTAGGGCTGCACGATTTTGGGAAAAAAATCTAATTGCGATTTTTCTGACAAATATTGCGATGGCGATATTAGTTTTTAAGCGACCCAACGGAGGTTTATTGTAAAATGCCGCCATAACTCCAGCTAGGAAGGTCGTATCAACGTCCCGTCTCTAGCGCACCGCAGCCCGAGCTACGAGTGAAAGAACTAAACCTACATGAAACTTCCGTTGGGTTGCTTTAAAGTCGAGCTTCAGTTTGAGATTCTCCCTGTGATAGAAACACGTGATGGAGCGTCACTGACCTGACTCAGAAACCATCTGAAGCTCCACTGGAAGCCATTTGGAAAGGGCAGGCACTTTCAAGGCACTTGGCAGCTGATTGGATCAATCTGTCTATCGCCTTCTATCAGGGGCCACTTCTGATTGGTTAACAATGGCTGGTACACGTGGAGCACAGCTCTTCTGATTGGTGTGGACGACTGACACACAAGAAGAAGAAAAAAGAAATGTAAAAAAAAGTTTAAAAAAATCGCAGGCTTTGCAATTTGATAATCGCATCATCTCGAATCGCGATTTCGATTTAAAATCGATGAATCGTTCAGCCCTAGTGCAGCTGAAACGCCGGAAAGCTCGCTCTGCTTCCCACAATGCAGTTCGGCGAAAAGTGACGTCACCCCATTCAAAGTGGGGTGACGTCCCAACGGCGTTGGAAACCGTTTCTGAAGCTGTCGAAGCTGGAGTGTGGGCGGGCTGCAGTTAGTGACCCCGCAAGAGTGTGTGTGTGTGTAGTGTGTGTGTGTGTGTGTGTGTGTGTGTGTGTGTGTGTGTGTGTGTGTGTGTGTGTGTGTGTGTGTGTGTGTGTGTGTGTGTGTGTGTGTGTGTGTGTGTGTGTGTGTGTGTGTGTGTGTGTGTGTGTGTGTGTGTGTGTGTGTGTGTGTGTGGTGTGTGTGTGTGTGTGTGTGTGTGTGTGTGTGTGTGTGTGTGTGTGTGTGTGTGTGTGTGTTCTATACAAAACAATGGGGTTGCTCGGCCAATTGTAGCAACTCCAAGCTACCCCCTGGCCCCTGGGTGGCAGTCAGTCCGGCTCCACCAGAAAAAACATGAACCAGAAATGTTTCTTTCTAAAACCACAAAACATTTCAAGAAACTAAAACATTTAACTAAAAACTAAAAACTTGAACGTCTGGTATCTGGGCTCTAATCTGCTCACTCACAGACCCTCTCTTCCTGTTGCCCCTCCCCAGCAGAGATGTGTGGTATCTGGGCGTTGTTCGGCAGCGATGAGTGCCTGTCGGTGCAGGTCACCAGCGCCATGAGGATCGCTCACCGCGGCCCCGACGCTTTCCGTTTCGAGAACGTTAACGGCTTCACAAACTGCTGCTTCGGGTTCCACCGGCTGGCCGTGATCGACCAGCTGTACGGCATGCAGCCGATGCGCATCAAGAAGTTCCCCTTCCTGTGGCTGTGCTACAACGGAGAGATCTACAACCACCTCGCGGTCAGTATAAAGTGAACAGGGATTTACACGGCAGCTGTCAGACGGAGCAACACGTAGTAAAACACGGATAATACACACACGATAAAGTATTAAAACATGCATCAAGAGGTTCCCCTTCCTGTGGCTGTGCGGCAACGGGGAGATGCTGACAGAGATATCAGCGCGCATGCACAGGTGATACAAGTCTGTGTCCGTGTGTCCCTGCAGCTGAATAAGAAGTTTGGCTTCGAGCCCCAGACGGCGGTGGACGGGGAGGTTCTGCTGCACCTGTACGACCGCTTTGGGATCAAGAAGATGGCGACGCTGCTGGACGGGGTGTTCGCCTTCATCCTGCTGGACACGGAGAAGAAGAAGGTGTTCGTGGGGAGAGACACGTACGGAGTGAGGCCGCTCTTCAAACTGAGCACGGACGACGGGTTCCTGGCTCTCTGCTCGGAGGCCAAAGGTACCGTGGCTCTGCGGCCTTCCTTTGTATGTATTGATGGAACGCGGTCAGTGTGTCATTAATACACCTGTCTCCTCCAGAGATATGAGTATCAAACGGAGCTCCGACGTTGTTTACGTCCGGAGACATCTTGTATGCGGGCGTCATGTTCTCCAGAGAATTTATATATCTTATAAAAAAAGATCAGAGTACTCATACCACATCGTTCTGATAACTCTGTTCTTTTGCTCCAGGCCTCACAGAGATCACTCATGCCATGACGTCTCCTGCCAGCATCGATCCGGTGCTCCCGGGACACTTCGAGGAGTTCGACCTGAAGCAGAACGGGAAGGTTAGCTCCGTTCAGATGGAGGAGTTTCACTGCTGCACCGACCGGCCCGAGCACGCCGTCTGCGACTCGCTGGGGACGCTGCCATCAGGTGGAGAGAACAGATTTAACTCTCATGAGCAGCTGAAGCGTCCCAGGCCCCGCAACACAGCCATTTATTTATATTATCTAGCGTTGGTTCGATTTCAGGAAGCACTTTGAATTAATTATTTAGTATAAAACTGATGTTTCTCCGCAGGTTTTGACGAGGAAACGGTGAAGAGCAACATCAGGAGTCTGTTTGAGAACGCAGTGAAGAAACGCCTCATGGCTCAGAGGAGGATCGGCTGTCTGCTGTCAGGTGGAATCATACCCTTAGATTTCTTAAAGCAGAAGGCATATTTACCTGGGTGACGCGCTCTGATGCCGTCTGGAGGCTAACTGCTGTTGGTGGAGGAGCTATACAATCAGCTCTGTGTTGATTGACAGCTGTGTGTTGATTGACAGGTGGGCTGGACTCCAGTCTGGTTGCAGCCACTCTGATGAAGCTGGCTAAAGAGGAGACGCTGCCGTATCAAATCCAGACTTTCTCCATCGGATCAGAGGACAGTCCGGACATCCTCGCTGCTCGAAAGGTCAGGAACACACAGACAGGCTTTATAAAGGTTCACAAGTTAAAGTGGACATATCATGCTATATTTGAAACATATATTGTAGGGCCATACCTATACAAAACATGTCGGAGAAGTTTTTTGCTTAAAATCCCAAACAGATCACCCAGTGCCTCAAACTGCTCAAACCCCTCTTTTGCAGCCCTGTTCCAAACAGGCTGATTCTGTGACTGTCTAGCCACGCCCCTTTGTAGCTGCTGCTAGCCACGCCCCTTTGTAGCTGATGCTAGCCACGCCCCTTTGTAGCATCATGCCGCTTTCCCCTGCTAAGAGTTTCCTACCCGGGAGAAGCTCGGCTAAACGCTGCGGTGATTCAATGCCATATTATGTTCCCAACCACGAAGCACTATTTCTGAAACGGTAAGGAGCTCAAACCTTTCTCTCCCGCAGGGTTTACCACAGGGACATTACACATATTCTCTCCAGTAGCCTACAGCGTTAGCTCGCTGAGTACAGGCACATTACTCCCAAAACACGCCGCACATTGTTTCTGATACAGCGCATAGCTTGACATGTTCTTTCTGAAGTGTGTACCGCTAGAACCGAGCCATTATATGTGTTATATATAACGGCTTTACTCTAAGCCGCCTGCAGACATCCTGCTGAGTACACAGACACACAGCGAAGACTGTATACGGAGACGATAGGTTGGGACGTGTGCCGGAGACGATAGGTTGGGACGTGTCACGTGTGCCGGAGACAATAGGTTGGGACGTGTGCCGGAGACAATAGGTTGGGACGTGTGCTGGAGACGATAGGTTGGGATGCGTCACGTGTGCGGAGACGATAGGTTGGGACGCGTCACGTGTGCTGGAGACGATAGGTTGGGACGCGTCACGTGTGCTGGAGACGATAGGTTGGGACGCGTCACGTGTGCCGGAGACGATAGGTTGGGACGCGTCACGTGTGCCGGAGACGATAGGTTGGGACGTGTCACGTGTGCCGGAGACAATAGGTTGGGACGTGTGCCGGAGACAATAGGTTGGGACGTGTGCTGGAGACGATAGGTTGGGATGTGTCACGTGTGCCGGAGACGATAGGTTGGGACGCGTCACGTGTGCCGGAGACGATAGGTTGGGACGCGTCACGTGTGCCGGAGACGATAGGTTGGGACGTGTCACGTGTGCCGGAGACGATAGGTTGGGACGTGTCACGTGTGCTGGAGACGATAGGTTGGGACGTGTCACGTGTGCCGGAGACAATAGGTTGGGACGTGTCACGTGTGCCGGAGACAATAGGTTGGGACGTGTGCTGGAGACGATAGGTTGGGATGTGTCACGTGTGCCGGAGACGATAGGTTGGGACGCGTCACGTGTGCCGGAGACGATAGGTTGGGACGCGTCACGTGTGCCGGAGACGATAGGTTGGGACGCGTCACGTGTGCCGGAGACGATAGGTTGGGACGTGTCACGTGTGCCGGAGACGATAGGTTGGGACGTGTCACGTGTGCCGGAGACAATAGGTTGGGACGTGTGCTGGAGACGATAGGTTGGGATGTGTGCCGGAGACGATAGGTTGGGACGTGTCACGTGTGCCGGAGACAATAGGTTGGGACGTGTGCCGGAGACAATAGGTTGGGACGTGTGCTGGAGACGATAGGTTGGGATGCGTCACGTGTGCCGGAGACGATAGGTTGGGACGCGTCACGTGTGCGGAGACGATAGGTTGGGACGCGTCACGTGTGCTGGAGACGATAGGTTGGGACGCGTCACGTGTATACGGAGACGATAGGTTTGGGACGTGTCACGTGTGCCGGAGACAATAGGTTGGGACGTGTGCCGGAGACAATAGGTTGGGACGTGTGCTGGAGACGATAGGTTGGGATGCGTCACGTGTGCTGGAGACGATAGGTTGGGACGCGTCACGTGTGCTGGAGACGATAGGTTGGAACGCGTCACGTGTATACGGAGACGATAGGGTTGGGACGTGTTGCGTGTGCCGGAGACAATAGGTTGGGATGTGTCACGTGTGCTGGAGACGATAGGTTGGGACGCGCCACGTGTGCCGGAGACGATAGTTTGGGACGTGTGCCGGAGACGGTAGGTTGGGACGCGTCACGTGTGCCGGAGACAATAGGTTGGGACGTGTCACGTGTGCCGGAGACGATAGGTTGGGACGTGTCACGTGTGCAGGAGACGATAGGTTGGGACGTGTCACGTGTGCCGGAGACGATAGGTTGGGACGTGTCACGTGTGCCGGAGACGATAGGTTGGGACGTGTCACGTGTGCCGGAGACGATAGGTTGGGACGTGTCACGTGTGCTGGAGACGATAGGTTGGGACGTGTCACGTGTGCCGGAGACGATAGGTTGGGACGTGTCACGTGTGCCGGAGACGATAGGTTGGGACGTGTCACGTGTGCCGGAGACGATTGGTTGGGACGTGTCACGTGTGCCGGAGACGATAGGTTGGGACGTGTGCCGGAGACGATAGGTTGGGACGTGTCACGTGTGCCGGAGACGATAGGTTGGGACGTGTCACGTGTGCCGGAGACGATAGGTTGGGACGTGTCACGTGTGCCGGAGACGATAGGTTGGGACGTGTCACGTGTGCCGGAGACGATAGGTTGGGACGTGTCACGTGTGCCGGAGACGATAGGTTGGGACGTGTCACGTGTGCCGGAGACGATAGGTTGGGACGTGTCACGTGTGCCGGAGACGATAGGTTGGGACGTGTCACGTGTGCGGAGACGATAGGTTGGGACGTGTGCCGGAGACGATAGGTTGGGACGTGTGCCGGAGACGATAGGTTGGGACGTGTGCCGGAGACGATAGGTTGGGACGTGTCACGTGTATACGGAGACGATAGGTTGGGACGTGTCACGTGTATACGGAGACGATAGGTTGGGACGTGTCACGTGTGCCAGAGACGATAGGTTGGGACGTGTCACGTGTGCCGGAGACGATAGGTTGGGACGTGTCACGTGTGCCGGAGACAATAGGTTGGGACGTGTCACGTGTGCCGGAGACGATATGTTGGGACGTGTGCTGGAGACGACAGGTTGGGACGTGTCACGTGTGCCGGAGACAATAGGTTGGGACGTGTGCTGGAGACGACAGGTTGGGACGTGTCACGTGTGCCGGAGACAATAGGTTGGGACGTGTGCCGAAGACGATAGGTTGGGACGTGTGCCGGAGACGATAGGTTGGGACGCGTTACGTGTATACGGAGACGATAGGTTGGGACGTGTGCCGGAAACGATAGGTTGGGACGCGTTACGTGTATACGGAGGCGATCGGTTGGGACGTGTCACGTGTGCCGGAGACAATAGGTTGGGACGTGTGCCGGAGACGATAGGTTGGGACGTGTGCCGGAGACGATAGGTTGGGACGTGTGCCGGAGACGATAGGTTGGGACGTGTGCCGGAGACGATAGGTTGGGACGTGTGCCGGAAACGATAGGTTGGGACGCGTTACGTGTATACGGAGGCGATAGGTTGGGACGTGTCACGTGTGCCGGAGACGATAGGTTGGGACGTGTGCCGGAGGCGATAGGTTGGGACGTGTCACATGTGCCCGAGACGATAGGTTGGGACGTGTCACGTATATACGGAGGCGATAGGTTGGGACGTGTCACGTATATACGGAAACGATAGGTTGGGACGCGTTACGTGTATACGGAGGCGATAGGTTGGGACGTGTCACGTGTGCCGGAGACAATAGGTTGGGACGTGTGCCGGAAACGATAGGTTGGGACGCGTTAGGTGTATACAGAGGCGATAGGTTGGGACGTGTCACGTGTGCCGGAGACGATAGGTTGGGACGTGTGCCGGAGGCGATAGGTTGGGACGTGTCACATGTGCCCGAGACGATAGGTTGGGACGTGTCACGTATATACGGAGGCGATAGGTTGGGACGTGTCACATGTGCCGGAGACGATAGGTTGGGACGTGTGCCGGAGGCGATAGGTTGGGACGTGTCACATGTGCCCGAGACGATAGGTTGGGACGTGTCACGTATATACGGAGGCGATAGGTTGGGACGTGTCACGTGTATACGGAGGCGATAGGTTGGGACGTGTCACGTGTGCCGGAGACATAGGTTGGGACGTGTGCCGGAGACGATAGGTTGGGACGTGTGCCGGAAACGATAGGTTGGGACGCGTTAGTGTATACAGAGGCGATAGGTTGGGACGTGTCACGTGTGCCGGAGACGATAGGTTGGGACGTGTGCCGGAGGCGATAGGTTGGGACGTGTCACATGTGCCCGAGACGATAGGTTGGGACGTGTCACGTATATACGGAGGCGATAGGTTGGGACGTGTCACATGTACCCGAGACGATAGGTTGGGACGTGTCACGTATATATGGAGGCGATAGGTTGGGACGTGTGCCAGAGACGACAGGTTGGGACGTGTCACGTGTATGCGGAGACGATAGGTTGGGACGTGTCACGTGTGCCGAGACAATAGGTTGGGACGTGTGCCGGATGTCGCCAATGACGTCATAGGATTTTTTTTTAGAGATGGTACGGAGGAGAAGAGAGAGGGTTTTGTTTTCTGACACGTTGTGAGTTCCCTGACAAACCGGGGACACATATTTATGTATAAAGGACATCAAAAAGTGCATTTTGCATGACAGGTCCTCTTTAAATTGAGCCTTTTTAAAGAGTACCAATTCTGCTTGTTGGTGTGTTCCCTCTCCTGTCGTGTGTTCTTTAGGTTTTAGTGCATGTAAACGGTCTGCAAACGCTAAAATCCCTGTCTCTCTCAGCAGTGTTTTTAGTAATTGTTCATTTCCCTCAGGTTGCCGCTCACATCGGCAGCGAGCACCACGAGGTGAACTTCAGCGCGGAGGAGGGGATCCGGGCGGTGGAGGAAGTGATCTTCCACCTGGAGACGTACGACATCACCACCGTACGAGCCTCCGTCGGTGAGTGTTAGAGAACTCTCCCTCGTCATCGTCTTGATCTTCAGCCTCAGGATCCGTGTGTCTGTGGTCCTCTCCAGAAGGGAAGGAGTCATCACATACAGAGACTAGTTCCTGAGCAGTGTCCTTCACATGCTGACATCCAGAGAGGGAGTCACACAGTCACAAGATGGAGGGGTAGAAAGCAGTATTCAATGTTTACTTCAGATTAGCTCCACGTCAGGAATGAGCATGCTTGATGCCTCTCTCCATAATGAGCATGCTTGATGTCTCTCTCCATAATGAGCATGCTTGATGTCTCTCTCCATAGAGGCTGAGTCATCATGTTCATCACAGAGCTATCACCTGCCTCAAGCAGTCCTGATGCTCTTCTGGGTCATCACACATCCTGTCATGCTCACAGCTACAGTTGATACCCTTGTTAGCATGCTGGGAAACATTGTAGAGAAGAAATACAAAGTGTGTTAAACCAGAAAGATGTAGGTGGAACATGGCCGTCATTCTGTACGCCTAAATCTACACCTCGTGAGCGAAACACATCCTATATATACTTTTACATATTCTTTCATGGCAATTTTAGCAACTGATTGATTTACTATACATATATATATATATATATATGAAAGCAGACGTATAGCTAGCCTCCTCTATTCCTCTAAATGAGGTTGCTTATTAAAAGAACGTGTAAATCTGAGCTACAGGAAACTCAACATTCCAATAAAAAGATAACTACTTATCAACAAACCAGCTGATCGTACTTCTAGGTTTCATCGCAGTGATTATCTTACTCATCATGTTCATGCAGAGAGTCGAGCGCTGTGGGAGAAACCACTTTGCAGGGGAGTCACCGACTCAAGGAGACACGGGGAGCTGGAGCTCTGAGGTCAGACACTGAGGGAGGATTCACCTCACGGGTCTGAGGGTCTGAGGGTCTGAGGGTCAGAGGGTCTGAGGGTCAGAGGGTCTGAGGGTCAGAGGGTCTGAGTCCACGGAGAGGTGCCACGTCAATCAGAAGACCTCTACCCGGAGCTGTGTGTGCTCAGAGAGGACAGCAGGTGTGTGTGCTCAGAGAGGACAGCAGGTGTGTGTGCTCAGAGAGGACAGCAGGTGTGTGTGCTCAGTGAGGACAGCAGGTGTGTGTGCTCAGAGAGGACAGCAGCAGGTGTGTGTGCTCAGAGAGGACAGCAGGTGTGTGTGCTCAGTGAGGACAGCAGCAGGTGTGTGTGCTCAGAGAGGACAGCAGGTGTGTGTGCTCAGTGAGGACAGCAGGTGTGTGTGCTCAGTGAGGACAGCAGGTGTGTGTGCTCAGTGAGGACAGCAGGTGTGTGTGCTCAGTGAGGACAGCAGGTGTGTGTGCTCAGAGAGGACAGCAGGTGTGTCAGTGGGACCAGTGATGTGCTCAGTGAGGACAGCAGGTGTGTGTGCTCAGAGAGGACAGCAGGTGTGTGTGCTCAGTGAGGACAGCAGGTGTGTGTGCTCAGTGAGGACAGCAGTGTGTGTCAGTGCAGGTGTGTGTGCTCAGTGAGGACAGCAGGTGTGTGTGCTCAGTGAGGACAGCAGGTGAGTGTGCTCAGTGAGGACAGCAGGTGTGTGTGCTCAGAGAGGACAGCAGGTGTGTGTGCTCAGTGAGGACAGCAGGTGTGTGTGCTCAGTGAGGACAGCAGGTGAGTGTGCTCAGTGAGGACAGCAGGTGTGTGTGCTCAGAGAGGACAGCAGGTGTGTGTGCTCAGTGAGGACAGCAGGTGTGTGTGCTCAGTGAGGACAGCAGGTGTGTGTGCTCAGTGAGGACAGCAGGTGTGTGTGCTCAGTGAGGACAGCAGGTGTAGTGTGCTCAGTGAGGACAGCAGGTGTGTGTGCTCAGTGAGGACAGCAGGAGCTCATACACTGGGCCACACTTCGGGGCCTTGGGAGATATACAACAGCCTTAAGGTTCTTAATCCGGTCGTCTGTCAGTGTAACGTTCTGAGTATGAATCCGTGCATGAGAGCAGAGTTCCTCTGCGTTGAGACGGAGCATCTGTTCGTCGCGTAAAGCCCTCGCTCACTTTAAACCAGGGGTGCCAAACTCAATTTCACCGCGGGCCACATTAGCATTATGGTTGCACTCAAAGGGCCGGTTGTAACTATTTAAATATACATAAATATAAATATATAATATAAAATAATGTAAATAATATTATATTATATTATTGCCTCTGAATTGGATTATTATCGCATAGGGTAATAACTAACTACGTCTGAAAGCAGAAGTCCAGGGCAAATCACTGCAAGTCTCTTCAGTGTGCATGTCACAAAACGAGATGCATTGTGGGACATGTAGTTTATGGGCAACCTGCTTCTGTAAAGCGGCATGTAACCGTATAATAAACGTATTATATTCTTTGCAATCTCTTGCGGGGCCACATGAAATGAAGTCGCGGGCCGGATTTGGCCCCCGGGCCTTGAGTTTGACACCCCTGCTCTAGACCAATCAATGCAGTCGATCATAAACGCGGTTTCTTCTCAGCTTCTCAGGCTTCTGTTTGCTCGCTCTCTTTCAGACGGGCACCCTGACCCTCTTTCAGACGGGCACCCTGACTCTCTTTCAGACGGGCACCCTGACTCTCTCTTTCAGACGGGCACCCTGACTCTCTCTTTCAGACGGGCACCCTGACCTCTCTTTCAGACGGGCACCCTGACTCTCTCTTTCAGACGGGCACCCTGACTCTCTCTTTCAGACGGGCACCCTGACTCTCTCTTTCAGACGGGCACCCTGACTCTCTCTTTCAGACGGGCACCCTGACCCTCTCTTTCAGACGGGCACCCTGACTCTCTCTTTCAGACGGGCACCCTGACCCTCTCTTTCAGACGGGCACCCTGACTCTCTCTTTCAGACGGGCACCCTGACTCTCTCTTTCAGACGGGCACCCTGACTCTCTCTTTCAGACGGGCACCCTGACTCTCTCTTTCAGACGGGCACCCTGACCCTCTTTCAGACGGGCACCCTGACCCTCTTTCAGACGGGCACCCTGACCCTCTCTTTCAGACGGGCACCCTGACTCTCTCTTTCAGACGGGCACCCTGACTCTCTCTTTCAGACGGGCACCCTGACTCTCTCTTTCAGACGGGCACCCTGACCCTCTTTCAGACGGGCACCCTGACCCTCTTTCAGACGGGCACCCTGACTCTCTCTTTCAGACGGGCACCCTGACTCTCTCTTTCAGACGGGCACCCTGACCCTCTTTCAGACGGGCACCCTGACTCTCTCTTTCAGACGGGCACCCTGACCCTCTCTTTCAGACGGGCACCCTGACCCTCTTTCAGACGGGCACCCTGACCCTCTTTCAGACGGGCACCCTGACTCTCTCTTTCAGACGGGCACCCTGACCCTCTTTCAGACGGGCACCCTGACTCTCTCTTTCAGACGGGCACCCTGACCCTCTTTCAGACGGGCACCCTGACCCTCTTTCAGACGGGCACCCTGACTCTCTCTTTCAGACGGGCACCCTGACTCTCTCTTTCAGACGGGCACCCTGACCCTCTTTCAGACGGGCACCCTGACTCTCTCTTTCAGACGGGCACCCTGACCCTCTTTCAGACGGGCACCCTGACCCTCTTTCAGACGGGCACCCTGACTCTCTCTTTCAGACGGGCACCCTGACCCTCTTTCAGACGGGCACCCTGACCCTCTTTCAGACGGGCACCCTGACCCTCTTTCAGACGGGCACCCTGACCCTCTTTCAGACGGGCACCCTGACCCGTGGGACTGAAGTGTGCGTCTGTGTCCTCAGGGATGTTCCTGGTGGCGAAGTACATCAGAGAGCAGTCGGACAGCGTGGTGATCTTCTCCGGAGAAGGAGCCGACGAGCTCACGCAGGGATACCTCTACTTCCACAAGGTGGCTTACAGTCCGCCGTGCGCTGAGCGCTGCCGTCGATCCCCCGTAGCTTCAGTCACAGAACGTTGACCGTTTGAATCACGTGAGGACGTGTCTTAACGGTTTGTCTCGTCCTCCAGGCTCCGTCCCCCCGGGCGTCTGCAGAGGAGAGCGTCCGTCTGATGAAGGAGCTCTACCTGTTCGACGCGCTGAGAGCGGACCGGACCACCGCGGCCCACGGGTACACACGACACACTGCACACACACACACACACACACACACACACACACACACTGAACACCGCTGCACACACACACACACACACACACACACACACACACACGCACACACACACACACACGTAACACCTTCTGCACGCACACACACACACACACACACACTACACCTGCACACACACACACACACACACACACACACACACACACTGTAACACCTGCTGCACACACACACACACACACACACACTCACACACAACACGCTACACCCACACACACACACACACACACTAACACCTGCTGCACACACACACACACACACACACACACTGTAACACCTGCTACACTCACACACACACACACACACACACACACAACACTGCTCACACACACACACACACACACACACACACACACACACACACACTAACACCTGCTGCACCACACACACACACACACACACACACAGTAACACCTGCTGCACACACACACACTAACACCTGCTACACCCACACACACACACACACACACACACTGTAACACCTGCTGCACACACACACACACACACACTGGCACCTGCTGCACACACACACACACACACACACACACACACACACACTGACACCTGCTGCACACACATACACACACACACGCACACACACACTAACACCTGCTGCACACGCACACACACCACACCACACCACTCACGATTCACTGATTGATACATCTCATGTCTTCTGCATCCCAGTTCCTGAAGAGTGAAGTCTGTATATCTGTTGTTGTTCCTGAAGAGTGAAGTCTGTATCTGTTGTTGTTCCTGAAGAGTGAAGTCTGTATATCTGTTGTTGTTCCTGAAGAGTGAAGTCTGTATATCTGTTGTTGTTCCTGAAGAGTGAAGTCTGTATATCTGTTGTTGTTCCTGAAGAGTGAAGTCTGTATCTGTTGTTGTTCCTGAAGAGTGAAGTCTGTATCTGTTGTTGTTCCTGAAGAGTGAAGTCTGTATTTGTTGTTGTTCCTGAAGAGTGAAGTCTGTATCTGTTGTTGTTCCTGAAGAGTGAAGTCTGTGTATCTGTTGTTGTTCCTGAAGAGTGAAGTCTGTATATCTGTTGTTGTTCCTGAAGAGTGAAGTCTGTATATCTGTTGTTGTTCCTGAAGAGTGAAGTCTGTATATCTGTTGTTGTTCCTGAAGAGTGAAGTCTGTATCTGTTGTTGTTCCTGAAGAGTGAAGTCTGTATATCTGTTGTTGTTCCTGAAGAGTGAAGTCTGTATCTGTTGTTGTTCCTGAAGAGTGAAGTCTGTATATCTGTTGTTGTTCCTGAAGAGTGAAGTCTGTATATCTGTTGTTGTTCCTGAAGAGTGAAGTCTGTATTTGTTGTTGTTCCTGAAGAGTGAAGTCTGTATCTGTTGTTGTTCCTGAAGAGTGAAGTCTGTATCTGTTGTTGTTCCTGAAGAGTGAAGTCTGTATTTGTTGTTGTTCCTGAAGAGTGAAGTCTGTATATCTGTTGTTGTTCCTGAAGAGTGAAGTCTGTATATCTGTTGTTGTTCCTGAAGAGTGAAGTCTGTATATCTGTTGTTGTTCCTGAAGAGTGAAGTCTGTATATCTGTTGTTGTTCCTGAAGAGTGAAGTCTGTATATCTGTTGTTGTTCCTGAAGAGTGAAGTCTGTATATCTGTTGTTTGCATTGAATTGAAAGCGTAGAGATGTTGGATTTAAGTGTCACTTTTCATGTCTTGCGTTCTCCCCAGCCTGGAGCTCAGAGTGCCGTTCCTGGACCATCGTCTCGCGGCATACTTCCTTTCTCTGCCCGACGACATGAAGGTTCCCAAGGTCTGTTTCCGCGTCCACACACACGCCTGTTCGTCTGTGAGCGCGCTTTACTGTGAGTGACATGTTACTGCGTGGAAGAGAAGGCTGCTCCAAAGCTTCTCTCGCTCACGGGACTCCATCAGGGTCAGGGTATCACCGGCTTCCACGTACGAGCAATTAAAAACACAGATAGAACACTGATACAAAATATAGTAAACATAACAGGTTTCATTGCAATGGAATAGAAGGAATACAAATCAGCTGGAATACAAAATATTGTTGCATGAATGTAATCCATACAATTATATTCAATTAATATTTAATAATCCATTCCTCGCACAATTAATGTTTTTATAATATCCTGCTTTCTATATGTATATCTCTAACCTTTTTAACGCTATTTTATTTCAATTTGAGATTTGTTTCTAAATACGAATTATATTTTATTATTAATTATTATTATTATTATTATTATTTCTAGTCTGTTCATTTCCCTAATGTTACATTGCATGACTTCTTATCTTCTCCGACGAGGACCTCGTGAAGTCCAGGGAGGAGAGGAAACACAGATCAGTGAAACGGTATCGAACTAAATCTCTTATTGAGAAACCCGACCCTGAATGTTCTGAGCGGGAGCGTGAACTCATGCGTCCTATTTCTTGTCGTTCTAAAAGTTATTTGTTTTTGGTTGTTTTGTACGAAGAAATGATTTGTTTAACCTTTGATGACCTACCGTACTTTTCGGACTATAACGCGCACCGGCATATGTCCGTCTGTCTTGCTCTCGTTCCGTCTCTCGGTTCCACTTTTACTTTGGCGCGCTACCCGTCTCGCTCTTTTCCGGCCTCCAGCTTTCCATAGGGTCTAGCTGCGGCCGCGGCCAGTACACGGCGGTACACGATGGTTACACGACACGCCCACCTGACACGACACTACGGTGGCTGAGAGGCACCACCGTTAAAAGCGAATTGACGAGATTTACATCATACAGCACATGTAGTATCAACATTGATTTTAATTTCTTACAGTAGGAGAGGGTTTAGGGTTTAGGAGGGAGGAAGATTAGGATTAGGTACAAAGCTAGGGAGTGGTTAGGGTTAGGATGGGGGGAAGGGAAGGGTTAGATTGAGGGAGGGAAGGGCTACCCGGGAACGTTCATACTGGGTAGTTTATTTAGTTTATAAACTACCTATGGGTCGATGCGCCCTTAGCATTCGCCTATACTGCCTATGCCGAGGGCTGGCCCTGGGTTCAACCTCCACTGTCCGCGGCCGCAGCTCGACCCTTCTCCCAGCTTTTCCTGCTGGAGCCCGCCGCTTAAAGGTGGCGGGCGCGGACCGGTCCTAGAGCCCGTAGCGTTAAAGGTGGTTAATTTTACCTGTAACACCCATAGAGTTAGGAGGTCCCCTAGTGGCCGTTAGCTGTACAAAGAAAATGGGGGGAAAAGTCGCGGCTTATATTCCGAAAAGTACGGTCATCTTTAATTTGCATGAACATTTGAATGCTAGAGAAGAACCAGGAACGTTTGTACGCTTCTTCTTCTTCTCCTCGCCCCGTTTGAACTATTGGAGAATCTATATTTTTATACCTTGAATGTTATTTTAAATATTTAGCTTCTCTTTGTTGATATTATTGTTTGTTTTGTCTCGAACATGTTCAGTAAATGGACTATTAGAGATACATGTCTTCTCTCGTTGCTCCTGCAGCACGGGGTGGAGAAGCACCTCCTGAGGGACTCGTTCAGAGGCCAGGACCTGATCCCGGATGAGATCCTGTGGAGGCGCAAGGAGGCCTTCAGTGACGGCGTGATGTCCGTGAAGAAGTCGTGGTACGTCTGTCTGCAGGAGCACCTGGAGGACATGGTACGAGAGCTTTACTTATATTTAGCTGGGAGAGTAAACGTCTGATGTTTACAGCTTGTTGTTGTATTTGTTTGTGACTGTCACATGCACTCATAACCAATCAGAAAATAGCGCAATTTCATGGCATTTTTTATAACTATTTTTTAAAATTATACTTATTTTTATTATAACTTTTACATAAACACTTTTATTATCTTTTTTTGTTATTAAGAATGCAATATTATTTAAATTGTATTCTGTATTATTATAACCCTTTTTTTGTTATTTTTGTATTAGTAATTAATTATATGTTATTATTATTATTTTAATCATTATTACGATTTTTTTAAATTTAAATTTTTATGATTTTTAACGTTTTATTATTTATTTTATTATTGAGCAAAAGCTTGTATGTTTCCCAATAACCATAACGGTATGACAAACAGAATTATAAATGTGTTATTCTAACATATAAAGCACCAGCCTGTAATGTTTATACTTTCTTTAGTGTGTTTATTGTTGTTGTTTGTTGTCCCCTCAGGTGAACGACGATCAGATGGAGAAAGCCCCCCAGACGTTTCCTCACAACCCCCCCCACACCAAAGAGGCCTTTTATTTCCGCCAGGTGTTCGAGCAGCGATTCCCGGGTCGCGCCCAGTGGCTGCCTCACTACTGGCTCCCCCGCTGGACGCAGAGCAGCGACCCCTCGGCGCGCACCCTCGCCTTCTACGCCCCCGATAAGGAGGAGCAGTGAGGGGACCCTGCCTCTGACTCGGCGTGTCCGAACATCAGACCACCAAGAAACTAAATGTCACTCACCACGACGCAGAAATCAATATCGATATATATATCGATAACCGCCAAATCGCCAGGCGTCGTACATTTCCCCTCTGTTTTAAATGTGCGTGCGTCTCCGTCTCGAGAGCAGCTTCATTCTCATTCTGCAGATCATAGTTTCATCGAGGGTTACAATCTGGAAATCAAAAGTAGACTTGAAGTCAATGTGGAAACTCGATAATCTGATATTTTCTCATGTGTTTATTTGCGTTTTATATTCGCGGCTGCTCTATCCATGTGTTACGTCTGTAAAGGACCTCTTTGTGTTCGCGTGTGGGCGTTGCCCCTGGCTTCAGGAAATGGGCGAAGTGAAGCCTGGAAATAAAACGACATTTAATCACCATTTAAGCATTACATTTCTTTATTCGAGTTGGCTTCAATCTGTTTATTGCACGGCTGTTTTATGAATATAATTCATTGTTAATACATACTTGTTTTTAGTGCAGTCACTTTCTCACATTATTATATATCTGACTTTAATTCGACTTATTTTGCTGTTTTATTCAAATTTCTGCTCAAATAAATCCACCTTTTGCCACAGATGGGTTCAAATGTCCTGCCACCGGAGGGCGCTGTAGCACCACATTTAAAACGAGGTAATCAGTAATCTACGGGAGGTGGACAAAGTAAAACCTGGAAATAAAATGCAATTAAATTATAAAAGCCTAGAATTATGAAGAAAATGTGATAATTGTTAGCTTCAAAGGAATCGGTCTTATTGGATTTAATTCATTTATGATTAAGTATTTATTTAAGTGCAGTCATTTGATCGCTTTACCATGTCTTCTACTACTTACTGTTGCTGTTAGGGGGATTTACCAATGCATTCAAATTGAATTTCCAGATATTTTAATAAGAAATGTAATCGAAAAATATTCATAATTTAAGTGTTGAACATTAAAACGAATCTACAGGAAGTGGACAAAGTAAAACCTGAACACATCCGATTCCACTTTGTGTCGCCGTCTACTTTCTGCTAAAATAAATCCACCGTTCGCCACCAGAGGGCGCTGTTACACCACATTTGAAAAACAAGTTATTTTCTCACAAGGAATCACGCGCTGCAGGCTGGATTTGAACCAGTAAAGAAAATAATTTTAATATTTGTCACACAGGTCGTATCACACACCATGTGTCCAGGTGGAGGCCCTTTACAAAGAGTTAAAGAACAATCAGTGAAAACAGAGATGAGGCACTATGACAGTGACTTCGGCAGTGCAGTCTCCAGCCATTCAGCCTTCAGCTTTGATGCTCCACAACGACAGGATGGCAGGTAATGCTAACATCGAGAATCACCCTCATTTAAAGAAACCGGCACAGGCACAGCACTGCTACGTCACGACGATGTGGAAACGGAATCTCTTTTTATCCGGCTAACAGCTACACACAGTTCGGAGAAAACACAAAAGCAGCGTCTGGATTTTTGGGCGTGTCTTCGAGGAGGTTAGCGGCGCTTATCGTACGTCTGTAATGTGTTCCAGTCATAGGAATCTGCAGGACGACGAAGAAGGAGATCATTAATACACACACACACATATACATGTATACATCACTTCAGGGGACATTACATTGACTTACATGCATTTCCTGGAGATTTATCCTAACCATAACCAACACATGCCTAACCCTTACCCTAACCTAACGAAGCCTTCGCCCTAAAATTAATGATCCCCCTTATGGGGACCTCCAATTTGTCCCCATAAGGGAGGCCAGTCCCCACACGTGACTATGTAAACAGATTTAGGTCCCCACAAGGATAGTAATACTAGTCTACACACACACACACACATAGTACTAGTATGTTGTTTAAGGATAGGATATAGCACCGTTTAATAGCAGTGTTTTACTCTGGTAGCGTAGTTAGTTTCTCATTATTAAAGATTTCAGGTTTTCAGAAAACTACAGTTTCTATAACTTAAGATTCGCTGATTTTGTGAAATAAAATAAAAAATACTTTGTTTTGACATCAAAACACGTTCATGATGTTTTAATGTATTTAAGATGTACTCACACGCACGCGCTGCACATTTATTTACTTCTATATCATCTCATAGATCAACACGTTAACATCTCCTGTGTTAACCACACACCTCATTTCAGCCAAAATCACATTCAGGAAACCATTGACTTCCAGATGAAATGCCGACTTATTCCCGTTTCGGAATCATTCCTGCATTTTGAGATATGACGGTTTCACTTACCCGGCTCCTCTTCGCTTCTTTTCCCCATCAGTCCAACGAAAGAGTTGACTTTATGCCCTAAAAGAAATATATTTTCATTTAAAAAGTCCTTTGTTTAGTCTCGTAACATAATGACATCACTATAAGGGGCGGGACATCTCTAAACTGGTTGACCAATCACAACAGAGCCTATCAGAGCAGACTAGGCTCAGACAGAGGGTGAAAAGATGGAGGAGAGGACTCTTTAAAGTAGAGACACTACATACTGATATACACCTGAACATCAGCAGGAGAGGACTCTTTAAAGTAGAGACACTACATACTGATATACACCTGAACATCAGCAGGAGAGGACTCTTTAAAGTAGAGACACTACATACTGATATACACCTGAACATCAGCAGGAGAGGACTCTTTAAAGTAGAGACACTACATACTGATATACACCTGAACATCAGCAGGAGAGGACTCTTTAAAGTAGAGACACTACATACTGATATACACCTGAACATTAGCAGGAGAGGACTCTTTAAAGTAGATACACTACATACTGATATACACCTGAACATCAGCAGGAGAGGACTCTTTAAAGTAGAGACACTACATACTGATATACACCTGAACATCAGCAGGAGAGGACTCTTTAAAGTAGAGACGCTACATACTGATATACACCTGGACATCAGCAGGAGAGGACTCTTTAAAGTAGAGACACTACATACTGATATACACCTGAACATCAGCAGGAGAGGACTCTTTAAAGTAGAGACACTACATACTGATATACACCTGAACATTAGCAGGAGAGGACTCTTTAAAGTAGATACACTACATACTGATATACACCTGAACATCAGCAGGAGAGGACTCTTTAAAGTAGATACACTACATACTGATATACACCTGAACATCAGCAGGAGAGGACTCTTTAAAGTAGAGAAACTAAGGTTCAAATTGTGTTAACATTTAATTTTGAATTAAGTAATGTTCCCTAAATGAGACTGACAGCTGATGGAGCCGCTGTCAATCACAGTAATGGACTGTAATATGATGTGTGTGTGTGTGTGTGTGTGTGTGTGGTGGGCGGTGAATTGGATTGTGGGTAATATTACACTACAGGGAGCCCCGAGGTAATCTCTTACATTTGTGTGTGTGTGGGTGTGTGTTTGCGTGTGTGTGTGTGTGTGTGTGGAGCAAACATCCTCCTCGTTATAATCCATAACAGGCGGAAACAATCCAATTGAACCCTCAGAAGTCCCGCGGGCCTTGAACGCAGCACTCCTCCCTAATGATGAGTGACTTTGAGGAATAAACGACATGTCTCTATTTGTGTGTGTGCCGCTGTGTGGGAGACTGATGTACACACACACACACACACACACACACACACCCACCCCCCACACACACACACACACACACACACACACACACACACACCCACCAACAAAGAGAACAGAGACGAGGAAACAGCAAAGCCCTTCCTACTCCTCTCTTTCTTCCTGCTCGGCCTTCAAAGCAGAACCCAGTCATCTGCTCGTTAATTAATTACCGGCCGTTTCAGAAGCGCTCGCATAAACACACTTATTTAAGTCCATCTGTAAATATGGCGGAGGAAACATCAAAGGCTTTTCTGTTTCACAAAGTGCTTTTGAAACATCTGGCACGTTCATATTGTAACTGTTAGTGACGTGAGTTTGCCGTTCGTCGCTCTGATTGTAATCGCTTTGGGAATCTACGGTGGCCCACAAGTTCAAACTCACTGCAGCTTCATGCAGATAAAAAACCCCAGATGTTCCACATCAGTGGCGGCGCTATTTGGGCCCCGGGTGTTTCACTTAAAAAGAATTTTAACGTCTCGAGAGTAATGTGCAGTACCGGAGTCCACCAGAGAGGCAGCCGCTGCGGGACATTAGCCTGCGTACTGCGTAGCCCGCCCTGAAGTAGAAGTGATCCTTCCTAGTGCCTGACGAGTTTTAAGCTAATAGCCTCTACAGGTATGGATATTAGAAAGTTATTGTCACCGAAGCCACAAGCTGCAGCTGCTGCAGTATCAGCAGCAGTATCAGCTGACAACAATGTCATCACCAGCAGTGAAGAAATGGATGATGTTTCAGGTTTGTTAATCTAATGGTGATATCTGCACTCTGGCTGACTGAGCAAGAAGTGAAACAGAGTGATGTAACGTTAATGTTATAGCTAGTAAACATGGAGTAACCACACTAAGTATACCCTTATATGTTAGTATGTATTCAGAACATGACTAAAAATTATCCTCAGATGTAACGTTAACCCTTCAGACCTCAGTCTACTTTTAAGACACTAAAATAACGTATTCCAATTTTTATTTTGTTTTCGCGCGTGGAATTATACCGGCTCTCGTTTCAGTACACATAACATCGGAACTGACAGGCAACCCTCTGAATCCGATTGGCTGTGACTGCATCCACTCAGTGTCCGATTCAGAAACGTGACTCTTACACTCTTTACGTCACAAACAAAGATGGTGGATGAGAACAGATCTATAAAACGATAAGCAATGCGCCAGAATCAAGGTGAGACTATCCGCATCCTTTAAAACTCTACGCACATTCGTTTCACCTTAATAAGTAAACGACTATTTGAGTGAGTTAAGGCATTAGTTTTCTGCATTAAAGGGTGCTAGTGAGTGTTCTCCAGTGCCTTTAAGGTGTTATTAAGGTCGGGTTCATGTTGCTCTCAAAGTGCACCAGATTGATGCTTTCAACTTCAATATTTAAAAAAAAATATCTTCCCGGGGGAGCATGCCCCCTGGACCCCCCGAGAGGAGGCGACGACCGCCCCAAAGGATGTTTCGGTCCACCCCCCACTTGTAAAAAATAGCACTGTACCCCTGCACCCCAACAACTCCTGGGCTAAGCCCCGGATCTCCTACAATCCTAAATCCGCCTCTGGTTGGCAGTACGAGTTGTATTCTGACTGCTGCCTGTGTGTGAGGAGTGGTCCGGAGTCTGACGGCTCAATAGCAGGTGGAAGCAGCAGGAGATGAGAGATACTGCAGCTTTACCCCCCCAGGACTCCACGCTGTCAAACACACTCACAGTTCCACATGAAGACATCTTCAGCAACTTGACGACACATGCAGTGTTTTGAGAACCTGCAGGAACCAGACGCTTAAAGGAGATTTCTCATGTCAGAGAATCCAGTTTCCAGCGTCTCAAATGTGCTTTTTTCTTTCTTATAAAATGTAATATATTTGTGGTTGGGACTGACCAAACAAGGTGTTTAAACTAGTGCTGTCCAAATTATCGCGTTAACGGCGGTAATTCATTTTTTGAATTAATTGCGTTAAAATATTTAACGCATTTCACGCATGTGCAGAATGGCCCGCCCCATACGTGCCACCAGTGGCAGCGCCAGGGTGTGGCTGGGGTAGGCTACACCCATACCAAGACATGGCTTAGCCCCACCATGAGACACGATGTTAACGTAAGCAAAATAAAGTCTGCCAACTCGCGCGGAGTAAATTGCACAGACAGCAGTTAGTCAGATTGATTTCAGTAGCCACGGTTTTGAAAACTTTTGTCTCGTAGTGATCGTCTTCTCAACAGAACATCTTTGATAACGGCGTGGTGTTGTTGCAGGAAGTCCCGACGGAGAATACTCTTGCTGTAGTACAGGGCAGGGGCATATAATAGTAATACTATGGCTCTGGTACAGGGTGCACATAACTGGTACGCAGGTTATGTGCGTAATCTGAAATGCGTACCGTCACTTGTGTCACAAAGCGCATTTGCGTACCGACGTACTTGTGAAGCTTTTCCAGAAGGCGGTTCGATCCCCGGACGACAGAGTCGGTCTCCGTGTGCACAGACAGGCTGCTGTTAACGTCGGTCTGTACAACGGAACTGAGCCAACACTACGCCAACCGGCTGCGGAGGGAGACCCCCCCCCCTCACTGGAGAACTGCGCTAACACAGCGATTACAACGTTCACACTCTGTGGTCCTGAAGTACTCCACTAGCCCCCCCCCCTCTGTGGACTTTCCTGAAGTACTCCCCCGTTGATAGAAATCAACACGTAATGAATTCAGACCCCACGGTTTGATGATTGATAGGTGTGTGGGCTGTCTTTCATTTTGACACGCAGAAACATGTTATAATAAACATAGATACTGCCTGCTTTCATTTATCTTTCCATTCCCAACAATATACATAAATAAATGGCATATTTTGGACATCGTTCGAAGGTGATTAATCTGATTAATTATTTTTTAAACTGTGATTAATCTGATTAAAAATGTTAATCGTTTGACAGCCCTAGTTTAAACTCATCACCTTGGACTCGGGAACCAGGACGGACATTTTTCACCATGTATGGTCATTTTAAAGATGATAAATCAGGAGAATAGTCTTAATGTGTGGCCCTATTTGATCACTTTAAGGCCAATTAAACACTTAAAGGTGGGGTAGGTAAGTTTCAGAAACCGGCTCGAGATACACTTTTTGTTATATTCCATGGAAAGCTCTGAACATCCCGACAGCGATGAATATCTGAAGAGCTTTGACAACAAATCTATAAAGAAATGTCATCTGTAGAAGCCGTGATACAGTAAAAAGTACAACCAATCATCTGAGCCGGCTGAAGTAACTGGATGCCTGTCAGCCTTCCATCGGGGCACACACTTATCTCGTGCCCTCATTGGTCATGTGCGCGTTCGTGTGTGTTGGGGGAGGGGCTCTGTGAGGAAGTGGCAGATTTTCTCCGGTTGTGTATTTTCAAATTCTAGCGATCTCGAGCCGGTTTCTCAAACTCACCTACCCCGCCTTTAAGGATTGAGAAAAGCGCCTGAAACACATCCACTAACATCTAAATCTTTGCCTGAAACATGAAATAAAATCACTTTAGAGATCGTTTTTTTGTGGTTTTCAGATAAGAATGGATTCAAGACGTCAGTATTTCTAAAATGCTGGAACATTTCCTCCTGATATTCATACTCACTTTTGCGGGTGATCTGTGCATTTGCTGCGGGGGAAAGAGAATAAGGGTTAGGGTGTTTTGATGAAGAGCTCGATGTGTCTCCAGCAGATGGAACTCGAGGTGTTCGGAGAGCCTTCGTACCCATGGAGCGTTTCCCCATCAGCCCGATGAACTGGTGCGGCCGCGGCTTCCTCGTCATCCTCAGCAGGATCTCTCTGAACGGATCTCTGGACATCCATCCGTCCTGAAGCGCGAGAAACACGTCAAAACATGCCCAGGAATATGATGGTATGGATCCGGCACCGAACGGCAGGTTTTAAAAACAATTTATAAAAGACATTTTGGGGCGAAATGAAGCAATACATGCAAAAGATAAAGGCGCTTTTAAATGGCGAGAGTGAGACATTATTAAATACAAATATATTTACATGAGAAGTTAAGGAAAAATGTGCACAATGGATTACAAGATATAAGAATACATCCAATACTTAAATGCTAGCTGTCCCTGAATGCATCTGTATGTTCATGTTCGATAATAGAGTTTTCATCCACTGACATCCTCAAAGAATAAAACTAAATTGCGCAAATAAAAACACAAAGAAAGTGCTCCTGAATGCATCTTTAAGCAACATGTCCTCTCGCTTATATAAGGTAATGACATTTGCCACCCCCAGGCCCGGTTCTACGGGGGTGCATAAGGGTGCTCCTCATTTGAAAAATTCAAAGTGAAAAATATTACATATATAATAATAACAATAACAATAATAATAATATAGTTGAAATAAAATAAATTGTAATTGTGGTTAAATAACATTGTCTGCTGCATTTATTTGGTCAATTTAAACGGTAAGTAACGTTATTATATCAGGTGCGCGTGACCTGTGCCGCTGCGCAGTCAGTGATGGACATCAGAAAATGGTTGAAACAACCAGCCCTTATCGCCAGCAGCAACACCGCATCTACTGCAGGTATAACAGTTCAGATCATGGGGACATTACGTTACCCGCGGTAGCTCTCTTCGTTGCCCCAAAACACCGCCACCCCTCGGCGGGCGGCCCGCAAGTGCCAGAGGACCTCGGGAAAACAGAGCCTGTACAGTGGGGTAAGGCGCTCATTTTGCAGCCAATGGTTCCACAACAGAGATTGGCTGGAATATTCCTCTAAAAAAGATGCCATCTGTGCGTCGTAATGCCTGTAGACATTTCGGTCTTGAAAGGGGATTTGTAAAATATCCATAAAGAAATACTAAACCTGCTTCCAGTTCTGTTTCATCTGGGTGTTGAGATGTCTCCATAGATCTCTCATGTTGCTCTCAAAGTGCACCAGATTGATGCTTTTCACTTCAATATTTAAAAACAAATCTTCCCCGGGGAGCATGCCCCCGGACCCCCCTAGAAGAGGTGAGGACCCCCCTAGAGGAGGTGAGGTGAGGACCCCCCTAGAGGAGTGAGGACCCCCCTAGAGGAGGTGAGGTGAGGACCCCCCTAGAGGAGGTGAGGACCCCCCTAGAGGAGGTGAGGACCCCCCTAGAGGGTGTTATGTCCACTCCCATTTATAAAAATAGCACTTTACCACTGCACCCTCTCTAATCTCAGATGCACCCTCAGTCATTTTGTTCTGGAACCGGGCCTGGACAACAGGGACACATCTCGTCTCCCGAGAGACGGTCTGAACGAGGAGAGACATTAGTGCGGGGATGACTGGATGGAATATCTGCTTTGGTTTTGGTTCTGTTGCAATTAACCCTTTACAATCCTTCCAGAGACCTACGACATCTTTGAAATTCCTCCACGGATACAAAGATGTGATCAGATTACATCTTCAGAAATTGAAAATAAATGTAAAATATTGCAAAAATCAGGAAACATAATTTGAAAAACAAAGAAAGATACAAGAAATCTACAAAGAAACGTCCCTGAATGCATTCCTTCCCATCTCTTCTAAAAGGTAATAACATTTGCCTCCTCCTACCCCCCCTCCTCCTCCTACAGAATAAAATCAATATGCATGTTAAACTTTGATTGAGCGCCTCCTTCCGGACTGCTGCAGAGCGTTCAGGTGATTTATGGGCTGTATATTATGGTCTGGAAAGCAGCTCGGCTCCTTTCCAGGTCCCGAAGTCAGAGCCTTCAGAGGCGTCCTCTTATTGGACTTCCTGCTGAAGGCATCGTCTTCTTGGGGTCCTAAGGTCTGAGTGTTCCAAGTCGCCTTCAGATCAATAACATCTAAGCTGTTCCTGAATCTTAGAAACTGAATCACACTTAAGCGTTTCTTACTTAAGTGTTTTTGTTACGATGCGTATTTTTCCATTTTATTAGGTATTTATATTTCTCATAATATTTCTTGTCAGGACTCCGTCACCTTTAGTCCCAGTGTACTTCACATTATTTACACCAGTTTATATGTTACAGTATTTATTATATTTGTTATTCCAGATTGAATGTTGTTTTATGTTGTAGTTCACTTGTTAGTATAACTAAACATTATGCAGCTGAAGCATTTTTTAAATTATTATTATAAAGCGTATGATGCATATTTCTCAATTTATATAAGCTATTTATATATTTTAAATATTTTGTTTTTATTTTTTCCAGATTTAATAATTATTTGGATTTGTATTATAACTTCAACGCCACAAAAAAATGCAACTGTAGCATTTTCTTAAATTATTCTGAAACTATAGGATGCTTATTTTTCCATTTATATTAGCTGTTTATATTTTTTACAATATTTCTATATTTTCAGTCGTTTTATTTTGTTATTGTATTTATTGGAACTGTAAGAGAAAACATTTCTACATCAGATTTCTTCGGGGTATTTGACTTCTGAATGAGCATTTACTGAATCTGATGACACTTCTTTGGAGAGGTGGAAACTCCGGAACCTGCAGGAGAACAGCCTGCCCGTAAACCCAGACTTCCAACTGAAAGGGGTTTTTCTTAACGTCACGCACGGTCTGGGATTCCTCGGGTATCAGAGTTTGACACAGAGAGCGAAACGTCCATCCGGGTGAATCCGTCCTAGAAACCCTAAAAGACAATCATCTAATACTTTATCTAGATCGTTGTAGATATCCGTACTGCTCACCTCAACATGCAGAGAATAAGGCGCGCGCGCAGCTGCTGGATATTCTAATGCTCTGGAGTGAAGCTCGATCAGAAGCGAAACAGAGATTAACACACGCGCACGTTTTTACAACTTTCTTACAGACAACGATCAGAAAAAGTCACGTATTTTCGCGCCAGAGCAGAATCTAAATGAGCGGGTGGGTTTCAGGGAAGGGGGTCTGCGGAGTACCTGGATCTGGTTGCTGCTCGTCCAGTAATCAGACTCTTCTTTCGGCTCGGGTTCTTCGCAGAACACTTGGGCGACGGCGAGAAAAGCCATAACAACCGGTAACAGCAGAAACTTCATGGCGCGAGAGACTTCTTCTTCTTCCTCTTCTTCTTCTTCTTCTTCTTCTTCTTCTTCTTCTTCTTCTTCTTCTTCTTCTTCTTCTTCTTCTTCTTCTTCTTCTTCTTCTTCTTCTTCCTCTTCTTATCAACAAAAATAACTCGCTTTTATATTAGAAAATGCTCAAGTTCTTAACAAAAGGCACGCACTGCAGTGAGCTGCTGCTTCTTCTTCTCCTCTTCTTCTTCCTCTTCTTCTTCGCTTCGGAGCTCAACAGTAGTCCATAGCGCGCCGTGCGTAAAGACGCGGTGTCGGAGTCTCCAAAAGCTCTGCAGCACGTTCTTCGTCTGCTCCTTCTTCCGCAGTCTCGTGCGTCCTTCTGTCCGGAGAGCCCTGCACGCGCTCCTTTATAGCAGCCTGATGTCACCACAGTATGTGATTACACCCTTCAGTTCATCACGAACTGGAAGCGATGTGCGTCACTGCCCGAAACACGGGAGGCTCGTTCTGATTTTCTTTGGGTAGTTTTAGTTTAAGGTTCCCCGCTTCTGTAACACGACGCCTGTTCGGAGAAGGAAGTGTTCTGCGGGAGAACAGACTCATGTGTAATGAGTAGTTTTATAAAATAATAATAATAATAATAATAATAATAATTCCTTACATTTATTATAGCGCTTTCTCAATGGCTCAAAGCGCTTTACAGATACACACATTACACACATTACACACATTACACGTATACACATGCACTGGTGAGAAACTGTGGACAGGAGCAAGTTCAGGTGAAGTGTCTCGCCCAAGGACACACACAATGCATCCTTTACACCCTAAGGGTTAAAACTAAAACCGTCTCTAAAATGAGACAAAGGTGCAATCAAGCGGCCTCCAGTCAAACACAATCAGGTATTAATTATTCATCAGATACCATTCAGATGGATGGCTCACGAAGAGAGTAAATCATGAAGAGAGTACATCATGAGTACAAATGGATCTTAAAAACCCGTTCCTCTCGATCTGCATGATGTGTGGCACGGCACGCTCTCCTCCCTTACTTTAGTTTATTATCGTTAGTATTCAGATTCTCTCACTTGTCGTGTAATCACCTGATGATAGATCACATCATGAAACAAGACCAGGCCTGATGGAAGATATACAGAGAGCAGCGGGGATGGCGTATTCCTGTGTTGGTCCCTGAAGGCAGCACACAGTGATACAGGCAATTCAAGGTGCTTTACAAAGACATTCAGACAAAGGCATTTTAAACCAGTCACTAAAAAGAAAAGCTAATAAAATAAACATTAAAAGATAAAAGTTACAGTGCAGTCTAAGATATGAATAGTTCAATTATTTCGGTTCTTGATTTTGTATTTATTCACAGAACCTCCCACCTCTGGACTTTGGAAATCCGAACATTTCCGTCCAGATTGTTAATTTAGACTGATTGTCACTGCTCGCATGACATCCACAATGGGACCATCAGGAGGGTGTACTAGCCCACTACTCTGCTTTGCGTTCCGTAACAAAGTCTTTAAGTGTTACCTGAACACCCCGTGATACTCAGATATATAAGCTATAAAGGAACTACAGCACGGTCACATGACTTCACGTCACCACCGCTAAGCTAAAGGTGGCTAATGTTGGGCTATAGAGGAACTACAGCACGGTCACATGACTTCACGTCACCACCGCTAAGCTAAAAGGCGGCTAATGTTGGGCTATAAAGGAACTACAGCACGGTCACATGACTTCACGTCACCACCGCTAAGCTAAAGGCGGCTAATGTTGGGCTATAAAGGAACTACAGCACGGTCACATGACTTCACGTCACCACCGCTAAGCTAAAGGTGGCTAATGTTGGGCTATAAAGGAACTACAGCACGGTCACATGACTTCACGTCACCACCGCTAAGCTAAAGGTGGCTAATGTTGGGCTATAAAGGAACTACAGCACGGTCACATGACTTCACGTCACCACCGCTAAGCTAAAGGCGGCTAATGTTGGGCTATAAAGGAACTACAGCACGGTCACATGACTTCACGTCACCACCGCTAAGCTAAAGGAGGCTAATGTTGGGCTATAAAGGAACTACAGCACGGTCACATGACTTCACGTCACCACCGCTAAGCTAAAGGAGGCTAATGTTGGGCTATAAAGGAACTACAGCACGGTCACATGACTTCACGTCACCACCGCTAAGCTAAAGGTGGCTAATGTTGGGCTATAAAGGAACTACAGCACGGTCACATGACTTCACGTCACCACCGCTAAGCTAAAGGAGGCTAATGTTGGGCTATAAAGGAACTACAGCACGGTCACATGACTTCACGTCACCACCGCTAAGCTAAAGGCGGCTAATGTTGGGCGTGATGACGTTTAGTCGTCTCATTTAGACGCTTGTTGGCAACCACCGTTTTAAAAATTATTTACTGACGTATTTTATGTCGCAGAACAAAACGTTAAAATCTCTTCAGCTTGTATTAACCACAAACATTATTTCAGGATAACAACCAAAAAACACATTCAGAAAACCATTGACCTCCAGACCATGGGACAGGAAGTGAGGAAACGCTGAGTCAGGGCTTTAGGACTTGTTAGTGCTTTAAAGAGATTGTCTATGCCTGAAAAAATTTAATGGAGTCAGCTCAACTTTGTTTAACATTAATTGGGGATTTATTTTAACGCATTAATAAAAAATCGCTGCTTCAAATATAAAAAATCTACATTTAAAGTCTATATAATATTATGGAAGACGCTCTTTGTTGTCTGAAATGACCTTAAAGGGGACCTATCATGCAAAATGCACTGTGTGATGTCTTCTCTCTACGTGTCCCCGGTGCGTCGGGGAACTCACGCAGCGTCAGGAAATAAAACCCTCTCTCTTTTCCTCCGTACCCACATCTCTTTAAAACGGGGGAACAACGAGCGGATACAGATTTGCTGCCGATATGACGTAATGTCGGATGGCGGACCCACAGAGAGTTGCTATGAGAAACAATGCTTGACGTGTTTTGGACGTAATCTCGTTTTTGTTTACATTAGCATCGCTAGCACTCAGAGCTAACCTGTACTGGAGAGGACTCACCTCGTGATGAACCCGCAAGAGAAAAGGCATTTGAGCTCCACACTGTGTCAGAGATAATCCTTGGTGTGGTTTATAACAGGATGGCGTTTCATCACAGCAGAATGTAGCTTTATCTCCGGTAGAGTTCTGATCAGGCATTAGCTCCGCTCAAGCTAAGGACCCAAACTCCGCGTGTCTCTAACAGCTGGAACAGAGCGATATGAGGGATTTCTAAAATGCACGATCTGTCTGTATTTTGAGAACAACTCATCATGTTTTTTATATATTTCTATACATCTGAGACTAAGATATGTCTTCAAGAAGCACGAGAGGAGACGTTTAAAAATAAAGACATATCGTGCTTTATTAGCGTAGAGCTGCACGTCGACGCTCTTTAAACTGCTATAAGTCCTGTTGTGATTGACTAATGGTTTGTTTTTGATTGACTCGCGAGCACTTCCACTCCGTGACCCATACACGATGTTATCATCCCGCAGCTCAAAAACAAAGCTCTTCACGCGCACCTCCGTTCTCGAAGCTGCCTCTGCTTTCCATCACAAAGGTTTTATTCACAGAAGAGGCCGCTCAGGACGAACGAGCACGAGCTCAACGAGCGCTTGATTTACCCGCGTGACAATACGTCCCGTGTGTTTACCCATGTGCTTTTCACAAATGCAAATGTGTTTCCTCGGGTGGGAATAAAACGTCCTCGACGGCGAAGTGCCTTTCACGCGTCGGTTCAATCAAACCAAGATGACTGCCCTGTATTTCATGTATTGTTTATCCTAACCCTTTATGCTCTCACCTTTGATATTACCAAATGTGATTCAATATGCTCCTCAGATAACTTTGAGATGACGTTGCTTTTAAAGTGTGCTATACAAATGAAATGTATATTATTATTAAGATGCAATCTAAAGAAACCCGAGGAGTTTATTTGACCTTGATTTTCTGGATTATATGTCCGTTACGAGTTCCCGGTGAAGTTGGCGCGCAGGTAGAAGAGACGGAGGATGTGTCGGCACTAAGAGCGGGCACGGAGCCACAGATTCAATCATCTTCACTGCTGTGACAGCTCATCCAATTAGCAGACGGGAGGGGGAGGTGAGGAGGGAGAGAGGTGATGGAGCTGAGGGAGGAAGGGGGGAGAGAGAGAGAGGGAGGTGAGGAGAGAGAGATGGAGAGAGGGAGGTGATGGAGCTGAGGGAGGAAGAGGGGGAGAGAGAGAGAGGGAGGTGAGGAGAGAGAGAGAGAGATGGAGAGAGGGAGGTGATGGAGCTGAGGGAGGAAGAGGGTGGGAGAGAGAGAGAGGCCATTGAACTCACGGATAAACAGATGTAAGAAAATACTGCATCGTCAAATCGAGTCTGACATTTTTCTTTGTATCAAAGCAGCTCAATTTACAACATCAACAAAGACAAGAGTGTACTCTACTTTAAAGAGTCCTCTCCTGCTGATGTTCAGGTGTATATCAGTATGGAGTGTCTCTACTTTAAAGAGTCCTCTCCTGCTGATGTTCAGGTGTATATCAGTATGTAGTGTCTCTACTTTAAAGAGTCCTCTCCTGCTGATGTTCAGGTGTATATCAGTATGTAGTGTCTCTACTTTAAAGAGTCCTCTCCTGCTGATGTCCAGGTGTATATCAGTGTGTAGTGTCTCTACTTTAAAGAGTCCTCTCCTGCTGATGTCCAGGTGTATATCAGTATGTAGTGTCTCTACTTTAAAGAGTCCTCTCCTGCTGATGTCCAGGTGTATATCAGTGTGTAGTGTCTCTACTTTAAAGAGTCCTCTTCTGCTGATGTTCAGGTGTATATCAGTATGTAGCGTCTCTACTTTAAAGAGTCCTCTCCTGCTGATGTTCAGGTGTATATCAGTATGTAGTGTCTCTACTTTAAAGAGTCCTTTCCTGCTGATGTCCAGGTGTATATCAGTATGTAGTGTCTTTACTTTAAAGAGTCCTCTCCTGCTGATGTCCAGGTGTATATCAGTATGTAGTGTCTCTACTTTAAAGAGTCCTCTCCTGCTGATGTCCAGGTGTATATCAGTATGTAGTGTCTTTACTTTAAAGAGTCCTCTCCTGCTGATGTCCAGGTGTATATCAGTATGTAGTGTCTCTACTTTAAAGAGTCCTCTCCTGCTGATGTCCAGGTGTATATCAGTATGTAGTGTCTCTACTTTAAAGAGTCCTCTCCTGCTGATGTCCAGGTGTATATCAGTGTGTAGTGTCTCTACTTTAAAGAGTCCTCTCCTGCTGATGTCCAGGTGTATTCAGGGTGTCTCTACTTTAAAGAGTCCTCTCCTGCTGATGTTCAGTGATATCAGTTGTAGTGTCTCTACTTTAAAGAGTCCTCTCCTGCTGATGTCAGTTATCAGTGTAGTGTCTCTACTTTAAAGGTCTCTCTGTGATGTCAGTGTTACAGTGTAGTCTCTACTTTAAAGAGTCCTCTCCTGCTGATGTCCAGGTGTATATCAGTATGTAGTGTCTCTACTTTAAAGAGTCCTCTCCTGCTGATGTCCAGGTGTATATCAGTCTGTAGTGTCTCTACTTTAAAGAGTCCTCTCCTGTATGTACAATGGGGCGAACAGGTGGGTGTAGTCGTTATCTCTAAAAGGACTAATTCTCCAAAGCCACAGCAGCGTTTAGAGGATCGGTAAATGTGACTCTGAGCTGCAGAGCAATTTGCACGTTGCTTTTGTTCGGGGAATAAACCCAGAGCAGATAATTCGTCGTTAGAGTCGACGCTTTCTGCCAAATGCAAGAATCAGGAAAGCCCCGGGGTAAACACAGGCCATTTATATTTCCGTCGAAACGAGCTCAACATGAATGAAAGCAGAGCCGCTAGAATGTGTATTCCAGTGAGAAGCAGCTGCTGTGAACTCAGAGGTGGGTAACCCGGATATCTTTGAGGCATCGCGAACACGCCGAGATGCCGTGTCGCGGCTCAGCGCGGCGTTACGGCTTTGAGCCCACATTAGAACCCGTAACTAGGGATGTCCCGATCACCTTTTGTTGCTCCCGATCCGATTCCCATCATTTGATTTTGACAATCTGCCGATACCGATGTTTCCCGATCCGATCTTTATGCAATGCATTAAGAGAAACAAAAAGGTAACAGATAACGGCTGGTCATCCAACGCGATGAACTCAGCTATCTAGATATTTATTGGCCTTCTCAATGTTCAGTTTCTCTTTCCTCTTGAAAGCCTCTGAAAGTGTCGGTTGTCTCCGTGCCGTTACCCGATTGGCCGCTGTGTACTCGTCGTGTTGTTGTTGTTGTTTGTTTCTCAGGTGGCGTGTTAGATTGGTCGTGTTGAACGTAGCTCTGTTCTTTCCACCACGCGGAACCTCCGCCTTGCAAACATTGCATCTGGCTGTTACACTGCCTTCGCTTTCAGTTTCATAATACTTCCAAACTCCTGACCTCTGCTCCGTCCGCCTCCGAGTCTCCAGCTGGACGTAGCCTCTCGTTAGCTCGCTGCTGCTATCAGACGCTGCGCCCACTCTGTTGCTCTGAGAGGAATAAGCAGGTCTGAAAGCAAGCCCAAAGAAGCAACACATACATGATGTTGAGTCACTTTTAAACCAAAGCTAAGTCCTCAGGACGACTTTAAGACGTGAACACGGTCCTTTTAGTTTTGTAACATTAAATAAAAATTTTAAAAAAAAATCCCGATCCCCGATTTTTTGAAAACCACGTGATCGGCTCCGATCCCCGATCACGTGATCGGATCGGGACATCTCTACTCGTAATGTTCACAAGTGACTTCAGATGTCTTTGTCACAATGGTATCATCGTACCTGATAGCTGCTGGAGGAACAGTGGTCCATCTTTGAGCTGCTCCCGTAGCGTGGCGTTGGCGCGTCTGGAAGTACAGGCCCTTGTTGAGTCGTGCTTTCTTCTCGAGCACAGACCTTGAAGCAGTGTGTCAACAACCGTGTTTACTCCTTTCTTATCGATCTAGCGACCTTGGGTCCCTTGAAAGGCGCTATATAAATCAAAGCTATTTTATTATTATTATTATTATTTTAATGCATTATTTAGTCTTTTTAAAACTCTTAAACCACACCTTTGATGAGTTGAATGTAGTGTTTCTAGTGTGTAGCCGCGCCTCATTCTGCTCACACTCCTCTTTGAAGCCCGGTTAGAGAAACAAGGATCCTGGGTCCTTCGCTCGAACAAAAAGACACACACCCACACCCACGCACGCAGACACGCAGACACACACACAGCCACACACACAGCCACACAGACACACAGACACACACACCCACACCCGCACCCACGCACGCAGACACGCAGACACACAGCCACACAGACACACAGCCACACAGACACACAGACACACACACCCACACCCGCACCCACGCACGCAGACACGCAGACACACACACAGCCACACAGACACACAGACACACACACACACACACACAGACACACATAGACACACACACACACTCACACACACACGCACACACACACACACGCAGACGCACACACACACACACACACACAGAGAGACACACACACAGACACACACACACAGACACACACACACGCAGACACACACACACACACACACACACCCACACACACACACACACACACACACACACAGACACACACACACACACGCAGACACACACGCAGACGCACACACACACACACACACAGAGACACACACGCAGACACACACACACACACACAGCCACACACACACACACCTATAGACCTTTCTGTGGGCTGTCGTCATCTGTAATGCTTTTCCTTGTATGCCTCGTAATAAAAGACATTGTCAAACGAGGGAGTGAGGTAATTAATTTTATTATAATTACACTGTCTGCCAATTAATGTGCGTATAATTAATTGCTGTTAAAACGATACACGTGCTAGCCTCTGTGACGCCGAGGCTTGAAACAGACGAACTCGCAGCCCGGCCAAACCTTTTCCCTCAAATTAAAGATAAGGTGATAATTAAAAAGGAGGGCCGCCACATGTTGGCTTTCTCCGTGGGTTTAATAAACTCCACAGAATCCCAGCAGCAGCCAATGTTCCAGAGCGAGGACGAGACCGCGGCCGCTGATAAGAGCGCAGACTAGAAAGACGTGCTGTGCACAAGGGATCAAACAGAGGCTGCAACAGGCATTCGACTACACAAGAGAAAACGCTTCAAGTGCTTACATCAGCAGGAGAGGACTCTTTAAAGTAGAGACACTACGCACTGATATACACCTGAACATCAGCAGGAGAGGACTCTTTAAAGTAGAGACACTACGCACTGATATACACCTGAACATCAGCAGGAGAGGACTCTTTAAAGTAGAGACACTACACACTGATATACACCTGAACATCAGCAGGAGAGGACTCTTTAAAGTAGAGACACTACATACTGATATACACCTGAACATCAGCAGGGAGGACTCTTTAAAGTAGAGACAGTACATACTGATATACACTGAACATCAGTAGGAGAGGACTCTTTAAAGTAGAGACACTACACACTGATATACACCTGAACATCAGCAGGAGAGGACTCTTTAAAGTAGAGACACTACATACTGATATACACCTGAACATCAGCAGGAGAGGACTCTTTAAAGTAGAGACACTACATACTGATATACACCTGAACATCAGCAGGGGAGGACTCTTTAAAGTAGAGACAGTACATACTGATATACACCTGAACATCAGTAGGAGAGGACTCTTTAAAGTAGAGACACTACACACTGATATACACCTGAACATCAGCAGGAGAGGACTCTTTAAAGTAGAGACACTACACACTGATATACACCTGAACATCAGCAGGAGAGGACTCTTTAAAGTAGAGACACTACATACTGATATACACCTGAACATCAGCAGGAGAGGACTCTTTAAAGTAGAGACACTACACACTGATATACACCTGAACATCAGCAGGAGAGGACTCTTTAAAGTAGAGACACTACATACTGATATACACCTGGACATCAGCAGGAGAGGACTCTTTAAAGTAGAGACAGTACATACTGATATACACCTGAACGTCAGCAGGAGAGGACTCTTTAAAGTAGAGACACTACATACTGATATACACCTGAACATCAGCAGGAGAGGACTCTTTAAAGTAGAGACACTACATACTGATATACACCTGAACATCAGCAGGAGAGGACTCTTTAAAGTAGAGACACTACATACTGATATACACCTGGACATCAGCAGGAGAGGACTCTTTAAAGTAGAGACAGTACATACTGATATACACCTGAACGTCAGCAGGAGAGGACTCTTTAAAGTAGAGACACTACATACTGATATACACCTGAACATCAGCAGGAGGGACTCTTTAAAGTAGAGACACTACATACTGATATACACCTGAACATCAGCAGGAGAGGACTCTTTAAAGTAGAGACACCACATACTGATATACACCTGAACATCAGCAGGAGAGGACTCTTTAAAGTAGAACCGTAATACGTTTCTAGAAGAGGTAATTTCTTGTTCCCAAAGTGAAACATCATCTACTTCTACCATGTTACATTCCGACTGAATTCATAATATTTATGTATGAAAAAGCGAGCTCACGGTTTTTAAGAACCTCATGATGTTGATGCCGGTCAGGCGGCCGCCCTCCTGTACAGTCCATGAGCAGAATGCATTCGGCTGTTGCATTTTAATCCATTCAAGCACAAAATAACTCACTGTCTCTGACCAATAGCAGGCGATGTGGCACGCTGCTGTCAAGGACGTGAAATTAGTTGTTTCTTACTGTAAATACCTTAAAGTGAAGTGGGCCCCGGAAAGCTGCGAAACACCATTAAAACGTCACATAACTTGTAGATTGACTTCTCCTTGTTTACATTCAGGACACGCATGTTGCTATGATGGGGTTGCCCAGTGTAATCAGTCTGATTAAAGGAAGTAGTGATTTCATCCTGTGGTGCACATATTGGCGTCCGGAGGTCCTTAAGGAGCCTCACAGACTAGTTCAATCACTCCACTATTGAATGTATCTAGACGCGGGATTGGACTGCATCCCAAGACCCACGAATATATTAGATACATTACAGATAAGACCACTACTGTGTGCCATGTGGGGCCCGAGGATGCTCAGTCCAAACACACCATGTATTTATTGTCTTGAGTATTCAAATGTTTTCAGGAACTTCTTAATTTCCACGTATTGAAAGCACCGTCCAACAGATTGATTTCCACCTGATGCTCTGCCTCTCTGTTACCACGACAACATCACGTTGTCCTTTACATGCACAGAGGTGGGACGCAGTGGAGTACAAATACTTAAGTACATGTTTCTGGTATCAGTACTTTACTCTAATACTTAATTATATGACGACTTTTTACTTTCTACTTCTCGCATGTTGAACTCAAATACTTGTACTTTCTACTTCTTGCATGTTGAACTCAAATACTTGTACTTTCTACTTCTTGCATGTTGAACTCAAATACTTGTACTTTCTACTTCTTGCATGTTGAACTCAAATACTTGTACTTTCTACTTCTTGCATGTTGAACTCAAATACTTGTACTTTCTACTTCTTGCATGTTGAACTCAAATACTTGTACTTTCTACTTCTTGCATGTTGAACTCAAATACTTGTACTTTCTACTTCTTGCATGTTGAACTCAAATACTTGTACTTTCTACTTCTTACATGTTGAACTCAAATACCTGTACTTTCTACTTCTC
Source organism: Champsocephalus esox (assembly GCA_036324585.1). Classification (NCBI taxonomy): domain Eukaryota; kingdom Metazoa; phylum Chordata; class Actinopteri; order Perciformes; family Channichthyidae; genus Champsocephalus; species Champsocephalus esox. Next base: position 33,486,649 of record CM070488.1, read on the forward strand.
ACATGTTGAACTCAAATACCTGTACTTTCTACTTCTCTCATGTTGAACTCAAATACCTGTACTTTCTACTTCTTGCATGTTGAACTCAAATACCTGTACTTTCTACTTCTTGCATGTTGAACTCAAATACCTGTACTTTCTACTTCTTGCATGTTGAACTCAAATACCTGTACTTTCTACTTCTTACATGTTGAACTCAAATACCTGTACTTTCTACTTCTCACATGTTGAACCCAAATACCTGTACTTTCTACTTCTTACATGTTGAACACAAATACCTGTACTTTCTACTTCTTACATGTTGAACCCAAATACCTGTACTTTCTACTTCTCACATGTTGAACTCAAATACCTGTACTTTCTACTTCTCACATGTTGAACACAAATACCTGTACTTTCTACTTCTCTCATGTTGAACTCAAATACCTGTACTTTCTACTTCTCACATGTTGAACCCAAATACCTGTACTTTCTACTTCTCACATGTTGAACTCAAATACCTGTACTTTCTACTTCTTACGTACTTTTTACTGAAGTACACTTCAAAGCCTCTTTACTTTGACTTGAGGAAAGAAGTTTAGTCAGTACTTCTACTTTCACCAGAGTATTTTTAAACACAAGTATCTGTACTTCTACTTGAGTAAAGGAGTGTGTACTTCTACTTGAGTGAAGGATGTGTGTACTTCTACTTGAGTAAAGGAGTGTGTACTTCTACTTGAGTGAAGGATGTGTGTACTTCTACTTGAGTAAAGGAGTGTGTACTTCTACTTGAGTAAAGGAGTGTGTACTTGTACCATCCCTGCTTATATGTTGGCTGCACGAGCATCGCTGCGACCTTCTGACGGAGCCGCTCCATCTGGCTAAAGGATGCTCAGTAGTGGGCGATGTGAGAGGAATATTGATCAGGTCTGAGATCAGCAGGAAAGCAGCCTCACAGAAGCTGATGTTCACAGGACTCAGATGACCTGATTCTCCTCCGAGTGGGGGTCAAAGGCTTCCCCTCCCATTATCCATCTATTAAAAACAGATGATCATTTCCTACTTCAGGGAGGTTAGGAGACGGTGATGAGATAACTGGATGAGGCTAATGAGGAGAGGAGCCATTGCCCTGCTGCTCACTAACACTATCTCTGTTCGAGCCGTACAGTCAGCCTGCAATTACACAAGTGCAATGGCGTATGCAAATCTCAGCGCATCGACCCACACGGACCCACTTAGAAAAGGTGTGGCGGACGTTCCTCCTCCCAGCCACGGCTCTCCTTTGTGTGTTCCAGACTAATGGCACGTTTCCACCGCAGCGGGGTAGCTCCGTTTAAGCGTCCCTAAGCGTCCTCGCTCAGGCCTCGCTCAGGCCTCGCTCAGGCCTCGCTCAGGCCTCGCTCAGGCCTCGTTTAGGCCTCGCTCAGGCCTCGCTCAGGCCTCGCTCAGGCCTCGCTCAGGCCTCGCTCAGGCCTCGCTCAGGCCTCGCTCAGGCCTCGTTCAGGCCTCGCTCAGGCCTCGCTCAGGCCTCGCTCAGGCCTCGCTGGCCGCCCGAGGCCGTGGCGCATTTCCATTACAGTTTAGGACCTGGGGTAGTTACTATAGCAACGCAGTGTAGGCGGGGCGATCGGCTTCACATTTCGAGTTGTCCCGTCGAGCTCCCGCTGGATTGTATCATCCCCAATGAGATGTAGGAACGTCGTCACCTCCTCGGTCGACCACGGCGTGCTTTTCTTTGACGTTGCCATTTTTGTAGCTCCTCCGTTTACAAAAATGCTGCGAGCTTGCTTCTAGATATATATGCGACGCGAGGGATGATCTGGCGCGTGATCTCGTGACGATTCTCTCTGACCAATCAGCAGTCGAGAGTGTTGACGTCACTAGTTCAGCCCTGGCCTGAAAGAACCACGATGTTATGGAACCGGAAAAAGTACCCGCTAGCCGGCGCTACGCTATATGGACAGGCCACCAACAACTGGCCGCTTGAGGACGATTAAGGACGCTTAAACGGGGGCTACCCGCTGCGGTGGAAACGTGCCATAAATGGGTTATATAGTCCCTTCAGTGTGACTCAGGGTCAGGACAGCTTTGGAGGAGTCGACCTAATCAGAAGAAAGGAGATCCTTACCACGTTTCGATGAAGAACGCTCATTTCTGTCAGGGTTTGGCAAGACGGGCAAACAGGCGAGGCAGGTCTGGGAATATAAACAAACGGTGAGCTTTTATGAAATGAAATGTTGGTAAAAGACAAACGGCGTCAGGGTTTGAGTCGGCCTGATATGAAATGACTTTGGGACGCAGTACACTTATATCGTGATACGGCTTTATTGTGAATCCATGTTAACATCGGCAGCCGCTGAGCTGCAGTGTGATGTAATCAGTCAGAATGAATGAATGAACGCTGGTAAAAGTAAATCATAGCATTCTACGATACGGTACGATAATATTTTAGTCAAATCTGAAATGTGACTTGCCTCTGATAGAGATTTTGTGGGACAACTGGTCCGCTTTCCAAATCTCCGCGCGTCCCTAACAAGCTGGTTCTCATACAGGAAGGAATCCAGAACATACAAGTATCCGTTAAAACAATCTATTTGAATGGTGATATAACAATGCAATACCAATATCAATGTATGCCTACTCCTGGCCCTTGTTCACGGGCTGCCACGACGGTCCGGGCGGCGCGAGAAGAGAGAGCCAGGCGTAGGCATACTCCTGACATTACGCATATGATATGATATGGCTTTGTATGGTAATGTGTTGCATTGTTATATTACCATTAAAATAGATTATTGTTTTAACGGATACTTGTATGTTCTGGATTCCTTCCTGTATGAGAACCAGCTTGTTAGGGACGCGCGGAGATTTGGAAAGCGGACCAGTTGTCCCTCAAAATCTCTATCACCTCACAGCAGTTCCATGCCCAGCATCAACAGACGAGCATCCAGACACAACGCATGAAACACAAACAACAAACATTTAACATCACGGCTCAGTCAGTGAGAGAAAAGCCTTCAGCGTCTGATCTGGGGTCAGCTCTGTGCTCACTGAGAGGGCTGACAGGTGCTCCAAGGATGCTTCAGGCTGACCTGTGGGACCCTGTGTCTCCATCAGACGGTAGCAGCTCATGCTCTCTGCTCAGAGCATGCTGTGGGTCGAGAGGACGTGATTGGACAGCCACTAGGTTGATGAGTCATAGAGTCTCTGACAGGCGGACCAATGACCTTTGAGCAGATGTTTAACAGGTGGAGCCGTTTCGATTTGAAAGCTGCTGACAGACCTTGGTACCAGGTGGCGTCGCAGTGCTGCAGAATGGACAGGATCACATGCAAAGACCAACAGAAGAGTTCCTCTGCTCGCCCCGACAGACCTGAGACGGCGGAGAAAATAGATCCTTTGTTTTGTCCGTGGTTAAGATGATCAGAGCAGATGCTTCACTTGGTTAGACATTGTAGTAACCCCAGCTCTTTACAGGTGATGACCTGTTTCAAAGGCAGACACTGGCATGGATGTTGAAGTATTGGAATTATATATTTCTTAAACGTGGTTTTGAGAAACGAGAAACTTCACGATTGTATCTTCTACTTCATTCCTGGCATCCTGACATCCCTAATGCACCATACCTATAAAAGGTAAAGTGTAACACATCCATCGACTGACTAACGGGTGCTGGAGACCAGGTTTATAACTCTCCACGGTTATTTGAAAAAGACTTATCAACATTGTCCCTCGATTGCCCGCTGAGTGCCCACCGGCGTGCAAAGAAGCGATGCAAAGTGGAGAGGCTGTTTGCCGCCGAACACTCGGCAGCAGGAGAGGCGTTGGAAAAACTCCCGCGTTCAATTGTCATCGGTACTTCACTCCGTCGACTCTAGGTAGCTATTGTTGCCCACGAAATGTCAAGGACCTCTACAGAAGAGAGCGGGGACGAAGCCTGCGGAGTGGGGACACAAGCACAGCTTTTGTCTCACGAGTGGACGCGGTTCAATCTCACAGAAAACATCATTTCATTTTCAGCCGCTGTGGGAATGCTTTCATGTTCGTGCGTGCTCAAAGAATGCGTCACGCGTTGTGCTACCTGCAGGAATCCAGTCTGTGCACACTTCAAATACAGACTGCTCTTTCAGCAGCACTTTTGAACAAATGTTATGTGGACACGGATGTCATATTTGGTACAAAAGTACAACAACGTTTAAGGTTGGAAAGGAAAGACTACAAGGAGCCCAGTCTGTGTAGAAGAGTCCGTCTCTGACTCCCGCAAAGTCTGCACACATGCGTCGACCCATCTCAACATGCCGACTACTGAACGACTAGCTAATGGGCATCTCAGTGCTCGAGTCCTTCCAGGTCCTTCCTTCCTGCAGCGGTCAGACTTTACAACCAGCAGAGCCCCTAGTAGACCTGCCTACACACACACACACACACACACACACACACACACACACACACACACACAGACTATAACGCCCCTTGCTGCTAAATATAAACCAACTTTGTGCTATATGTGCTATATATATATATATATATATATATATATATATATATGCCGTTAATAACTGTGTAATTTATACCTGGCTGCTAAACCCTTGTTACTGTGACGAGGTATGTATCTTGTATTTTGTAGATTGCGTAACTTGCTGCTGTTAAATACCGTCAAACTATTCAATATGTGCAATACTTATATATGCCTATATATGCCATCTTTAATTACTGTAATAAATACCGGGCTGCTAAATCCTAAGAACTGCTCCAGGATCTGATTTGAGTTGTTTTGGATCTGTATTTTGGAAAATTATGTAACTTTTTTAGTTTTTATCTTTTTTTAGCATATTGTTTCTTATATTATAACTTAGTACTTTTTTAACGCGTTACACATGCAGCACGAGCTGCCTGTGGCTCTCTCCTGCACATTTCCCCCCTGTGCAGGGACTCTGATTCTGGTAGCTGCCGGTGGAGTGGGGAAACACGCGGTTCAGTCTCCGGTTGGCTTAAAGAAGCGTCACACGGTGTGGAACCTGCAGGGATCCAGTCGGCCTGTCCACGCGCCGCTTGGCGAGGGGACCAGGGCGTGAATCACCTTTGGAAAGTTGGCCTGCAGCATCGAGACGTCGAGGTCCAGACGGGCCACGTCAGCTGCAATGAATCACGATGCAGAGCACTTTCTCACCGACACTCATTTCTGACGGGCAGAAGGACTCTGACGGCAGGGACACATCTCCCGAGAGACGGTCTGAACGAGGAGAGACATTAGTGCGGGGATGACTGGATGGAATATCTGCTTTGGTTTTGGTTCTGTTGCAATTAACCCTTTACAATCCTTCCAGAGACCGACGACATCTTTGAAATTCCTCCACGGATACAAAGATGTGGTCAGATTACACCTTTCGAGTTTCAAAACTTTATGCATAATATGGCGTCCTGACAACCGAGACACGAGTCAGCATTTCACTACTTCCTGTCCCCTGGTCTCCCAGCTGTGTGCGTCACTCTTTAGTGTCCCCTGGTCTCCAGCTGTGTGCGCCACTCTTTAGTGTCCCCTGGTCTCCCAGTTGTGTGCGTCACTCTTTAGTGTCCCCTGGTCTCCCAGCTGTGTGCGTCACTCCTTAGTGTCCCCTGGTCTCCCAGCTGTGTGCGTCACTCTTTAGTGTCCCCTGGTCTCCAGCTGTGTGCGTCACTCTTTAGTGTCCCCTTGTCTCCCAGCTGTGTGCGTCACTCTTTAGTGTCCCCTGGTCTCCCAGCTGTGTGCGTCACTCTTTAGTGTCCCCTGGTCTCCCAGCTGTGTGCGACAATCCTTAGTGTCCCCTGGTCTCCCAGCTGTGTGCGTCACTCTTTAGTGTCCCCTAGTCTCCAGCTGTGTGCGTCACTCTTTAGTGTCCCCTGGTCTCCCAGCTGTGTGCCTCACTCTTTAGTGTCCCCTGGGTCTCCCAGCTGTGTGCGACACTCCTTAGTGTCCCCTAGTCTCCCAGATGTGTGCGTCACTCTTTAGTGTCCCCTGGTCTCCCAGCTGTGTGCGACACTCCTTAGTGTCTCCTGGTCTCCCAGCTGTGTGCGACACTCCTTAGTGTCCCCTGGTCTCCCAGCTGTGTGCCTCACTCTTTAGTGTCCCCTGGTCTCCCAGATGTGTGTGTCACTCTTTAGTGTCCCCTGGTCTCCCAGCTGTGTGCGTCACTCCTTAGTGTCCCCTGGTCTCCCAGATGTGTGCGTCACTCTTTAGTGTCCCCTGGTCTCCCAGTTGTGTGCGTCACTCTTTAGTGTCCCCTGGTCTCCCAGTTGTGTGCGTCACTCTTTAGTGTCCCCTGGTCTCCCAGTTGTGTGCGTCACTCTTTAGTGTCCCCTGGTCTCCCAGTTGTGTGCGTCACTCTTTAGTGTCCCCTGGTCTCCCAGCTGTGTGCGTCACTCTTTAGTGTCCCCTGGTCTCCAGCTGTGTGCGTCACTCTTTAGTGTCCTCTGGTCTCCCAGCTGTGTGCGCCACTCTTTAGTGTCCCCTGGTCTCCCAGTTGTGTGCGTCACTCTTTAGTGTCCTCTGGTCTCCCAGCTGTGTGCGCCACTCTTTAGTGTCCCCTGGTCTCCCAGTTGTGTGCGTCACTCTTTAGTGTCCCCTGGTCTCCCAGCTGTGTGCACCACTCTTTAGTGTCCCCTGGTCTCCCAGTTGTGTGCGTCACTCTTTAGTGTCCCCTGGTCTCCCAGCTGTGTGCGTCACTCTTTAGTGTCCCCTGGTCTCCCAGCTGTGTGCGTCACTCTTTAGTGTCCCCTGGTCTCCCAGCTGTGTGCGTCACTCTTTAGTGTCCCCTGGTCTCCCAGCTGTGTGCGTCACTCTTTAGTGTCCCCTGGTCTCCAGCATGTCTCCTCAAGCTGCTGAATGTCCTCTAAACGCTGCATGTGTTGTCAAGCTGCTGGAGATGTTTCTTCATGTGGAACCTTTGGGTTTTTATATCTGCATGTTTTCTGAAGCTGCAGTTTCTCCCGATGGAGAGGTTTGGCGTAGTGTGCACCTGTCGGCCAGCGTACCTGAATAATAAAACAGATATTTTGTTTAGCGTCCAACTTGAACGCTTCCCAACACTGGAAATGCTACCATCAGGTTCAAAGGATTCAGAGGATTTATTTGTCACTTGCACAATGTCTCCAGCAGGGGGGGGAACCTTTTTCCTCTCAAGGGCCATTTCAATGTTTACAATATCCTCAGAGGGCCGAGCACGTTATTGACCTCTGCTTAAAAAAACTAAAATCACAGCCCATTCATTTCATTCTGTGCAAAGAAAAAGCAACCTCTGAATCCAGATATCTCACCATGACTCGCGTGTGCATGCACGTGCACGGTGTGGCATGCATGCACGTGCACGGTGTGGCGTGACCACCCAAACAGAAAGATATGGACACAAGATGTGTGCAAATGTATTTAGTTTCCTATCCATGTGAACATGATTTAAGTGGGGGGGGGTCCTCATCTCCTCTAGGGGGGTCCGGGGGCATGCTCCCCCGGGAAGATTTTTTTTTAAATGTTGAAGTTGAAAGCATCAATGTGGTGCACTTTGAGAGCAACATGAGAGATCTATGGAAACATCTCTCAACACCCAGACACAACTGGAAGCAGATTTTCTTTTAATTTATGGATATTTGACAAATCACTCCCCGTTCAAACTGTATTCTTCTTTATTAATAACTGTCACATAGTATTTTATACCCGTTTACTTTATTCTCTTATTTTTTTGATAACTATAATGATCATATAAAGATGTGCCTTTACCTCACTGGTTGTAGACAAAGCTTCTTATATTCGTTAGCATAGCTAGCTAACCAGATGCTAATAACAACAAAGCTATTGGCTGTCTGCTCAGTGTGACAGAGGAGCAGATCGCCACTGGCTTTCAGCGAGAGACACAGACATGCAGAAACTGCGGCATGTGTACGGCTCCTTATCTGAAGTGCCGAGCCACGTTCCGGTGCTCTCCGTCAGAACTGCCCCCCTGTCAGTCGAGACATACACCACGTGATGACACGTTAGGCTCGTGTTGTGTTCAAGGACCCTGGCCTTGACCAGGAAAAACAGGTACTCATTTGTTTAATTTTTTTGCGGTCTAGATTTCTTTCATTTTTTATTTTTTGCGTGTGGTTATAAATTACCTCGAGGGCCGTACCAAATTGTCTGCCGTATACGGTCCGGAGGCCGGAGGTTCCCCACCCCTGGTCTACAGCGTCTGGCACCTGCCACCATGCAACATACAAAGTACTTTTGCACCATGCCTGAAACCTCATTACATCTTTATGCCCTTCTTCCCGTTTCCTGGATGTGTGTGAGGTTTGTAAAAGAAAGCCGGAGCTGAGCAACACATGGATCCCTCAGGGTTTACTGGGCTGCACGTCTGATTGTTTTACTGTTGTGGATTTCCCAGAACAAACGGCAGCGGGTGATAAAGTGCGTCGACCCGGGGTCAGACCTGAGCACTGATTATGTATTTTTCTTTCTATCATATCAATTGATTCTGTAATAACTATGATGAAACCTCACAGACAGTGTGTATGTAAACTGATAGAGGCCAAAGGCTAAAGAGTGAACACGTGATTAGACTTCCCACAGACAGACCTTTTGATTACGTTCGGGCTATTTCTGACAGTGAAGGGAATCCATGAGTGGGTTATTTTATGTATATGATCATGGACACAGCTGTACAGTGGCAGTGGCTCAGTCAGTAGGGGCTTGAACTGGGAGCTGTAGGGTCGCCGGTTCCAGACCTAAAATATGGAGTGTGGACAGCTACTTGGATAGGTCCCAGTTCACCTCCCGTGGAGCCCTTGAGCAAGGCACTAGACATCCCCCTTCTCCCCTCACTCCCATTGCTCCCGGGCGCTGTGCAATAGCTGCTCACTGCTCCTAGTACTAGACTCCTGGTGCTAGACTCCTGGTTCTAGACTCCTGGTGCTAGACTCCTGGTTCTAGACTCCTGGTGCTAGACTCCTAGTATTAGACTCCTGGTTCTAGACTCCTGGTTCTAGACTCATAGTACTAGACTCCTAGTAGTAGACTCCTGGTTCTAGACTCCTAGTACTAGACTCCTGGTTCTAGACTCCTGGTGCTAGACTCCTAGTATTAGACTCCTGGTTCTAGACTCCTGGTTCTAGACTCCTAGTACTAGACTCCTAGTAGTAGACTCCTGGTTCTAGACTCCTAGTACTAGACTCCTGGTTCTAGACTCCTGGTGCTAGACTCCTGGTGCTAGACTCCTGGTTCTAGACTCCTGGTGCTAGACTCCTAGTACTAGACTCCTAGTTCTAGACTCCTGGTGCTAGACTCCTAGTATTAGACTCCTGGTTCTAGACTCCTGGTTCTAGAGTCCTAGTACTAGACTCCTAGTAGTAGACTCCTGGTTCTATACTCCTAGTACTAGACTCCTGGTTCTAGACTCCTGGTGCTATACTCCTAGTATTAGACTCCTGGTTCTAGACTCCTGGTGCTAGACTCCTGGTTATAGACTCCTAGTACTAGACTCCTGGTGCTAGACTCCTGGTGCTAGACTCCTGGTGTTCTAGACTCCTGGTGCTAGACTCCTGGTATTAGACTCCTAGTTCTAGACTCCTGGTTCTAGCCTCCTGGTTCTAGACTCCTGGTTCTAGACTCCTGGTGCTAGACTCCTAGTATTAGACTCCTGGTTTTAGACTCCTGGTTCTAGACTCCTGGTTCTAGACTCCTGGTTATAGACTCCTAGTACTAGACTCCTGGTTATAGACTCCTGGTGCTAGACTCCTGGTGTTCTAGACTCCTGGTATTAGACTCCTGGTTCTAGACTCCTGGTATTAGACTCCTAGTTCTAGACTCCTGGTGCTAGACTCCTAGTATTAGACTCCTGGTTCTAGAGTCCTAGTACTAGACTCCTAGTAGTAGACTCCTGGTTCTATACTCCTAGTACTAGACTCCTGGTTCTAGACTCCTGGTGCTATACTCCTAGTATTAGACTCCTGGTTCTAGACTCCTGGTGCTAGACTCCTGGTTATAGACTCCTAGTACTAGACTCCTGGTGCTAGACTCCTAGTACTAGACTCCTGGTGTTCTAGACTCCTGGTGCTAGACTCCTGGTACTAGACTCCTGGTATTAGACTCCTAGTTCTAGACTCCTGGTTCTAGCCTCCTGGTTCTAGACTCCTGGTTCTAGACTCCTGGTGCTAGACTCCTAGTATTAGACTCCTGGTTTTAGTCTCCTGGTTCTAGACTCCTGGTTCTAGACTCCTGGTTATAGACTCCTAGTACTAGACTCCTGGTATTAGACTCCTGGTTCTAGACTCCTGGCTTAGTGGTGGTGAGGTGAAGTCATGTGACCGTGCTGGAGTTCCTTTATAGCCCAGCATTAGCCGCCTTTAGCTTAGCGGTGGTGACGTGAAGTCATGTGACCGTGCTGTAGTTCCTTTATAGCCCAGCATTAGCCGCCTTTAGCTTAGCGGTGGTGACGTGAAGTCATGTGACCGTGCTGTAGTTCCTTTATAGCCCAACATTAGCAGCCTTTAGCTTAGCGGTGGTGACGTGAAGTCATGTGACCGTGCTGTAGTTCCTTTATAGCCCAACATTAGCCACCTTTAGCTTAGCGGTGGTGACGTGAAGTCATGTGACCGTGCTGTAGTTCCTTTATAGCCCAACATTAGCCTCCTTTAGCTTAGCGGTGGTGACGTGAAGTCATGTGACCGTGCTGTAGTTCCTTTATAGCCCAACATTAGCCTCCTTTAGCTTAGCGGTGGTGACGTGAAGTCATGTGACCGTGCTGTAGTTCCTTTATAGCCCAACATTAGCCTCCTTTAGCTTAGCGGTGGTGACGTGAAGTCATGTGACCGTGCTGTAGTTCCTTTATAGCCCAACATTAGCCTCCTTTAGCTTAGCGGCGGTGACGTGAAGTCATGTGACCGTGCTGGAGTTCCTTTATAGCCCAGCATTAGCCGCCTTTAGCTTAGCGGTGGTGACGTGAAGTCATGTGACCGTGCTGTTGTTCCTTTATAGCACAACATTAGCCACCTTTAGCTTAGCGGTGGTGACGTGAAGTCATGTGACCGTGCTGTAGTTCCTTTATAGCCCAGCATTAGCCGCCTTTAGCTTAGCGGTGGTAAAGATATGTTTCCCCTTTGAGCTTGCTCAATCATATTTGGGGTCATATTGACGTTTGCTAAGCCCCTAATAAACCCGGATGTCCACTCTAAGCTGCCACCTGATAAAACGTCCTTAATTATTCATGAGGTAAACTGATGGGTCTGGGGGACTGAGCGGCTGAATCCAATAACAGAAGACTCTCCACTTTAAACACACACAGTTCATTTACAGCAGGCCACAATAAAGCACGTGAAAGTATCATGGCTGCAATACTTACCTGTGAATGACTGTGCATCAGATCAGATGATGTAGCTTTAAATGCACGGGACTAAATATCTACATGTCCGTGTAGATATTGGGGGAAACCACTTGGAGCCCTCAAGACAGTGGGAATGGTTGTGGACTTCAAGAAGTCGCTCCATCAGGTCCAGAACCTCTCGCCAGAACCTCTCGCCACCTGAACAGTTTCTTCCCCTCCGCTACCGGCCTCTTAAACAAGGCCCGGCCCCCCCCGACACTTGACCTCAGCCACAACGCCATCTCTATAGGCCTATGCATTACATTAATGCACACGATGTTCATACTGCTTACTGCACATATTCCTTGTTTCATATTTCACATTTCATTTCCTATAATTCATTCATAGCATTCTATTTCCATGTAAATTACTGCTTTATTTTATTGCTATTTAACTATATTTTATTACGGTGTCCTTAAAGATTTCTTGTTTTATATTGTATGTGTGCAACACGACATCAAGTGGAATTCCTCGTATGTGTGAACCTGGCAATAAACCTGATTCTGATTCCCGTCACCACCGCTAAGCTAAAGGAGGCTAATGTTGGGCTATAAAGGAACTACAGCACGGTCACATGACTTCACGTCACCACCGCTAAGCTAAAGGTGGCTAATGTTGGGCTATAAAGGAACTACAGCACGGTCACATGACTTCACGTCACCACCGCTAAGCTAAAGGAGGCTAATGTTGGGCTATGAAGGAACTACAGCACGGTCACATGACTTCACGTCACCACCGCTAAGCTAAAGGAGGCTAATGTTGGACTATAAAGGAACTACAGCACGGTCACATGACTTCACGTCACCACCGCTAAGCTAAAGGAGGCTAATGTTGGGCTATAAAGGAACTACAGCACGGTCACATGACTTCACGTCACCACCGCTAAGCTAAAGGAGGCTAATGTTGGGCTATAAAGGAACTACAGCACGGTCACATGACTTCACGTCACCACCGCTAAGCTAAAGGAGGCTAATGTTGGGCGTGATGACGTTTAGTCGTCTCGTTTTTCAAATCCACCAGTGAGGTATTTACTGACGTGTTTCATGTCGTAGAACTAAACGTAGCATTAGCCTCATATATATATATACACATAGATGTGTTTTTAAATGCCAAAGTTGACATGAGAGAACAGAAATGGATTATTCTTCGGATTTCTCTCAGTATCGAAGATGAAGGAACGCGTTAGCTCTGTTTGCATGAAGTTATTGGTAAATGAAGAGACAAACATTACGTTTCCTTCACTGAGAGGCAGAAGCCGGCAGGTCTGATCGATGCTATTCTGAGCGGGCATCATGCGATCCCTACTTCTGTTACTGATCATTAGAACCCATCTGCACAGGCATGAATACATGTCTGGGAATAGCTTTTAATGTGTTCTTTGGCTCGGATCAGGCCCTGACAGACTGCCTTAAAGCTGGAGACCAGAATCAGCTGCATGTCTTTCTCAGGAAGTGTTGCATTCAGCGGGGAGCGGCTAAATGTGCGCTCCGACACACGGAGCTCAGGAGGGGAAAGTTTCTCACAATGTGCCCACTCATCACGTGTCTGCAATCTAACTGTCAGCTCACCAGCGGGATGCGAAGTGACTCAAAGCAGGAAGAGCATCGCTGCAGGAAGCGCCACTCGATCTGTGCGACACAACAAGAAGGGAGAGCTTTTTCATGCTGGCTTTACTTTCAAGTCCGCACCCCGACACCAAGTCAAACTCCCGTCTACCTGGAAACAAACCTGATTCTCATTCTGAGGTTTTAGATGACCCTGCAAACAGGGAACTATAGTGATTATTATATTCTGCAAAGTGGTGGATGTGTTCGGTGACTTCGATCCTCTTGCTTTTCCAAGTGCTGGAATATTCCTTCGTCTCAGATCTGAGAAAGAGTTTCAGAAAACAGTTTTGTAAATGTTTAAGCTGTTTGAGTTATTTAGACAGATAGAAATAAAACATTGGAGGAAAATAGAAGACGGCAAAGTAAAAAAAAAGGACGAGAACATTGTACATTTTTATACATACAAGAAAATACTAAAAAATACAAAGCTATAATATATAAAAAGCCATTCATGTACACACTGGAAAAGCAATTAAAAAATGAAATATATAAAACAGAAAAAATACAAAACATTTGACTTCGTAAAAACGAGCAATAACAAAAAAGCCCAAAGTTGGACCTTCAAATTCACCGGGAAAACATTTGAAATATGAGATAAATATGAAGAATATCAACATTTTAAGTCTGATCAAGATGCAGGTTTGATTAGAGCTTAAACACAAACATATAATTAAGCAATCGCTCACGACAGGCCGTGGTATGTGCTCATGATATCACAGCTAAGGGGCGTGGTTCGGCCCGACGCAGGCAGTTTGCTTTTCAGCCCGACGCGGAGGGATACTGACTTGTTGTGAAAAGTAACTTACAATTCTACCCGTGGTATACGCTCAGTATATCACGGCTAAGAACCAATCAGATTGCTTGATTTGACTTGTCCGTTTTATGATAAAAAGTGAAAAACATTCGCTGAATATATTTGTTTAAATGCGTCCAGAAAATAACTTATTAAGGAACTTGTTTCTGAAATGAATCGTCATCGTTAATCTGAACGGTTTTTACCAGTTCATGTTAAATTCTAATTTCTTCCTCCCTCCTCGTCTTCGTCTTTACAGCAGGAGACAAGGAAGCTTTTTAGAGACGCAATTACAGAGGCATTAGTTTAATAACGAGGAAGATGTCCCTGTGTTTCCATTTCTAATCTTTTGGCTGGATCACTGTCAAGAACCTGAAAGCACTTCCTCGTGAAGCCTTCTTCTGTCAGGGTGGACTCGAGCTGAGCATTATCTCTGAAGTCCATTAAAGACAGACTTTAACAGTTTTAAATATCCGTTATCACAACGCGAAAGCACGATCAGATCTCTGTCGAGGACAACATGTATAATATATTTAAAACTATTTATGATGTGTTCAATAAGAGCAGCTTCGATGACAGGTGAGCGTATGTGAACACTGCGTCCTCCTCTGAGCTGTACCACCTCTCTGAGTACAGGCTCCTCCTCTCTGAGCTGTACCACCTCTCTGAGTACAGGCTCCTCCTCTCTGAGTACAGGCTCCTCCTCTCTGAGCTGTACCACCTCTCTGAGTACAGGCTCCTCCTCTCTGAGCTGTACCACCTTTCTGAGTACAGGCTCCTCCTCTCTGAGCTGTACCACCTCTCTGAGTACAGGCTCCTCCTCTCTGAGCTGTACCACCTCTCTGAGTACAGGCTCCTCCTCTCTGAGTACAGGCTCTCTGAGTACAGGCTCCTCCTCTCTGAGCTGTACCACCTCTCTGAGTACAGGCTCCTCCTCTCTGAGCTGTACCACCTCTCTGAGTACAGGCTCCTCCTCTCTGAGTACAGGCTCCTCCTCTCTGAGCTGTACCACCTCTCTGAGTACAGGCTCCTCCTCTCTGAGTACAGGCTCCTCCTCTCTGAGCTGTACCACCTCTCTGAGTACAGGCTCCTCCTCTCTGAGCTGTACCACCTCTCTGAATACAGGCTCCTCCTCTCTGAGTACAGGCTCCTGTCGCATCGAAGTCCAGAGGTTCTTAGTCCTGCTGAGGATTTACTTTCACTGAGTCTCAGAAACAGCTTCATCTTTGTTTCCAAGAAAACAAGAAAACAAGTATTTATGTTTGGGACTCCAAAATAAAACCATTCACAACTCATTCAAAAAGCTGCAGCTAAAGTACTGAATAACACCAATTTATGAAAGTACAGGATCACGTTCCGACTGCCAAGTACGTATAGAAGTACTACGTGTTGTCCGTCAGTCACTCAATGACCGAGAACAAGTAATACACAGTATGTTAGTTGAGTAAAAGTAGAAGTACTCAGATCTTGTACTTGAGTAAAAGTAGAAGTACTCAAATCTTGTACTTGAGTAAAAGTAGAAGTACTCAGATCTTGTTCTTGAGTAAAAGTAGAAGTACTCAGATCTTGTACTTGAGTAAAAGTAGAAGTACTCAGATCTTGTACTCAGTAAAAGTAGAAGTACTCAGATCTTGTACTTTAGTAAAAGTAGAAGTACTCAGATCTTGTACTTTAGTAAAAGTAGAAGTACTCAGATCTTGAGTAAAAGTAGAAGTATTCAGATCTTGTACTTGAGTAAAAGTAGAAGTACTCAGATCTTGTACTCAGTAAAAGTAGAAGTACTCAGATCTTGTACTTGAGTAAAAGTAGAAGTACTCAGATCTTGTACTCAGTAAAAGTAGAAGTACTCAGATCTTGTACTCAGTAAAAGTAGAAGTACTCAGATCTTGTACTTGAGTAAAAGTAGAAGTACTCAGATCTTGTACTCAGTAAAAGTAGAAGTACTCAGATCTTGTACTTGAGTTAAAGTAGAAGTACTCAGATCTTGTACTCAGTAAAAGTAGAAGTACTCAGATCTTGTACTTTAGTAAAAGTAGAAGTACTCAGATCTTGTACTTGAGTAAAAGTAGAAGTACTCAGATCTTGTACTTTAGTAAAAGTAGAAGTACCAAAGTGTACGAATACTCTGAAAACTACTAAAAAGCTCACACAGGCATGAGAATAAGTCAGACTAAAAGCAGGGACATCGTATTTCTCGTCAAAGCCTCCAGCGCATCGATGACTCCGCCCCGATCCTCCGCTAAAGGTCATCCTCAAAGATTGAACATTCCTCAGCTCTGTTCAGAACTGCAGTGCCTCACTCCTCCGTTAGGTATTTGGCATTGTGAGAGCGAGGCCAAGGTTACGCTCCTCTTCCTCTCTACATCCATCACTCTTCTCAAAACCACCATCTTCCGCCGCACAGCCTCGATGCTCTGCTAGCCCCCCAAAGGAAAGAGGCTTCTGTGTCAGGAACAAAGCCAGCGTTCATTCAGAGGCGCTTCACGGGGACGCGTTTTTTTAATCGGAAATCATCTTTAGAAATCCACCAAAGCATTTGATGAGAGGTTTCCAGAGAGCAGTCCGTTCATGGCCAAACATGTGCTGGAAGTGGAAAATACATAACTTTACAAATCTAATACATTTTCCAATACTGTGAGGACAGTGAACCGGGGTGTGAGTCATATGAGCGACACGTCCAGCATGTCGTGGGCGATTTCACAAAGCACCAAGTTGCTAAGTTACTCATCCTGAAAACATCTCTTTCAAACTTCTTTGTGAAGACGCAGAGACTCCTGGGAGGTCAACGTGGAGTGAAAGGTCATTGAAAATCCACTTCAGCATCACCAGGTCCCACTAGGCCCCACCAGGCCCCACCAGGCTCCACCAGGCCCCACCAGGCTCCACCAGGTCCCATCAGGCACCACCAGGCACCACCAGGCACCACCAGGCCCCACCAGGCCCCACCAGGTCCCACCAGACACCACCAGGCACCACCAGGCACCACCAGGCACCACCAGTTCCCACCAGGCCCCACCAGGCACCACCAGGCTCCACCAGGCACCACCAGGCCCCATCAGGCCCCACCAGGCTCCACCAGGCCCCACCAGGCCCCACCAGGCACCACCAGGCACCACCAGGCACCACCAGGCCCCACCAGGCTCCACCAGGCCCCACCAGGCACCACCAGGCACCACCAGGCTCCACTGGGTCCCACCGGGTCCCACCAGGCACCACCAGGCACCACCAGGCACCACCAGTTCCCACCAGGCCCCACCAGGCACCACCAGGCTCCACTAGGTCCCACCGGGTCCCACCGGGCACCACCGGGCACCACCGGGCTCCACTAGGTCCCACCAGGTCCCACCAGGTCCCACCAGGCACCACCAGGCTCCAATAGGTCCCCACCAGCTCCCACCAGGCCCCACCAGGCCCCACCAGGTCCCACCAGGCCCCACCAGGCCCCACCAGGTCCCACCAGCCCCCACCAGGCTCCACCAGGCTCCACCAGGCACCACCAGGCCCCATCAAACCCCACCAGGCTCCACCAGGCCCCACCAGGCTCCACCAGGTCCCACCAGGCCCCACCAGGCCCCACCAGGCCCCACCAGGCACCACCAGTTCCCACCAGGCCCCACCAGCTCCCACCAGGCCCCACCAGGCACCACCAGGCTCCACCAGGCTCCACCAGCCACCACCAGGCACCACCAGGCTCCACCAGGCTCCACCAGGCACCACCAGGCACCACCAGGCCCCACCAGGCCCCACCAGGCCCCACCAGGCACCACCAGGCCCCACCAGGCTCCACCAGGCTCCACCAGGCTCCACCAGGCACCACCAGGCCCCATCAGGCCCCACCAGGCTCCACCAGGCCCCATCAGGCCCCACCAGGCTCCACCAGGCCCCACCAGGCACCACCAGGCCCCACCAGGCACCGCCAGGCCCCACCAGGTCCCACCAGGCCCCACCAGGCACCACCAGTTCCCACCAGGCCCCACCAGGCTCCACCAGGCCCCACCAGGCCCCACCAGGCACCACCAGGCCCCACCAGGCCCCACCAGGCCCCACCAGGCACCACCAGGCCCCACCAGGCCCCACCAGGCCCCACCAGGCACCACCAGGCACCACCAGTTCCCACCAGGCCCCACCAGTTCCCACCAGGCCCCACCAGCTCCCACCAGGCCCCACCAGGCTCCACCAGGCTCCACCAGGCACCACCAGGCCCCACCAGGCTCCCACCAGGCTTCACCAGGTCCCACCAGGCCCCACCGGGCACCACCGGGCACCACCAGGCCCCACCAGGCCCCACCAGTTCCCACCAGGCCCCACCAGCTCCCACCAGGTCCCACCAGGCACCACCAGGCCCCACCAGGCTCCACCAGGCTCCACCAGGCACCACCAGGCCCCACCAGGCCCCACCAGGCCCCACCAGGCACCACCAGGCACCACCAGTTCCCACCAGGCCCCACCAGTTCCCACCAGGCCCCACCAGCTCCCACCAGGCCCCACCAGGCTCCACCAGGCTCCACCAGGCACCACCAGGCCCCACCAGGCTCCACCAGGCTTCACCAGGTCCCACCAGGCCCCATCAGGCCCCCACCAGGCCCCACCAGGCTCCACCAGGCCCCACCAGTTCCCACCAGGCCCCACCAGCTCCCACCAGGCCCCACCAGGCTCCACCAGGCCCCACCAGGCACCACCAGGCCCCACCAGGCTCCACCAGGCTCCACCAGGCCCCACCAGGCCCCACCAGGCCCCACTGCTTCCAATCTGTAATTAATGTTGGGTTATATATCTAAAGTGTGTGGTTTTAATTGTGTTTTAAGGGTCTGAGTTTCCAGAAAAGCGCTTTATGTATAAAATGCTTTATTATTGTTGTTATTGATGAATATGTGTAAACAGCTGATGATATGACCAATAATTCAGTTTTATTTTATCAGCAAGGCTGTTATATCTCTGACTGAACTACTTAACATATATATTATATTTCCTGGCGATGTTCCAATGCTCTCAAAGAAGCCTTTAATAAAACCACACGTTCATAATTCCCTTTATTATTAATCAATATCTGAAAGCCAGCTGCCGCTCCCAGTCCGTGGAGGAGCATGTATTATACGAGAGATGATCTGTTTAATTAAAGACTTCCGTTTGAAACTTGGATGAAAGGATCGCATTGGATTAACTTACATCAGCCCGTAATGGCCTCCGGAGTCATCGGAGCTGCAAAACAAAATGGATTTAAACAAATGTTTCTATAATGAACGGTTAGATGCTAACATTATGCTAAATGCTAACAAGTGACATCATCACTTAGTTAGAAGGTGCAATACCTCTTTCAGCCACAGAGCGCTAGGTACAACAAATTATAAACGTTGTAGTACCTCTGATTGGCCATAACACCATGTTTCATTTTAATCAATGCACTGCCTGATTTTTGGGAATTACCCAGAAGGCTCAGGGTTTAAGTATTTGACTTTGAAAAGGGATTAAAACGTAATAAACAAGTACATATTTACATATTTTGTTATAGATAACCTCTTTACTAATATCAGAGAACAAGATGGTATCATAAAATAGCACCTTTTCAAATTAAATAAAAATTCCAAAGGAACCACGAGTCAACACAGGAGTTAAAAGCCTTAGTAAACTGACGTTTTTAACACTAACGTCAAGACTTTCTCTGTAGCTCTGCGGTGTATGACGCGCGGAAATAGTCGTTTTAGTACGGCAAAGCTTGGGTTCCCGGTGTCTGAACAATAACATACATTTCCTTCTGTGTAGCTGTGTCTGCATCTCACCTGTAATACGTGCCTGTCTCGTGCTGGATGATGAGCCAGTCTGCAGGTATGCTTTAAGGCAGGGGTTCTCAAAGTGCAGCCCGCGGGCCAATGGCGGCCCTCGCAAATGTTTCTGGCGGCCCGCGATAGTTAACGTGACACGCTGAAATGCATGCGTTACGTTTTAATTTAATTGTATCGAGTAAGAATTAGAATGGAATTTAAGAATGGTGAAACTGCGCCCCCTGGGTTGTCATTCCTAAATTATGAATTACAGCTTGTGGAAAGTTTGCTAGACGACTGGTTGCATGGCAACGAGGCATCTCGCGAGTTGCGGTAATTGGTTAGTACGATAAAGAAAGGATTTGTTTTGGAATTATTTTTGTGTTCCGTTTTTTCTTGGGCGGCCCTCGATCCAGTATGGGGTACCTCCATTGGCCCTCACTCATCAAGACGTTGAGAACCCCTGCTCTAAGGTCTCGAGAGCCTTGCTGCTGCTGCACGTCGTGGCGTCCCCTACGATGTGCTCAGACAAGAGCACTGAGAATAGCCTCCCGCACGCTTCCTGTCTCCCTAATGACCGTGTTGCAGAGAGAGCGGCTCTTAGCGTCTCCTCGCTGTCAGAACATAATGCACCACTCTATAAGGGCTGTAATTGTAATATATTTCGTGCACGTCAACTGAAGAAATTACAGCATCCGTGCTCTGGATGAGATCTGGAAGACGAGAAGACAATGGGACAAATCTGCTCGAAGACCTTAGATGCAGAACATCGCCGGAGTGAACGCGCTGACGTTTACTTATTTAGGATTAACAGCCTCGTGTGGAACAGGCTGCGGCTCAGGGGGTGGTGCACCTATCTTGCTCTATCGGAAGCTAAACACACGCACACACACTCACACACATCACACACTCACTCACACATACACACACTCACTCACACACGCGCGCACACACACACACACACTCACACACTCACTCACACTTGGAGGTCATTTTGGATGCATTTTTGTAAACAACATCAGCATAAAACAAAGCTGCTCCTTCATCAGAATTCACTAAACCTGTGAGGAGAGAGAGAGAGAGAGAGAGAGAGAGAGAGAGACGGAGAGAGACGGAGAGAGAGAGAGAGAGACGGAGATAGACAGAGAGAGAGAGAGGGAGAGAGAGACAGAGAGAGAGAGAGACGGAGAGAGACGGAGATAGACAGAGGGAGAGAGACGGAGATAGACAGAGACAGAGAGAGGAGAGAGAGAGAGAGAGACGGAGATAGACAGAGAGAGAGACGGAGATAGACAGAGAGAGAGAGAGAGACGGAGATAGACAGAGAGAGAGAGAGAGGGAGAGAGAGACAGAGAGAGAGAGAGGGAGAGAGAGAGAGACGGAGATAGACAGAGACAGAGAGAGAGAGGGGAGAGAGAGAGGGAGAGAGAGACAGAGAGAGAGAGAGGGGAGAGAGAGGGAGACGGAGAGAGACGGAGATAGACAGAGACAGAGACAGAGAGACGGAGATAGACAGAGACAGAGAGAGAGAGAGGAGAGAGAGAGAGAGAGAGAGAGAGAGAGAGAGACGGAGATAGACAGAGACAGAGAGAGAGAGAGGAGAGAGAGAGAGAGGAGAGAGAGAGAGAGAGAGACGGAGAGGACAGAGAGAGAGAGAGAGGGAGACGAGACGAGAGTGAGACGAGAGAGAGAGAGAGAGAGAGAGAGAGACAGAGAGAGAGAGAGAGAGGGATAGACAGAGACAGAGAGTGAGACGGAGAGAGAGAGAGAGACGGAGAGACAGAGAGAGAGAGAGGGATAGACAGAGACAAAGAGTGAGACGGAGAGAGAGAGAGAAACAGAGAGGGAGAGAGAGAGAGAGAATGCATTAAGTAATGAATACTCTCGCTCGCCCCTAATGGCAGGGATTACGGGCTCCAACGAGTCGTGCTTAACTGGTCGGCGTCGGTTCTGATGAGAGGGTTCAATGTTTCAGAGCGATCTGACGAGAGGTGGCGCGCCGGCTTTAAAGGGTTGATAACATGCATCAGACAGAGGAGGCATCTGAGTGTCTGAGGAAGCCGGTTCTGAGGGTCCGTAGACCACTTCTCCTCTAAAACGAGTTCTGTCAAGTTCTTTTGACTCTTCTTCTACGACTTCAGTCAATCAACGTTTATTTATAACGCCCGATTGTCTCAGTGGACGTTCCAGTGTGTACAGAACACGATGGGAGGCTGAAGCCAACCGGCCACCGGGTCCACAGTGTAACGAAGCACCCTCAGCTAACGGTGTGCCTCTGACTTCCTGTCGTCCCGTCGCGTCTTCCTGCTTCATCCATCCTGTCTGCACGCGACGGCAGACTGTCTCTCGGAGTGCTTCTGAACGCATACATCTGTTTGCCCTGCCGAGCGGAGACATCTAAGTGGCTTTGAGAAGAGGAATCCATCAACGACACCTCGGCCTTTCGTTAGCGAGAGACGCCACATGGACGTTGGATCAACGGCTTGTATTTGATGCACATCTGATAAACATGCATGAAACCGAAAGGTCAGAGGATTCAAGTGATGTCCAGGGTCAGCCTTCCACCGGCTGCTAACGACTTTATCGCTTATTTCTATTCTTAACATTTGAAAGCGTAGGTAAATTAAACATTTCACGCTGAGCTTTCTGGTTGGCTGGCTGTTGTTCTGGGATCGGGCCACGTCAAGTCTTTAGGCGTCGATCTGTAATAACTAGGGCCGGGACTTTAATGCGTTAATTAATTAATTACACAAAAATTAACGCGCTAAAACAAAATTAACGCACTTTAATCGCACTTATTTTTGCACAGCTGGACGTTTCTCACTGGATGAGTTTCAGGCGTACCGATTATACTGGAGCACCAACTAACGTTCATGACTTCAGCATGGGACTTCAAACAACAACAAACCACGGTGAGCAATAGTCAAACATGAACGAACAAGCTGATGAGACCGCTTTGGTCGGCCCGTGGATGGGACATTCTGTTTTAACAAACGGACGGATGGAAGCGTCGACAAGAGCCGCAGCTCATCAAGCCTAAAGTATCACCTGAATGCAAAGCATGTAGCAGCTAGCAGTGTAGCTAGCTAGCGTGTAGCAGCTAGCATGTAGCAGCTAGCATGTAGCAGCTAGCATGTAGCAGCTAGCATGTAGCAGCTAGCATGTAGCAGCTAGCGTGGACGTTAGCCCGACTCCGAGTGCAAGGAACCACACCCTGACCCAACCCACACTCAACCAGAGGGACTGGTTTCAGGGCCAGGATCAGTCAGTCCACGTCTGAGAGGAGTAACCAGCTCCCTGGCTCTCTGGACTGCACTCGACTGTCGACCACCTGGAGTAAAGTCCATGTGGAAACTGCTTCTCTCTGTTCTCAGGTCAGATATGTATATTTGATTAAAAATGCGATTAATTTCGATTAATTAATTACAAAGCCTCTAATTAATTAGATTAATTGTTTTAATCGAGTCCCGGCTCTAGTAATAAGCATTGTTTTTGTTATGAACAAAATATACCATCAGCATTACAAGGCTCTCTTACGCCTCATAACTTGCATCAGGAATGATTGGGTCGACACCATTTGTTGCACAGCTTTAATTTAATTAAGTTTGACGCCTCGGAAAATGTTAAAAATGATCCAAAATTCCTCAAAAATACCACAACGTTTACCTTTGGGCTGTTACGCCCCGGCTACACCGCAGGCATCGAAACATGCGTTCAACGCTTCGCCCATTCACTTGAATGGGGTGACGTAGAAGATTTTTGAACCTTCGCCGAACTGCATTGTGGGGAGCGGAGCGTGGCATCAACAGTTGAGCAATGTTCAACTTTTGATGCTCCCGATGATCAGCCAATCAAATCCCGTGTATGCAAATCTGACAGTACAAGCGCTAGCCAATCAACCCGCGTGTGAGCAGGGAGAACCAGACCGCAGTTCATTTCCTCATATTCCACACGAGAAGTTACGGTAGCAGATCACCCGGTTCTTTACGACCAGAACTATTACCGGATACAAACCGGAGGAACCAGCATGGAGGGAGGTGGCAGAGGCAGTGGGGGAACTGGTAGGGTTTCGCCTGTTTGGGGAGTTTATATCGAGTGTACTTCGTTTTAACATTGCGTTGTATGCCGGGGCGGGAGATTCCTGATTGGTTGTTGGTCGCCTTGGGCGCGTGAAATCGCCACGCCTCACATGTCACTTGTTTAGACGCTTCTATCTAAAGCGACTTACATACTCAACACTGTGGGCACTTTGGGGTGAATGCTGACTGCAGTGGGGTTTGAACCTGTGCTCCCCTGATCCAAACCCTAACGGTACGTCCACACAGCAGCTTTTCAAAACATCTTGAAAAGCTTGGAGCTGGGCGTGTCTGACAGCTTGGGGATTTTTTGCGAGCAACGCGACCAACAACCAATCACATGAATGTCCCGCCCCCGACATACAAAGCAAAAAACCCCTGGGGATTTTATGGGAGCAATATATATATATATAAACTCCCCAAACAGGCGAAACCCTACCCAGTTCCCCCACTGTCTCTGCCGCCTCCCTCCATGCCGGTTCCTCCGGTTTGTGTCCCGGTAATAGTTCTGGTCGTAAAGAACCGGGTGATTTGCTACCGTAACTTCTCGTTTGGAATATGAGGAAATGAACTGCGGTCTGGCTCTCCCTGCTTACACGCGGTTTGATTGGCTAGCGCTTCTACTGTCAGATTTGCATAAACGTGTTTGATTGGCTGGCGCTTCCAGCTCAGCTTCAAAAGTTGAACATTGCTCAACTTTTGAATCCTGGACATCCTGGAAATCTTCGCTCCGCTCTCCCACAATGCAGTTCGGCGAAAAGCGAGGCAAAGTGACGTCATCCCCATTCAAAGTCAATGGGCAGAGAAGCGTTGGAAGATTCTTCTGAAGCTGCTGTGTGGACGTACCGTAACGGACTAGGTCACTGCGCCACACGCCTCCCTCATGGTTGGTACCGATCCATTTTCTTATGTTTTGCAGAAAACATCAGTGACGTTGGTCTGTAGAATGTTTCTGACCCAGTCGGTTAATGTCCTGTACTTCAATAAACCGAGTGAGCAGGAAGTCTGAGTGGATACTGGAAGATTAACATCTTTAGGTAACATAGAATTAGAGGTTTACAATCCACGCAGGTTCATCGCAGATATATTGAACATCTTGATAACCCACAAAATGATAAATACATAATTGAACAAGGTAGTAATTTCCGTTGTTTCGCGGTAAACCTTTATGGGCGACAGAACTCCTTATTACATCATAAGTCTCTGTCCTTCATCTTCTCGATGAAGAAGGCCGGAGTCTCTGGTTCATCCGACAGTCTGCGTCAAACAGGAAATTAACCTTTTACCATATGTCAACACACGGGAGGAAATGTCCACAGCAGAAGAGACCGAACGTCTGGACGGTAGGATATTAACGGTTCCACTTCGACGCCCAATCGCCTGTGAGCGTTTTACAACTGCAAACCCATTTCCTGTTGATGCTGTCCAATCGGAAGCTGAGTCCTTAAATCAACGCGTTAGAGACAGATGACTCGAAAGCATAATTGTCTCCGGAGAATCTAGTTCACAGCAAACACAACGTTCAATGATTCCTATGAAGCCGCTGTTTGAGATAAGATCCCGCTTCTACGCATTGTTTTCGTTTTTCAGATGAACCGTCAAACATTTTGAAATAGTAGAAACATTTTGTTCAGGTCCTTTATTGATCCCAAATTGTGACATGTTCGCGTTGCAGCAGCTTCAACAAACAAGATAAAAGCATTTATAAACTCTGACCATGAAAACAGCTTTCGACACATTAAAAAGCAGGACATTATTTTATATAAAGCTCATGTGGTAAAGCTGGGCTCACGTCTTTCCCTCTCCCCATTTCAACTCCACAACAAAGCCACGAAGAAATACAGAACGTCTCCGAACGAAACCCTTTAATCACCCCGCAGAATACAATGACCCGGACATCTGGGACCTAATCCCTTCTGATGTCTTCAGGCCGTTCGATGGTGGCGATCAGTGGTGTTCATACGGCCCAATACCACACGTCACACGTTGCCTTCACAGCCGGTACGTCGTGTGGAACACTTCTGCTCTCTAGAGTCTCTCCCCCTCTGAAGGAAGCACCCTCTGAAGGAAGCACCCTGCGGAGGGCGCGTTAGAGCAAGCCCTCTTCGAGGTCGGACACGCGTGCTACGAGAGAGACGACGCAGCCTGAGGGAAGCGACTGCTGCGAACGCGAAGCCTTGACGTCCTCGAGATGGAATATTTCCGGAGCCGGTGTCTTCCTTGAATATATATACTCAAGGAAGCCACTCCAGAGCGTGAGCTGGATGTCTGAAGCATATTGTGTGGCTTTCTCCAGCCTCTGAAGAGCAGCAGAAGCCCCGCGGAGAAACACACGTCTCCACATCGAGAGACTTCGCTTGGACTCTGTTTAGTTTCATCTTTCTCGGATAACCTTTGAACTAAAACACGGAGGATTACGGAAACACGCGGTTCAGCATTAAATCAATCAGACGTTTATTTAGCGCCACTTATTTCACGTGTCAGATGTTCATGTTTTTTTGTCCACCCCTCGTATATGTAATGCTATTTCTTTGACCATTCATGAGATGTATATAAAGTGTAGACGTCGCTTAAGGGCCGGCAGGTTGCAGCTGCACCTACTTTTGCTTAATGGAGAAATGGATGAATGAAATGAGAGTAAGTGGTGCTTCCGATTCTGAAAGCCCGTTCAAGCCACGACAGTTTATGAGGAATGCGTTCGTGGAGAAAAAAGCATTCATCCGGATCTGGAGCGCGGCCAACGCAGTTATTGAACTCATTTAGGAGATTGGAAGCGGTTATTGGTATGCAGCCGGCGTTTCATCCCGACGGTGCTCGAGAGGCCCGAGAGAAACTGCTTTATTCTGCCCTGCTTTAACAGAGGAGGGAGAAGTACTGAGACCTGTACTGGAGTACAAGTAGAAGTACTCGGATCTTGTACTTGAGTTAAAGTAGAAGTACTCAGATCTTGTACTGGAGTAAAAGTAGAAGTACTCAGATCTTGTACTTGAGTTAAAGTAGAAGTACTCAGATCTTGTTCTTGAGTAAAAGTAGAAGTACTCAGATCTTGTACTTGAGTAAAAGTAGAAGTACTCGGATCTGTACTGGAGTAAAAGTAGAAGTACTCGGATCTGTACTTGAGTAAAAGTAGAAGTACTCAGATCTGGTACTGGAGTAAAAGTAGAAGTACTCAGATCTTGTACTTGAGTAATAGTAGAAGTACTCAGAGCTTGTACTTGAGTAAAAGTAGAAGTACTCAGATCTTGTACTTGAGTAAAAGTAGAAATACTCAGATCTGGTACTTGAGTAAAAGTAGAAGTACTCAGGTCTTGTACTTGAGTTAAAGTAGAAGTACTCAGATCTTGTACTTGAGTAAAAGTAGAAGTACTCAGATCTGTACTGGAGTAAAAGTAGAAGTACTCAGATCTGTACTTGAGTCAAAGTAGAAGTACTCAGATCTGTACTTGAGTCAAAGTAGAAGTACTCAGATCTGTACTGGAGTAAAAGTAGAAGTACTCAGATCTTGTACTTGAGTAAAAGTAGAAGTACTCAGATCTTGTACTTGAGTAAAAGTATAAGTACTCAGATCTGTACTGGAGTAAAAGTAGAAGTACTCAGGCCTTGTACTGGAGTACAAGTAGAAGTACTCAGATCTGTACTGGAGTAAAAGTACATGTACTCAGATCTGTACTGGACTAAAAGTAGAAGTACTCAGATCTTGAGTAAAAGTAGAAGTACTCAGATCTTGCACTTGAGTAAAAGTAGAGGTACTCAGATCTTGAGTAAAAGTAGAAGTACTTAGATCTTGTACTGGAGTACAAGTAGAAGTACTCAGATCTGGTACTGGAGTAAAAGTAGAAGTACTCAGATCTGGTACTTGAGTAAAAGTAGAAGTACTCAGATCTGGTACTTGAGTGAAAGTAGAAGTACTCAGATCTTGTACTGGAGTAAAAGTAGAAGTACTCAGATCTTGTACTTGAGTAAAGGTAGAAGTACTCAGATCTTGTACTTGAGTAAAAGTAGAAGTACTCAGGTCTTGTACTTGAGTAAAAGTAGAAGTACTCAGATATGGTACTTAGTAAAAGTTGAAGTACCAGAGTGTAGGAATACTCTGTTACAGTAAAAGTCCTCATTCAAAATGTTCCTCAAGTGAAAGTAGAAAGTATTCTCATCAGAATATAGTGAAAGACAGTGAAAGTAGTCGTTGTTTGATTGGTCCATGTCAGAATAATATATGATGTGTTGTGAATATATCTGCATCTATCCAAAGCACCTCGGAGACGGACTAAAGTTCTTCAGGTTCTGTTCCAGGAGCTTTGTGACGCAGGAGTTTCGTGTGAATTGAGTTAAAGGCTGCGTCGGACGGACTCCGCCCTCCGCGTTCCTCCATGGCTCCTCTGCTAGCGTCGGGGAGCTCCTGCGTATTTCCCTGTCTGAGTGTGATTGATAATGTCTGGGCTCCGTCCTCTTTGTCATTGCTCGTAGAGTGACTTCACCTCGTGGTGCGGAATAACAAACAGAGGCTTTGAGACACGAATACATTAGTTTGTTCTCTTCTCCTGTACTTTCGGGTTGTAAAACAGCTATACAGTTAGAAGGTGAAAGTCAAAGCTTATATTTGGATTTCCTCCAATTAGAATGATGCAGGAATGAGTCCTTAGTGATGACTCAGCTTTTATCATGTCCTGTCCCCTGGTCTGGAGGTCAATGGCTTTCTGGATGTGTTTTAGTTGTTATCATGAAATAAGGTCTGCGGTTAACACGAGCGGAAGAGATTTCAATTCTACGGCATAAAATGTCAGTAAATACCCGACTGGCGAATTTTAAAACAGAGGTTGCTAACATGTGTCTAAATGACACGACTAAGCGGCATCACGCCAACATTAGCCCCCTTTAGCTTAGCGGTGGTGACGTGAAGTCATGTGACCGTGCTGTAGTTCCTTTATAGCCCAACATTAGCCTCCTTTAGCTTAGCGGTGGTGACGTGAAGTCATGTGACCGTGCTGTAGTTCCTTTATAGCCCAACATTAGCCTCCTTTAGCTTAGCGGTGGTGACGTGAAGTCATGTGACCGTGCTGTAGTTCCTTTATAGCCTAACATTAGCCACCTTTAGCTTAGCGGTGGTGAAGTGAAGTCATGTGACCGTGCTGTAGTTCCTTCATAGCCCAACATTAGCCACCTTTAGCTTAGCAGTGGTGACGTGAAGTCATGTGACCGTGCTATAGTTCCTTTATAGCCCAACATTAGCCTCCTTTAGCTTAGCGGTGGTGACGTGAAGTCATGTGACCGTGCTGTAGTTCCTTTATAGCCCAACATTAGCCTCCTTTAGCTTAGCGGTGGTGACTCAGCTTCTTGCAGCGTTTGGTTTCTGCAGCTTTTAGTAAACGCTGCACGTGTTGTCAAGTTGCTGAAGATGTTTCTTCATGTGGAACATTAGTGTTTTCATATCTGCATCCTTTCTGAAGCTGCAGCGTGTTCCTCCTGATGGACGTGATTTAGGCCGTTGTAGCTCGAGTTTCTCTCAGATTAATCTGCGTCCCCAGGAAAAGCAATGTTCCCTTCCACAGAACTCACCGTTGGGACTCAGCCACTTCTTCCCGTTTAATCTCCGCTCACATATCACTGACACTATTCAGATGAGCAGATATTCATGGCAGCAGCTTTTATCCGCCGCTGCCTTTTGGGACGCGGGGATCGAATCTGACCTTTTCATTCTTCTCATCCTACGATCCGTGGTGTGAAACCTCGGCGCCGCTGGGAATTGAGCAATTATCATTCGGTGGCATCAGGCCCCCTTCCTGTCACAGGTCTGAATGTGTTAACTCTGCAGAAATATATGGAACAGCTGGGATCAATACCGACACGCTGCTGTGAATGCTGGAGTGGCTTTTATTGCACACCAGGCATACAGAGAAAGAGAAGGAGGCTGTGGTGAAGGACGACCTGTTCCACCTCAAAGAACCTCAAACCGGAAGCCAAAGTTTAGAGAATGCATAAAACAACCTAAGGACTGGGTGAGAAGCAATATGAACATGCAGAGAACGTTTTATTTTCCGTTCATTCGGCAAATAAGTGATTTGAGGTCCAATTGAAACGTAAGGCTGTACATTTAAATCAGGGACATTTTCAAAGACTGATAACGGCACAACGCGGTAGCTAGGGATGACGGAGCGTTGCATTCAAAAAGTGAAATCTTCTTTGGAGAAAAAAGTCAGAATTTAGAGAAAAAGTTAGAATTCAAGATTTTATATTTAAATTTGTATCGGAATTCTGAGATTTTCAGAAAACAGACAGAAAAGAAAATACATTTCTGAATTTTCTGAAAGAAATCTGAATCTTGAGATTTTCAGAAAACATAAATTCAGGATTAGGAGATTTTGGAAAAAGTCCGAATTTTGAGAGCTCGTAAAAAATGTCCCGCATCCTCTTCCGTGAGAAACTGCAACCCTTTTTGCAAAGATATCACATCAATCACAGGTTTTCAAAATACGGACCTTGAATCAAAAAGAAATCCCAGTTTTCTAAGAATAACCCTGATAAACACTTTGTGTCGATCAGCATTGTAAGTACTGGAATCCGACCGGATGTTTACATACAGTAATAACACTTCAGGGTCCGTCCTAATTATAAGATTGGACAGATTCGCAGGTAAGTAAGACTTGAAGTGTCACCGCTCTTGGTTGATGACGATGAGCCGTCATCACGAGGTCATTCATCACGAGCCTAATGTGAAGAGGCAGCGCAGAGAACAGTCGGTCCGCTGAGTGACACCCTCTTCAAAAGGCATGACATTTCATCTGGGCATGTTTCCGCCAGCCCACACACACACACACACACACACACACACACACACACACACACTGCTCTCAAGCTTTGTGACATAACGTGTTAGCTTTGGATCTTCTTCTGCTTCCAGTTCCAGCGACGGCTCTGGTTTTTCACACATCTCTCACTCACACACTTACTCACACACACATACACTCACACACACACACACACACACACACACACACACACACACACACACACACACACACACACTCACACACTGGTCAGAGTTTTATAACAGATTATCTCCGGAAAGATCTTCATCACTCAGCAAACATCAGACAAAGGCTATCTGAGGACATTACAGTTTGGGAATGAAGAAAACAACGGGATGACGTCGTTGTAGGAGACGTTTGTTTATCGTGACATTTTTTATTATTATGTATTTTTCAGGTTCTCTAAAGATCACATGGAGCCAGGGAAAGGGTGCATGAGGCTCAAAAGGGCATTTAAAAAGAAAATGTATTTTTAACAAGATTGGTCAATCTTTAACGAAGTTTGTAACTTTGTAACTTGTATTTTACCAAAAAATGTCAAGCAGTCTTTCAGATTCCAGAGCAAAGAATAAAACCGTGATTTCTCATGTCCTTCCCTCTGAAGGCATCGTGTCCTTCCTTCCTCTGAGAAGGTTTTCACACATTCTGTCCTTGAGATCTGCAGAAACACAAAACGGTGGGTCGCCGTCGTCGAAGCGCTTGGTGACGCTCAGGATTGTAAAGCTGAACAAATGTCTCGGAGTTAGTCAGAGGTTCGCTGCGTGGCTGAGTGTCCTCTGAAGGCTGCGTGTGTGTCGAGTTGCTGGAGATGTTTCTTCATGTGGAGCCTTTGTGTTTTCATTTCTGCATCCTCTCTGAAGCTGCAGCGTTTCCCCGGATGGAGTCACGCAACACAAATTAAAGCATTCTGATTCCGATAGTCTGACATATGAAACCGGTATAAAACCTCTCACTGTAGAAATCAGTCCTCTGATCCCCTCATCAGCGCACGATGAAAGACAGCTTTGAAGAGTACCGCCTGTGTGGAGTCAAAGGTCAGGCCTCTGTGGGACGAGTCCATCAAACAGGCAGCCGCTGAAAACCCACGGAGACCAATCAGCACGGAGACGCCGGGACGCCAACACTCGAGTTTCCCAAATTGGGTTCAATAAAGTATTTGTTATCGTATCTCTGATCCTCTGCAGGAACCCCAGCTCCGGCCTCAGGAGCTGAAGCGTGAGTTCAGCAGGAAGGCTTCACATTCGTTCATTCCTCGACTGCATCAAATCAGTCAATTACAATTATTATTATTATGCCTTCTGTCACGAGTCTTAGGCGCGGTTATCTCTTTGCAGCTGCACAACACTGCATTCAAGATGTATGAAAGACACCCTCTCTGCTGTGATTGGTCAACCGCTGAGACATGTCCCCACCCCTTAGCCCATCACGTGCAATGTGTTGGAGCGCTAGCCAATAGAAGCACGAGTGTTACACAGTGATGTCACTATTTTCCAGAACATGTAGAAATGACGACAGCAGAGGGAACCCCACGAATCGGAACAAGGCATCTCAACATATATTTAGCGTTTAACAAATACCATTTGTCGTGCAATTTGAACATTGTGATTTTTATAAGACGTGTATTAATTGCGCAGCCCTAATTGCTTTTTTAACTTGAGTAAACGTGCAGAGTTCTTGTTGCAGCGGTGTCTCCGCACGGTGGGACTCGCTGAGGTTCCTCCAGACGGACTTGGAGCAGCTGACTTCCATCACGGCTGCTTTCTTCTGTCTGATTTAAGACGGCAGACGGCGTCGCCCACGCAGACGTTAACGGGCAGAGCGTTCCTGATGGCTTTCAGTCAAGGTGACGGGCAGATGGAGATAAAAGCTCCGTGGAGATTTGATGGGAATACTGAAGCTGAGTGAATGGAAATGTGACGAGGACAAACTCTGCTGTCACAACGCCACGCAGCACAATGATCAGCGCAGACAACGTGTTCTGAGGGAACATTCTGTGGGTTTATGGAAAGTTTCAACCATTAATTAGTAAAATCACAACTCAGACGCTAGAGAACATCAAAAAAATACTTTTCTGTTTCCCAATAACATTTTGTAGTTCTACATACTCTCTGTCCCCACTCAAATACAATCATTAAGGCTACCAACAACACTGAAGTCATTTTAAAAACGATATCCGACCAATACGTATACTCTAAATTCTCCTGTTTATTTAAATATGTTTATTGTATTTTATTATATATTTTTAATCGAACTCAATATGTTTATATCAGTCTTTTTTCTTTGTATCAATTCATTTCATTTCTCGATGACACGTTGTCTGATTGCATCGAAGGCTATGAGAATGTTACCTCTTGAATCGTGTACATGTATATAGAACATTTTCCGATAAGAAAATGTTCCGCTCTTGGTTTTAAAACTCGGAGTTCATTCTGAAGGTCAAACCAAAACTAAGGGCCAGCATTTGAGTTTCACTTGCATTCAAACCACTGATCTCTTGCTGTGGTACAAGTTGTGTGTTCACATTTCTAAAAGATCAGGGGCTCATGGGAAACCTCAGGATGTATCCTCTGGGGATTATGAATCTACAGCAGATGTAATGCTAATAAGATTTTAAGATACCTAATGTTGGTCTCTTGGAAGTCTTGACCGCCGGCTCGTTTTGCTCCAAGGAAAGATCAAACGAAATCAATAGGAATTAACACTGAAATAGAAACTCAACGTTTTAAGTGCCTCAAAATGTCATTCATTGTGTGTCCAGCAGGGGGCAGTGTACCTGTTGCAAATTGTCAGTTGACGACGTCTTCAACACTGCAGGTCATACCAACATGTGATTTACCTCGACTTGTATTCAAACCACTGATCTCTTGCATTTGACATCACTTCTTGCTGTAGTATAAATCGTGCGGACACAGTTCTAAAAGGTCATGGAAAACATCGGGATGTAACCTCTGGGGATTATGAATATCTACAGCAGATTTTCACATCACATCACATGTTAGACGCTTTTATCCAAAGGACTCACACACTCAGCACTGAGGACACTCCCCACTGGAGCACTTTGGGGGGAAGCGTCTCAGGGACACAACGACTGCTGCCTGCAACGGGACTCGAACCTGATTCGAAGTCCAGCACTCACACTGAGCCACAGCCGCCCCATTTAACGCTAATAAGATTGTTAAGAAACCGTGAACCCAATGTGGGTCTCTTGGAAGTCTTGACCACCGGCTCGTTCTGCTCCAAGTCAACCAAATCAATCGGAATTCATTTCTTAGGTTCGTCTCGCATGATTTGGGCAACTGTCACAATGAACTACAGAAGTCCTATTTGGATTAAATAGACTTCTTTCAGAGTCAACATGGAAGTCTATTTAAGGCCCGATCCCCCGTAGGTACAACTCTTCTCCGGAGACGTGTTCTTCCGTTTAAACCCGCTTGTGACTCAGGATGCGACCTCGGGAGACAGATATGTCAAGATAATACACATGTTTGAGTGATTGAACAGATGCCATCTGTGATAAGAAATACAAAAAGTCCTTGAGGCGTCAAATATCAGAGCCGAGGTGTCTGCCAGATGCTGCTGAAGGCTCGGCAGCGCACAACACTTCTCAGCCGTAGAGGGGGATTAAGGGGCGAGTGCTTTCCGATGCAGGGCGAAGGGATATTGTCTCGCACGGCGGGATCCCTCGGCTGGGTTCAGGCTGGCAACTCTTTCAGGGCCAGCTGTTTCATAGTCGCTATAAACAAGGCTTCATGAGCGCAGATATGCAGGTACCTTTGCAGTCTGCAGATCGAACCCTCTGTGTCCAACTGAAGGAAACACGCCGAGTAATTGACTTTGAATAATTGATGCTCTCCTCGGCTCGGGTTCATTTTTAGGAGAGATTTCAGGATGGAAATAGTCTGACGTGATTAAAGTGAAGCCACTGCAGAATGTATGAAACGCCACAGCATAGAAGTGAAGTACCGTATATTTAAAATCCATCATGACTGGAAACATGAGTAGTTCTTCAGTAATAATGTAAGTAGTGGTGGAAGAATTACTTCTTAAATTAAATAAAAATAGTAATAAGGCTTAACATTGTACCGAAAAGTACACAAGTGTTATCAGCTAAATGTAGTGTCTCTACTTTAAAGAGTCCTCTCCTGCTGATGTATCAGGATGTAGTGTCTCTACTTTCAAAGAGTCCTCTCCTGCTGATGTATCA
>CM070488.1:33526235-33551235 GCA_036324585.1 Champsocephalus esox
CAGGCTAACTGGTGGTTCCTCCGGGGAGCCCACATCGCGCTGCAGATGAAGCCGTCGTGTGGTATTGATTTCTTCCTCACGCACTTCAGTCTCGAGTGCGTGGGGAAGGAGTGACAGCGGTAATTGAGACTCCCGCCCCCATTGGTCCCAGTGGAAACACGTTGTTGTTTTCTCGCCTGCCACTCAGATACCACACCAGGTGTTGTGCTTTGTCTCCTCGGCACTTTAAAGACGTGCTGTGTCTCGCGTTGGACCCCCGCTGTGCCTCCTGTCCCCTCCGGAGAGTGTGACGCTGGTGGATCGCTCTCTTTTTCATCCATTGATGTTTCAAAGCTGCGTCAGGGCAGCGTTTATTAAAACAGACTTCCAGAATCCAGTTCTAATGTCGTCCATCGCTCCTTGTCGTCGTTCCTTCCTTCCTTCCTTCCTTTCTTCCTTCTTTTCTTCCTTCCTTCCTTCCTTTCTTCCTTCCTTCCTTCCTTCCTTTGTTCCTTCCTTTCTTCCTTCTTTCTTTCTTTCTTCCTTCATTTCTTCCTTCCTTCCTTCCTTTCTTCCTTCCTTTCTTCCTTCCTTCCTTCATTCCTTCCTTTCTTCCTTCCTTCCTTCCTTTCTTCCTTCCTTCCTTCCTTCCTTTGTTCCTTCCTTTGTTCCTTCCTTCTTTCTTTCTTTCTTCCTTTCTTTCTTCCTTCCTTCATTCCTTCCTTCCTTCCTTCCTATCGAAGCCACTCAGACGCCTTTTACAGACATGTCTAACGCGTTTCCTTCCAAACGATTTGTTTTACTCGCGTTGGGATGACTTGTTTTGCGTTCACTTAAAATAAATAATACACTTTTCACACGTTCATCAGAGAAAACCGGCCTCGCCACCAGCAGTCACCAGATCAAACAAAACTCAAATAAAAACAGCCAGGTGTCCTTCTGCCCATCTCTGTGTCTTTCGAGGCGCCGTGGGAATTGTAGTCCTTTATACGTACGTGACTACAGACATCACAATTCGGTGGCCCTTTTTATAAACAAAAATACTGGCTCTGTAGCTCCCTCCAGTAAACGACACGAGGTCTTGATTTAAAATACGGGGTTTATTCGTGGGACCTCTTCCAGCCGTGAGAGCTGGGCTGGAAGACGGACAAATATAAAAGGTAAACAATAAATAAATATGTAATATATGCTTATGTCATCACTGTTAATGCCGCTAAATAAAAGAATAAACGGCACACATATCCCACACAGTATGTAGCACAAGCTAACAATAGTATGTAGCACAAGCTAACAATAGCATGTAGCACAAGCTAACAATAGCATGTAGCACAAGCTAACAATAGCATGTAGCACAAGCTAACAATAGCATGTAGCACAAGCTAACAATAGCATGTAGCACAAGCTAACAATAGCATGTAGCACAAGCTAACAATAGCATGTAGCACAAGCTAACAATAGCATGTAGCACAAGCTAACAATAGCATGTAGCACAAGCTAACATAGCATGTAGCACAAGCTAACAATAGCATGTAGCACAAGCTAACAATAGCATGTAGCACAAGCTAGCGCATAGCATACACGCGCACACACACACACACACACACACACACACACACACACAACCAGCACAAACCTCGTCGGCTGCTAGTCACCAGAGGGGCTGATATCTTTAGCTGCATTTCCCCCTTAGTTTTTCTTTAGCATCCTGCGTTGCTCTGCAGTTGCAACTACCAAGTGCGTCGATTACACAACACAGGTGTAACACAAAACAACGCGGATGTTCCGCCTCTAGTGTTGTGACACATGAAAAGGTCGGAACCAAAAATACAATGTGGAACAAATGAACAGCAGAAAGTGAAGCCAGTTACGGCTCGAACACTCAACACTTCAGAAGAGACAACTGAGGATTGGAGCAACATTTTAAAGAGTCCCTATTCTGCTTCCTGCGGGGTTCCCTCTCCTGTCGAGCGGTCTATCGGTTTGCTAGTGCATGTCAATGGTCTGCAGAGGCTAAAATCCCTGAGCTCGCCTCCATTGGACTTCTTTGTTTACTTCCTGAACTGTGACATCACTATGGAACACTTACGCTCCTATTGGCTAGCGCTTGGGCGTGATCTTGGGACATCTCTAAGCGGTTGACCAATCACAGGGTCTGAAAATAGTCGGACTCTAATTCAGAAAGGACGTTATAACAAAGTAAACAAACTGATTTCTGTGACCAGTTTGTCGTGCATTTCTTTACCTCACCACTCGGTGCTTGGATTATCTTCCCACAACGTACACGGAAATACACGTTTTAGAAACCTGTGATTCCTCGTGATAATCACAGGTTATTATTGTGATTAGCACCATTCATTTTTTTAATCCATTGACAGCAGCACAGATTGAATATAATCTAATCTTGAAGTCTTACAGCCTCACAAAGCTGAGCTAAGTGCATATTAGCTTAGCATCATATCGTGCTCACAAGGCGAACGTGAGCGTGGTTCAGATCCGTGCTCAGACCCTGGAGACTGGTGTTCTCACCTCGTGGTGGGCCAGCAGACGCTGAGGGTCGACAGCCAGTAGAATTAATCCTGGGGAAATATGGATGTTTGCAACCGATATTTCAGTTTGACACCGTTGAGGTTTCCATATCGAGTTAATGGACAGGACGACTCCAACGACACGAGGTGCCAACGGATGAAGTCTGTTGACGAACCCTGAGCTCTGAGCCACAGCCGGCTTCTCTCCCTCAGCGAGGCCGTGCAGCTACAGCCACGTGTATCTGTGGGCGAGCCCTCGTGATCACCTGGACTGTGTGCTGCCTCTTCTTCCTCCTCCTGCCACGCGGTGCTGCCTCTTCTTCCTCCTCCTCCTCCTGCCACGCGGTGCAGGCTCTCCTCCTCCTGCTACGCGGTGCTGCCTCTTCCTCCCCCTCCTGCCACGCGGTGCTGCCTCTTCCTCCTCCTCCTGCCACGCGGTGCTGCCTCTTCTTCCTCCTGCCACGCGGTGCAGCCTCTTCCTCCTCCTCCTCCTGCCACGCGGTGCTGCCTCTCCTTCCCCCTCCTGCCACGCGGTGCTGCCTCTTCTTCCTCCTCCTGCCATGCGGTGCTGCCTCTCCTCCTCCTCCTCCTCCTGCCACGCGTTGCTGCCTCTTCCTCCTCCTCCTGCCACGCGGTGCTGCCTCTCCTCCTCCTCCTGCCACGCGGTGCTGCCTCTCCTCCTCCTCCTGCCACGCGGTGCTGCCTCTCCTCCTCCTCCTGCCACGCGGTGCTGCCTCTCCTCCTCCTCCTGCCACGCGGTGCTGCCTCTTCCTCCTCCTCCTGCCACGCGGTGCTGTGAGGCGATGGACGGGATGGAGGTCGTGGGAAAACAATTAGAGAGCAGCAGCTCGCTCATTGTCTCGTTAAGAGATTACACTCAGTGATCGTTAGGAGGGGATTCACATACAGCGTATCTTACACACTATATTCTATATCTCTGCACTGGAGTTAGAATCTCTGAGGAGTCCATTTAAAATCCTCTTTAATCTCCAGTTTGATGCAAAGACATGCAAATCTAAACATGTGGCGTCCTTTACCGACCTCTTATGTCTCTTCAGCTTGTGTTGTAACCATTGACCGTTGGTACCATCTACCGCTCGGCGTGTAAAGGAGCTCTCGATCATTTAGACGTTCTGTATCACTCCGCCATCCGCTTCGCCACCAATGCACCCTACAGGACACACCACTGTACTCTCTGGCTCACTGGCCCTCTCTTGAGACCAGGCGCAACATCCACTGGCTGATGTTTGTTTACAAAACACTCCTAGGCCTCACTCCCTTCTACCTCACACAATTACTGCAACTCCGCACACCCCCAACGCACAACACCCGGTCAGCTACAAGCATCCTGCTAAAGATCCCCAAAGCCCATGCATCCTTTGGCCGCTCCGCCTTTCAGTTTGCAGCGGCAGATAGCTGGAATACCGTTCAAAAAACATTACAAATGAAAACCTTTGTCCCCCCCGCACCTTCAATGTCACCATTATGGACACCCTGGCACACATGCAGCTGCTCTGCCTGATGCTGATTTTAATGACTGATTGAACCACAGCAATATTGTTTTAGAGTTTTTATATGTTTAACTGCTATGCCTGTCATCTTTGCTCCATGTGTTTGTGTTGTCTCCTGGGTTCTGTAGTGCCCGGAGTGTGTCTTTTTATTTCCTCCCAAACCCCGTCCCCTCAGGAAGCCTCTGCCTCCTGGCAGGTTATCATTGTAAATAAGAATTTGTTCTTAATTGATTTTCCTGGATAAATAAAGGTTCTACTGCTACTACTACTACTACTACTACTGCTACTGCTACTGCTACTACTACTACTACAGCTACTGCTACTGCTACTACTACTACTACTACTACTACTGCTACTGCTACTGCTACTGCTACTACTACTACTGCTACAGCTACTGCTACTGCTACTACTACTACTGCTACAGCTACTGCTACTGCTACTACTACTACTACTACTACTGCTACAGCTACTGCTACTACAACTACTACTACTACTACTACAGCTACTGCTACTACTGCTACTACTGCTACTGCTACTGCTACTACTACAGCTACTGCTACTGCTACTACTACTACTACTACTACTACAACTACTACTACTGCTACTGCTACTACTACTACTACTACTACTACTGCTACTGCTACTACTACTACTACCGCTACAGCTACTGCTACTGCTACTACTACAGCTACTGCTACTGCTACTGCTACTACAACTACTACTACTACTACTACTACTACAGCTACTGCTACTACTACTGCTACTACTACAGCTACTGCTACTACTACTACAACTACTACTACTGCTACTACTGCTACTGCTACTGCTACTAATACTACTGCTACTGCTACTGCTACTACTTCTACTACTACTACTAAAGCTACTGCTACTACTGCTGCTGCTACTGCTACTGCTGCTACTGCTGCTACTGCTGCTACTACTACTACTACTACTACTACATTGACCTGATTTCAGAATGACAACCAAAAACACATCCAGCAAACCATTGACCCTCACCACAGGTGGCATACATCAAGCCATTGTGAGAACACGGTAGACTAATGTTATAAAAGCTCATGTCCTTACAGCTATTTTATTAGAATCAAACATGAAACACGACGAGCAGGATGCAGGTCTGGAAAGGCTTTGTGAGTCTGCGGGGAAACGATCTGCTCACACACTGATCTTATCGAAGAGTCTGCAACAGAGAAAAGTGTCTTACTTCTGAGGCCGCAAGACAGCATTATGCTCGATTCTGATTGGTCCATGCCAAAGGTCGGTAATTCTCTAACAGAATGAATCGACTACTCTCTTTATTAATGTTTTCATGGTGATGTACCTCATATCAAATCGTCTTAAAAGTGCATGTTGAAGACTGTTTAAAAACATATATATTTAATCTGAGCCGTCCTGTCCACGGCACCTTTCCCCTGAGCTCTGCAGATCACGAGTCAGCCTCCGCACCACAGCAGAGCGGGGAGGGAGGTTCAGAGCAGCATCCAACAAACCCTCCATGCGTTGTGGTCGCTGTTATCGCCGGAGAAATGGATTGTAATGTCTGAACTCTGCGGGAGGCGACTTCAGAAACATCTCCTCGCACACTTCTCTCCTTCACACCGCCACCAGTGTTCAGTGCAGATCCTGAGGATGGCTGCCGTGTCTCCGGCTCCTCTCCAACTTTGCCTTTTCGGTTTATTTCAGCGTTTGTAATATTTGGGCACTGGTGTGAAGTAACTTAAAGTGGACCTATATCATGCTATATTTGAATAATATATTGTAGGGCCATACCTACAGTATATTAAACATGTCTGCGAAGTTTTGTTTTCAAAATACCAAACGGATCCTGCATGTTAGCCTCATTTCGCTCTATTTGCTCTTTTTCAGCCCTGTTTTTGCAATGGCTGATTCTGAGAAGTCTTCTTCGCTGCTTTGTGGCAGACTACAGCGCCACCTACAGGCCTGGCATATGTACTACATCGTCTCCAGCGCTATCGAACGGCAATGGCTGTGGCTGTCTCCTCCTGATTGGTGGAGAGTTGCCCATATAGCCGGCGCTCCCCGTTTCTGACGTCAGAACAATTTCAAATCTGGATCAGATCCGTTGCAGCCCCGTTTTTAGAGATGTGGGTACGGAGGAAAAGAGATAGTTGTGTTTTCTGACACACTGGGGACACATGTTCATGTATAAAAGACGTACAAAAGTGCATTTTGCATGATAGGTCCCCTTGAAGTACAATTTTGAGATACTTGTACTTTACTTGAGTATTTCCATTTTCTGCTACTTTGTACTTCTACTCCACTACATGTATTTAATACCTTTATGGCGCGTTTCCCACTGCAGGCCTCGCTCGGTTTGGTTAGGCCTTATTAGGCCCGGCTCACTTTAATGCTGCGTCTCCATTACAGTTTAGGATCTGGGGCGGTAACTATAGTAACGCAGTGTAGGCGGAGCCGTGACGTCATCTTCAATGAGAGCCCCAAAAAACAACACAGCCGTTAGCTTTACGGCCCTCTACACACGGCGGCGTGCGTTGCCGCTTGGTGGTGGGCGTGTCTTGAGCTTGGGGAGTCAACGCGAGCAGCCCGACCAACAAACAACCACATGTATGTCCCGCCCCGGACATACAAAGCAAAGCATTCATGCTACATCCATGCTGGCTACATATACTGTCTATGCTTGCTAGCTGTCCATTCAAACGAAATACACTGGATATAAACTCCCCAAACAGGCGAAAACCTACCCACTCCCCCCACTGTCTCTGCCCCCTCCCCCCATGCCTGGCTCCTCCGGTTTGTATCCCTGTATGTTCCCTACCGCCATGATCATTTTCTCCTCCTTTTGTTGACATATGGGAAATAACTGCGGTCTGGCTCTCCCAACATACACCCGGTTTGATTGGCTACTGCTTGTACTGTCAGATTTACATACGAGGGATTTGATTGGCTGACGCCTCCGTCGAGGCGGCAAAAGTAGAACATTGCTCTACTTTTGCAGCGAGCACCTCGAGAGAAGCTACGCTTTGCTCCCACAATGCAGTTCGGCGAATCGTGACGTCACCCCCGTTCAAAGTGAATGGGCAGAAGTTAAACAAGTACAAACCACAGACTGCCTGTGTCATGGAGAATACAGTCGCTGGTTTATTTATGTCTGTAGGCCGTTGTTGTGAGTGTGGACGGTCGGAGCATATACAACGTTAGCTTAGCTGATCTCCATTCAGAAAACACGCATTTTAAAGGTGTTTCTCTGCCGTCTGTCTGCAGACTCAAAGCATTAACTCATGGTTTTTACTAACCGGTATCAGTGTGTTGTTACTTCGGGATCATTTTGAAACGTGTATTACAATTAAATCACGGTCACATATGTTCATCTTGTTGTAGTTGTAGCCCCCTTGCCAGCGATTCTCTCTCTAGTTTAGCATGCTCAGCCCGACTCAGCCCGGCTGTTCCTGGCCCTAGAACCACGATTTAATCGGGCCAGAAAAAAGGTGAAAAAGTCGCCCTGGACCAAAACTAGGCCAAGTGGAAACGCACCCGGAAACGGGCCCCGCACGGCTCCGCACGCTTAAAGCGAGCTCCCCGCTGCCGTGGAAACGCGCCTTTAGTTACATTACAGATTGATTAATAATTACAGACGAGTACTTTTACTGAAGTACAAGATCTGAGTACTTCTACTCTGTATTTTGGTGTGTGTTATAAACTGTTATTATTTACTTCTTACCCATTTCGTTGCACATTGGTCAATAGCAACATTCCCTTGCTCTTTATATTCTGCTCCTTTGTGTTATTGTTGTGCGTCTCATATATATATTTATATTGCATTGTTGGAGAGCCTGGGCTTTTCTTTGCCATCTCTAAAATATGCACGATGATTAAACCTTTGAATCACATGGATCACGACAGAGACACACAATTATGTTCAAAAAAGCGAATTAGTGTCCCCTTAATGCACCTGAGTGTTTTTATCTCCCAGTAAAGGAAACAGGGGACACGGAGCCATTACACAGCACTTTATTTAATCACGCTCTTAAAAGCCACTCGAGTCCCGCTCTCCATCAGAGGGAATATGAATAGATACTGCGAGTCGTTCACTTCCCGTCCTCCTGGATGTCGAACTGCCTGGAGGACTTGGTGGACTCCAGCATGAGCTCGTACAGCTGTCCGATCTGGTCGCTCTGGAAGTTCCCCAGCTTGTCCTCCTGGAGGGGGGACCCGAACTTCACGGAGCCGAGCTGCCCCCCCCGCCGCCTGCAGGACCTGAGTCTGCAGCGTCTCCCGGTAGCTCTGCAGGATGCATCACACAGGGGGGTTAGACACGGGTCTGATCTGACTGACAACGCCGGAGAGACACTGCACATGGGCACCCACCGTGTTCATCCGCTGCAGAAAATAGTCCCTGAACAAATGCATTACATCCTACAGTTTGCACACACACACACACACACACACACACACACACACACACACACACACACACACACACACACACACACACACACACACACACACACACACACCACACACACACACACACCACACACACACACACACACACACACCCACACACACACACACACACACACACACCCACACACACCACACACACACACACACCACACACACACCACACACACACACACACACACACAGTCTGCCAAGAGGAAGTCTCCACCCTGAATTAAGAGCTCTTTCACTTTGTCATTCAAGGGATTATTGGAAAAGTCTAAGTGAGTAAATGTTCTTATTGCATCTGGAACTCTTTAAAGTAGAGACACTACATACTGAGAGTTACGATCTCACTGGGGATGAGGAAGGCAGCACACGCCAGAATGGAATTGGTCATTAATTATAACAGGGTTTAATGGAATAACAAACAGGTGTGCAACGAAGAGAGGGCACAGAGAGCCTGAGCCGAACTCGAGAGCCAGAAGGGCTCAGTCGAGACACTACGCACTGATATACACCTGATCATCAGCAGG
Organism: Champsocephalus esox; assembly: GCA_036324585.1. NCBI lineage: Eukaryota > Metazoa > Chordata > Actinopteri > Perciformes > Channichthyidae > Champsocephalus > Champsocephalus esox. The sequence goes on from CM070488.1 coordinate 33,535,227, forward strand.
AGAGGACTCTTTAAAGTAGAGACACTACGCACTGATATACACCTGATCATCAGCAGGAGAGGACTCTTTAAAGTAGAGACACTACGCACTGATATACACCTGATCATCAGCAGGAGAGGACTCTTTAAAGTAGAGACACTACATACTGATATACACCTGAACATCAGCAGGAGAGGACTCTTTAAAGTAGAGACACTACGCACTGATATACACCTGATCATCAGCAGGAGAGGACTCTTTAAAGTAGAGACACTACATACTGATATACACCTGAACATCAGCAGGAGAGGACTCTTTAAAGTAGAGACACTACATACTGATATACACCTGATCATCAGCAGGAGAGGACTCTTTAAAGTAGAGACACTACGCACTGATATACACCTGATCATCAGCAGGAGAGGACTCTTTAAAGTAGAGACACTATATACTGATATACACCTGAACATCAGCAGGAGAGGACTCTTTAAAGTAGAGACACTACGCACTGATATACACCTGATCATCAGCAGGAGAGGACTCTTTAAAGTAGAGACACTACGCACTGATATACACCTGATCATCAGCAGGAGAGGACTCTTTAAAGTAGAGACACTACGCACTGATATACACCTGATCATCAGCAGGAGAGGACTCTTTAAAGTAGAGACACTACATACTGATATACACCTGATCATCAGCAGGAGAGGACTCTTTAAAGTAGAGACACTACATACTGATATACACCTGAACATCAGCAGGAGAGGACTCTTTAAAGTAGAGACACTACGCACTGATATACACCTGAACATCAGCAGGAGAGGACTCTTTAAAGTAGAGACACTACATACTGATATACACCTGAACATCAGCAGGAGAGGACTCTTTAAAGTAGAGACACTACATACTGATATACACCTGATCATCAGCAGGAGAGGACTCTTTAAAGTAGAGACACTACACACTGATATACACCTGATCATCAGCAGGAGAGGACTCTTTAAAGTAGAGACACTACATACTGATATACACCTGAACATCAGCAGGAGAGGACTCTTTAAAGTAGAGACACTACGCACTGATATACACCTGAACATCAGCAGGAGAGGACTCTTTAAAGTAGAGACACTACGCACTGATATACACCTGAACATCAGCAGGAGAGGACTCTTTAAAGTAGAGACACTACATACTGATATACACCTGAACATCAGCAGGAGAGGACTCTTTAAAGTAGAGACACTACGCACTGATATACACCTGATCATCAGCAGGAGAGGACTCTTTAAAGTAGAGACACTACATACTGATATACACCTGAACATCAGCAGGAGAGGACTCTTTAAAGTAGAGACACTACATACTGATATACACCTGAACATCAGCAGGAGAGGACTCTTTAAAGTAGAGACACTACATACTGATATACACCTGAACATCAGCAGGAGAGGACTCTTTAAAGTAGAGACACTACGTACTGATATACACCTGATCATCAGCAGGAGAGGACTCTTTAAAGTAGAGACACTACATACTGATATACACCTGAACATCAGCAGGAGAGGACTCTTTAAAGTAGAGACACTACGCACTGATATACACCTGATCATCAGCAGGAGAGGACTCTTTAAAGTAGAGACACTACGCACTGATATACACCTGATCATCAGCAGGAGAGGACTCTTTAAAGTAGAGACACTACAACTGATATACACCTGACATCAGCAGGAGAGGACTCTTTAAAGTAGAGACACTACATACTGATATACACCTGAACATCAGCAGGAGAGGACTCTTTAAAGTAGAGACACTACATACTGATATACACCTGAACATCAGCAGGAGAGGACTCTTTAAAGTAGAGACACTACATACGGATATACACCTGCACATCAGCAGGAGAGGACTCTTTAAAGTAGAGACACTACATACTGATACACACCTGAACATCAGCAGGAGAGGACTCTTTAAAGTAGAGACACTACATACTGATATCCACCTGAACATCAGCAGGAGAGGACTCTTTAAAGTAGAGACACCACATACTGATATCCACCTGAACATCAGCAGGAGAGGACTCTTTAAAGTAGAGACACTACATACTGATATCCAACTGAACATCAGCTGGAGAGGACTCTTTAAAGTAGAGACACTACATACTGATATCCACCTGAACATCAGCAGGAGAGGACTCTTTAAAGTAGAGACACTACATGCTGATATACACCTGAACATCAGCAGGAGAGGACTCTTTAAAGTAGAGACACTACATACTGATATACACCTGGACATCAGCAGGAGAGGACTCTTTAAAGTAGAGACACTACATACTGATATACACCTGAACATCAGCAGGAGAGGACTCTTTAAAGTAGAGACACTACATACTGATATACACCTGAACATCAGCAGGAGAGGACTCTTTAAAGTAGAGACACTACATACGATATACACCTGCACATCAGCAGGAGAGGACTCTTTAAAGTAGAGACACTAAATACTGATACACACCTGAACATCAGCAGGAGAGGACTCTTTAAAGTAGAGACACTACATACTGATATCCACCTGAACATCAGCAGGAGAGGACTCTTTAAAGTAGAGACACCACATACTGATATCCACCTGAACATCAGCAGGAGAGGACTCTTTAAAGTAGAGACACTACATACTGATATCCAACTGAACATCAGCTGGAGAGGACTCTTTAAAGTAGAGACACTACATACTGATATCCACCTGAACATCAGCAGGAGAGGACTCTTTAAAGTAGAGACACTCTTGTCTTTGTTGATGAACTCTCGTTTGGAACAAAGTGGTATTTATACTCAGCCTGCTAATAAGTTCATATTCAGTTAACTCTTACCTCAAGGACCTTTCTCTTAATAATAATAATAATAATAATAATAATAATAATAATAATAATAATAATAATAATAATAATAATAATTGCTCCTCTCCGGCTGTCCTCTCGTTCTAAATGAGGAAGGTGTCTCTTGGCTTCAGATGGTCCATTAGCTCAGGCGACTCCATCTCGGACAACTGTCTCCTTGTTGTTTTGGTTTCAGAGACAGCGTCCACAGAGACGTCCTCTCACTGCTCTGTGAGCTCCCAGGGGTTCTGATCACATGACCTCCTCCTGATGAGTTTCCACCTGAGACGCAGAGGAGTGTAAATCTGACAGAAGCCTCTCGCCGCCCTGATTGGAAACGATGCAAATGGACTCTGGCTTTGGAAACAATGCATACTGATCCGCTGAGGCGTAATGAAAGTGAACGGCTTCAACCCTCAGGGCTGCAGCTGCCATCACCGTCTACTCCATTAGACACACACAGCAGATGCTCTACCACCCCTTAGTGCCGCCGGCCTGCCCCTCAGTGCCGCCGGCTCTGCCCCTCAGTGCCGCCTGCCCCTTAGTGCCGTCTGCCCCTTAGTGCCGCCGGCTCTGCCCCTTAGTGCCGCCTGCCCCTTAGTGCCGTCTGCCCCTCAGTGCCGCCGGCTCTGCCCCTTAGTGCCGTCTGCCCCTCAGTGCCGCCGGCTCTGCCCCTTAGTGCCGTCTGCCCCTCAGTGCCGCCGGCTCTGCCCCTTAGTGCCGCCGGCTCTGCCCCTTAGTGCCGCCGGCTCTGCCCCTCAGTGCCGTCGGCTCTGCCCCTCAGTGCCGTCTGCCCCTTAGTGCCGCCGGCTCTGCCCCTCAGTGCCGCCGGCTCTGCCCCTTAGTGCCGTCTGCCCCTTAGTGCCGCCGGCTCTGCCCCTCAGTGCCGTCTGCCCCTTAGTGCCGCCGGCTCTGCCCCTTAGTGCCGTCTGCCCCTCAGTGCCGCCGGCTCTGCCCCTTAGTGCCGTCTGCCCCTCAGTGCCGCCGGCTCTGCCCCTTAGTGCCGCCGGCTCTGCCCCTTAGTGCCGCCGGCTCTGCCCCTTAGTGCCGCCGGCTCTGCCCCTCAGTGCCGTCGGCTCTGCCCCTCAGTGCCGCCGGCTCTGCCCCTTAGTGCCGCCTGCCCCTCAGTGCCGCCGGCTCTGCCCCTCAGTGCCGCCGGCTCTGCCCCTTAGTGCCGTCTGCCCCTCAGTGCCGCCGGCTCTGCCCCTTAGTGCCGTCTGCCCCTCAGTGCCGCCGGCTCTGCCCCTTAGTGCCGCCGGCTCTGCCCCTTAGTGCCGCCGGCTCTGCCCCTCAGTGCCGTCGGCTCTGCCCCTCAGTGCCGCCGGCTCTGCCCCTCAGAGCCGTCGGCTCTGCCCCTCAGTGCCGCCGGCTCTGCCCCTCAGTGCCGCCGGCTCTGCCCCTTAGTGCCGCCGGCTCTGCCCCTCAGTGCCCTCGGCTCTGCCCCTTAGTGCCGTCCCTCAAGATTATTTTGGGAACTGGAGGAAGAGTTGCAAATGAAGTCATCATCGGCACATGAAGCCAGGGAGTCCTCCGAGGTGTGGTGGAGTCAGAGTTATTGCAGGAACACGAGGCGGAGGCGGAGCTCCTGTGCCGATCAAAGAAAGGCGTGTTTCTTGGTGGAAGAAGGAGCGCGAGCGAAGAAGAGCTCGCTGCTGTCAAGCGCTCAGACTATTCTGAACAAAGAGTTTTCTGCTGGCTCGAGAGTCATCGCGCTGGAGAGATGCCCGACACTTTGAAAACATTCCTGATTTTGTTCCCATTACTTTTTCAAAGTATAACTGAAAAAACATCAAAGATGATTAGCCCGATGAGAAAGCATGTGCGTGTTCTCATCCAATCAAATCGAAGAGAATCGGATGGGAGGATGAACCTGCCGAGCACACAGCGACATGTGTTCTCTGCTGTTAACCCATCCGAGTACCAGGAGTCTAGTACCAGGAGCAGTGCGCAGGTGTCCGGTGCCTTGCTCAAGGGCACCACGGCAGGGCAGGAGGTGAACTGGGACCTCTCCAAGTAGCAGTCCGCACTCCATATTGAGGTCTGTTCGGGGACTTGAACCGGCGACCCTACGGCTCCAAGCCCCGACTGACTGAGCCACGGCCGGACACAGAGGAAGAACCCGAGCTTCATTTATTACATTATAAACATCGATTTGCCTGAAACCTGACTTCACAGTCACACGTTTCTATTTCCTGTGTTATTATCTGCTCTGACCCTCCCCCCCGTCTGACCGTTACATGTTGAGCGATAAGAGGTGTGACGGGGCCAAAGGATCACATGACAAGGCGATACAAAAAACACGACTTAAATACAAAACTAAATAATTCCCATTCAAAATATTCACATAAAAAGAAGCTGGACTAAAACCTAATTTAAAAAATGTGTGTTTTGCTTTTACAACGCTGCATTGATCTGTATGGCACAGCGCACTGGAGCTGCCATCGTGTGGTGAAGGACTGACATCACACGGCTATGCAAAGCCCAATAAACCCCTTACTGATTATTATCCTCAGTATCGATTCATCCCGGTGTCCAGAGTCCAAGGTTCTGTCTTTAAATGTCTCGTGTGTTCGTGAAATGTCCCTCTTAATGAGTTACGGTGTTAATATGAGAGAATAGCAGGAAGTCAGCGAACAATCGCTTATTAAGATAGCTGGGGATTATTCTTATGTCAAAACACATATTTTAAGCTCTTATTACTACGACGGAGTATTAGGGCCACACTGAGAAGGAAAAAAACAGAGAGATTTCGAGAATAAAGTCGTAATAATACGAGAATAAAGTCATAGTTACGAGAATAAAGTCATAGTTACGAGATTAAAGTCATAGTTACGAGATTAAAGTCATAGTTACGAGAATAAAGTCATAGTTACGAGAATAAAGTCATAGTTACGAGATTAAAGTCGTAATATTACGAGATTAAAGTCGTAGTTTCATAAGTGACTCGAGAAGCGGGCTTGGAGGAGCTTGTGTCCTTTCTGCAGGAGGAAAGGGTTCTGGTTCTGGTTCTGGTCGACTGTATAATAATGGTCGAAATAATAGACATCGTTTCTCGCACAACCTTTTCTAAATTCTAACACTTTTGATAATCTGATGCCGATGTGCCGAAAGGTTAAGTATTTCGTTATTTGAGAAACTAAAGTGCTGCTTCACGAGATGCTCCACGTTCCTCATTTGATTGCAGGACGCTGTGTTGTCTCCTTCTCAAGTCACTTACTGTACGACTAGGACTTTAATCTCGTAATTATGACTTTATTCTCGTATTATTACGACTTTAATCTCGTAATTATGACTTTATTCTCGTATTATTACGACTTTAATCTCGTAATTATGACTTTATTCTCGTATTATTACGACTTTAATCTCGTAATTATGACTTTATTCTCGTATTATTACGACTTTAATCTCGTAATTATGACTTTATTCTCGTATTATTACGACTTTAATCTCGTAATTATGACTTTATTCTCGTATTATTACGACTTTAATCTCGTAATTATGACTTTATTCTCGTATTATTACGACTTTAATCTCGTAATTATGACTTTATTCTCGTATTATTACGACTTTAATCTCGTAATTATGACTTTATTCTCGTATTATTACGACTTTAATCTCGTAATTATGACTTTATTCTCGTATTATTACGACTTTAATCTCGTAATTATGACTTTATTCTCGTATTATTACGACTTTAATCTCGTAATTATGACTTTATTCTCGTATTATTACGACTTTAATCTCGTATTATACGACTTTAATCTCGTAATTATGACTTTATCTCGTATTATTACGACTTTAATCTCGTATTATTATGACTTTATTCTCGTATTATTACGACTTTAATCTCGAAATCTCTCTGTTTTCTCTCTAAGTGTGGCCCTAATACTCCGTCGTATATTACGACATGGAAGCTTTTGAATAAATACAAGACATTTCAAGAAATAAAACTATAGAATTTGTATAGATATTTCTTTTATATGTATAAAAACACGAAAAGAGGTTTGCCTTGATGAAAAGTGTACTTATACAATGCTGCTTTGATTAAGAGTCACAACTTTCGAAAAGAGAACATCCGGATCTTTTGATACAAAAGTGCAGAATGTTCCTAGAAATATTATTGGAACATTGCAAGAAAAACAATGACATAAGGCTCAACTTAACTGTCTGTTTATATTCAAATATAAATAGAGGGTGGACTGAAACTTGTCCTGTTCAGTAATACAATGCTGCTTTGATTTGAAGTCACATGACTCAAAAGCTTTCTAGTGCAGACTGTAATTACATGTCATTGTAAAGAAGGAACATGGCAAGAAACAAAAAGGTAGGAATCTAGAAATGTTGATATCAAATAAGAATCCAATGAAGGAGAAGTGCTCTCCTTGTTAAGGACAGCATTGATCCGAGTCGTGGAGCCACAGAATGAAGTGAAAAGGACAGGTGTCTGCAGGGTTTGGTGCGCGTGTTACCTCCCACTCTGCCATGAAGCGCGTCACGTTTTCCGGGGATGCAGATTTGTGTCTCCTGAACTCGTCCTTCACGTACTGGTCCCCCAGAGCCCGCAGATCTATGGGCAGGAACCGGTGCAGAACCAGCAGCCTCTTGTACAAGAACCGGACCCTGGACACGTGGGCGGGACCCGCCATGAAGACCGGATGTTCACTAACAACAACAACACCTCATGCTGCCCGCAGACAGGCGGGCTGGAGGTCGGGGACAGAAAGACACCTCCACAGGGACAGTTACCCAACTCAAGTGTTTACCCTGGAAATGACTCTTCTTCTCTGGTTTGACATTATCTGGTGCACTACTGCCACCTGTTGGATTTGAGCAGGACTGCAGACAAAGGGGTTTTCTAGTTTAATCATTTAGATCAAATCAAATGTAATTGTCGCTGCACTGACACGACACAGTGTAGTGTATATTAACACATATATATATATATATATATATATATATATGTGTGTTCATATAGGTGTATGAGCATAACTCTATAGTGTGTACAACTGTGTGTGGTACAACAATGCATGTGTGCACCTGTCTGTGTATTGTGTGGTTAAACTATGTATGTGTATTTTCTATGATATGCATTAAGGTATATAGTATGGAAGAAATATATAAATATAAAAAAAACTATTACAACGATTAAAATGTGAAGGACATTATTACAAAAAATATAATTTTGCTTTAAAAAATGTAAGTCAAATAATATTACTGATAATTACAAATGTGTAGACAAATAGCATTTATTTTAAATTAATTTAAAGGTGGAACTTGAGTAAAAGTAGAAGTACTCAGGTCTTGTACTTTAGTTAAAGTAGAAGTACTCAGATCTTTGTACTTGAGTAAAAGTAGAAGTACTCAGATCTTGTACTTGAGTAAAAGTAGAAGTACTCAGGTCTTGTACTTTAGTTAAAAGTAGAAGTACTCAGATCTTGTACTTGAGTAAAAGTAGAAGTACTCAGATCTTGTACTTTAGTTAAAGTAGAAGTACTCAGATCTTGTACTTGAGTAAAAGTAGAAGTACTCAGGTCTTGTACTTTAGTAAAAGTAGAAGTACTCAGATCTTTTACTTGAGTAAAAGTAGAAGTACTCAGATCTTGTACTTTAGTTAAAGTAGAAGTACTCAGATCTTGTACTTGAGTAAAAGTAGAAGTACTCAGGTCTTGTACTTTAGTAAAAGTAGAAGTACTCAGATCTTTTACTTGAGTAAAAGTAGAAGTACTCAGGTCTTGTACTTGAGTAAAAGTAGAAGTACTCAGATCTTGTACTTGAGTAAAAGTAGAAGTACTCAGATCTTGTACTTGAGTAAAAGTAGAAGTACTCAGATCTTGTACTTTAGTTAAAGTAGAAGTACTCAGATCTTGTACTTTAGTAAAAGTAGAAGTACTCAGATCTTGTACTTGAGTAAAAGTAGAAGTACTCAGGTCTTGTACTTTAGTTAAAGTAGAAGTACTCAGATCTTGTACTTGAGTAAAAGTAGAAGTACTCAGGTCTTGTACTTTAGTTAAAAGTAGAAGTACTCAGATCTTGTACTTTAGTTAAAAGTAGAAGTACTCAGGTCTTGTACTTTAGTTAAAGTAGAAGTACTCAGATCTTTGTACTTGAGTAAAAGTAGAAGTACTCATTTCATTTAATTTCAAACCTTTATTTATCCAGATTGGTCCCATTGAGATCATAGATCTCTTTTTCAAGGGAGACCTGCAGCATATCGGTTCCACATGAAACATGAAAACAATAAAGGACATTATACATTATATTTACAGGATACATAGTTACAGACATTTACAAGTGCCCATTGTATCAGCAAGCATTTCATTTACCCTAGCTCTAAAGACATGCAGAGGAATGAGATCGCTCAGTTTCACTTCCTGCTGAAGATTGTTCCAGCAAGTGGAGCTGCACATAAACAGCTGTCTCACCTGAGACAGTCCTTGCTCTTGGCACATCTAACAAGACCACATCATGTGACCTCAGACAATAGCTGCTTGCTGCTCTCTGTGTGATCAGAGAGCAGATATAACACGGGAGTTTACCAACAAAGCTTTACAGATGAACGTGTACCAGAGACTGAGCCTCCGTACAGAGAGTGATGGTAAACCTGCCTTGGCATACAGGGTGCAGTGATGAGTCAGCGCTTTACAGTTTGTCACACATCTCAGAGCACTGTGATACGCAGCATCCAATTTGCTCAGGTAATGGCAGGTGCATTCATATAGACCAGATCCCCAGAGTCCAGCACAGGTCAAAGGTCACAGAGCCTCTTCCTGGCCTCCAGGAGAAGCAGGACTTGTTCCTGGAGAAGAACCCTAGCCTCAGCCTCAGCTCTCTAAGCAGGTTAGAGACCTGAGGTTTAACAGAGAGACGATCATCAAGCAGACACCCAGGTATTTGTAACAGGAACCACTTTGAGTTTTGTTCCTTGCGTAGTTACAATATCTAAAACAGGCTCTGGAGTCTTTTTAGCTTTAGAAAAGAGCGTTACCTTGGTTTGATCCACATTTAAAAGAAGCTTTAGTTCAGAGAGCTGAGTTTTACTTTTCATTTTTCAAATGAGGGTGCATAACGACTCAACTGAGGGTGCAATGCACCCTTATGCACCCCGTAGAACCGGGCCTGGTGTGATCCTACAGAGTGTGTGAGCCTACAGAGTGTGTGAGCAGCACGAGGACAGAGACAGCGGAATGAAGCATGTCTGCATCTTCTCACTCAGGCAGCACACGATCAGCTTTCACTCCTAGAAAGTTCTAGAAAAGACTAATTAAACTTAACTAAGATGTATTTTAATGTTCGTAAAGCCCTTAGAATGGCCTTGTGTTGAAATGTGCTATAAATAGACTCGCCTTGCTTTTACTTTCGCTTCACAACCTGAGTGAGCCAGGTCCACCGAGCAACAGGTGACGCGCGGCTCAGACTGCATTCTCATTGGCTGAGAGCAGCTGGTGTCCCCTCTCTCTGCGTGTCTCTCTCATTGACCTCCCGCTCTGCAGAAAGGACGGCCGTGTTTCTGAGGAGAAAGAAGCTTCCACACAGAAAGCCTCGAGGAAGATGAAGATGTTGCTGTTTCTGCTTCTCCTGGGAATAGCAGGCCCACGCGGCACATCTGCGCGTGAGTCTTTTTGTTCTTCCGTTGGAACATAAGAAGTGCTTCGTGTGTTTATGGGCTGCGTGACTTTAAAGTGTGATACTCTTAAATGGAGGTAAATGGTGTACTTATCCTCCACTCCATGTATTAACACCTTTAGTTACTTCTCAGATGAAGGATGTGAAATATAACCAAGTGTTGAGTCAGACTTTAGTTCGAGAGAGAAAGAGAAACTAAAAGTGCAAAACAAGTAATAAAGTGCATTAATAATATAACATCTATATTATATACATATGAGGATATAAACAAAGTGAAGTATTCACACTATGAGCAGTATAAGGAGGTATACACATTATGAATACTCTATAGATCAGGTATAAATACACACAGTGTAATACAGACTCAATACACAATAAATATGCTGTGTGACTTTAAAGAGTGAGAGTCCAAGCCCCGAGCCCGTGTTTCAGGTCTCAGGCTCCAAAATGACTTTCCCAGAACAAACGACCATATCTTCCAAAAGGGTTAAATTAATAATGTTTTATTTTGGATATAGTTGGATGTAGAACAGTCAGAATCAATATAGATGTTTTATTTTAAAGTAAATTCAGATTGAACACAGTAAAAAATTGTAAATGATTGTGTCTGTCCGTTCGTCTGAATGATGGGATGGTCCAAAACTACAACATATAATAAGTACCCTGTGTCAAGATTGATGCAAAACAAGCGAAGTTTGACCTTTTCCAGAGAGATTTAGCACAAAAAAACCCTCTTCTGGGGTCTTTAGGGTGGATTTTCCATATCTCTGGCCCCCCTCGGTCGATCTTGATGATTGACATCTCTCTCTAACCGTGAGAACCAATGGAATCGAGGGGAACTCCCACACACTCCTTATTTGGTCATGTGTGTGTGTGAGACTGCCGCATAGCCTAGACCGGAAGCTGCGATAACTCTGGTGGCTACCATTAGCAGCTAACTTTTACCCTCCGATTTTTCATAAAAATGGAATTATGGATCATAAATAAAAAAAAAGTATTACCCAGAAACATTATCAACCTATGGATTAACCGATTCAGCCGCGTTTTTTCTCGTTTTAATGCCATTGAACACGTCTTTTGATCAGATGGACAGCTGCTGTGAGACGATCTCCCGTAAAAGCTCCGTAAAGGCACGTGTTGTGATCAGTGGCGTTTCTATATGTACAAAGTGGTGGGGCACACAAAACTCAGATGTCTAAATATAAGCTTCTGCAGTGAGGTTCGTGGCTGCTGAGGCTCCGGCTCTTCAGGTTTACAAATATATATTTTGACCGAAATCAACATATAATATTATTTTCAAAAGCTTTTTTGTCTGATGCTTCAATTAATTTTAAACAGACCGTTCAACAGAAGGATACCCAAACAATTTAATGTTATCATTTCAATATTGAATTGTTCTCTCTTAGTAAGATCCCATTTTCAATAACATGGCAGTCTGACCTTGACTTGAAGATGAAGTCCTCTGCCTCTCCTTCTGGACAAACATCTCTATGACTCTTTTGTAGAAGTCCTCCTTATCTTCTTGTAGTTTCAAAAGTCTGTCATAAATCTAATCTAATCGATGGATTTATGATTAGAAAATGATAAAAGTAGGGTAGACATGTGGATATTATCCGGCTGAACAAAACGTTCATTTATCTAACAGCTACGTTTCCCACAGATCTTATTTTGAGCTATTTTCTAAAATCCTATGGAGAAATCTCGTTGCTTTTAGGTGGAGGGAAGCCACGCGTTTTAGGACGCCTCACTGCAGCTCTCTCGTCTCCTCTTCACACACCACACTTTTCGCGGCACACGTACTTACAGCCAATCAGCTCTGAATTATGTGAGATGATGTATGGTGGGGATGGCAGCTCTTTGCCCCTATGGTCATTATTTTTTCACCATTGCTTTAAACAGGGAGAGGGAGGGGCAGGATCGGGTTTTGTCCCACGTGGCTCTAAACAGCTCAATAGGCACACACTGACAGTGTGTGCCTATTGAGCTGTGTGACACTGTAGACACTAATTAGAAGAACACAGATTAAACAGCAATGTACAGACGAATCAGATGATTAAACATGATCTTAAAATATATTTTATATATTTTATTTATTTTTTTGTGCATTTTTTGGTAATCATTATTTGTAATACTTTCTGCTGACACTAGGTGGGGCTGTGCCCCACCTGCCCCTAATGACCAGCCACCACTGGTTTGTGATAATATATTTAATTTATATAGCGCTTCTCATCTGTGATGTCTGTGTTTGCTTCCCCTGTCAAGAGTTCGGATGACTTGTGTTGATACTTTCGTGCAGCTACGTTAAGTAATAAGGGAATCTTTTATCTTGAGTTCTGTGCCAAAGTGCGTTAGCATTTTTCGCTCAGGGGTCATTTAGATGCTTCTTATGAGACTTGTGTTTTGTTTTGGTAAAAATGGTTTGTATCGTCAGTTAGCTGAGATTATTCCCGTTAATCTGGTGCTACACATTAATAGGTTCTTAAATATTAAGATGCCCTGAGACACAGTGTCCTGCCGGCGTGTTATGCCCCAAACGGCTAATTTCAATGACAGACTTATCAAAAACATCAAGTTCATTCAAACTAGTTACTTTTCTGGTTTAAATGAAGTCATAGAATATTCAAGTTTAATCCCATATATCTCCAGTTACCCATCATCAGCTGTTCTGGGCGTCTGCTCAGTTTTAAGTTGATTTGCGTGTTTTATCCCTTGAATGGCATTCCCATGAGTGAGTTTCTTTGAGTCACAGCAGAACATATAACACATTGGGGTTTGACAGGTACACGGTGTACTTCTACTCCACTACATGTATTAATACCTTTAGTTACTTCACAGATGAATGATGTGAAATATAATCAAGTGTTGAATCAGACTTTAGTTCCACCTGGAGTGAATCCACCAGCTACCCTGCAGTCTACAAAGTACTTCAGACTAGCTGCACCTCCACCAGCTACCCTGCAGTCTACAAAGTACTTCAGACTAGCTGCACCTCCACCAGCTACCCTGCAGTCTACAAAGTACTTCAGACTAGCTGCACCTCCACCAGCTACCCTGCAGTCTACAAAGTACTTCAGACTAGCTGCACCTCCACCAGCTACCCTGCAGTCTACAAAGTACTTCAGACTAGCTGCACCTCCACCAGCTACCCTGCAGTCTACAAAGTACTTCAGACTAGCTGCACCTTCACCAGCTACCCTGCAGTCTACAAAGTACTTCAGACTAGCTGCACCTTCACCAGCTACCCTGCAGTCTACAAAGTACTTCTACTTTTACTAAAGTATATGATCTGAGTACTTTTACTAAAGTACACAATCTGAGTACTTCTACTTTTATTCAAGTACAAGATCTGAGTACTTCTACTTTTACTCAAGTACACGATCTGAGTACTTCTACTTTTACTCAAGTACACGATCTGAGTACTTCTACTTTTACTCAAGAACAAGATCTGAGTACTTCTACTTTTACTAAAGATCTGAGTACTTCTAATTTTACTCAAGTACACGATCTGAGTACTTCTACTTTTACTCAAGATCTGAGTACTTCTAATTGTACTCAAGTACACGATCTGAGTACTTCTACTTTTACTCAAGTACAAGATCTGAGTACTTCTACTTTTACTCAAGGACAAGATCTGAGTACTTCTACTTTTACTAAAGTATATGATCTGAGTACTTTTACTAAAGTACACAATCTGAGTACTTCTACTTTTATTCAAGTACACGATCTGAGTACTTCTACTTTTACTCAAGAACAAGATCTGAGTACTTCTACTTTTACTCAGTACAGATCTGAGTACTTCTAATTTTACTCAAGTACACGATCTGAGTACTTCTACTTTTACTAAAGTACAAGATCTGAATACTTCTACTTTTACTCAAGTACACGATCTGAGTACTTCTACTTTTACTCAAGTACCAGATCTGAGTACTTCTACTTTTACTCAAGATCTGAGTACTTCTACTTTTACTCAAGTACAAGATCTGAGTACTTCTACTTTTACTCAAGTACATGATCTGAGTACTTCACAGCGTAATACAGACTCAATACACAATAAATATGAATATATATTATAGACCGTTATTGACATTTAAAATGATATTAATACATATGAGTTATATATAAAGTCTAGTAGTTTTCTAAGTCCCGAGCAGAGACCATGAGGGACGGAGTCTAAACGCCGAAAGTGGAATCTGTGGATTCTGTAAATATTACTCTGAGGTTTGTGAGTTCAGATTTATAAATGATCTGATAAGAAGGACTGGAAACTTCTAAAGATGCATCAAAACTAAACTGGAGTTTCTCTTCTGATGAAGAAATGATGCCTGTTTCCTAGCAACCACACTCAGGGCCACTCACGCGGGATTTACACATCGATTCATAACAACAACATTTCAGACTCTTCTGGATCATAAACGTGTCCATACTTTAGTTTCTGTGTGAATGTAATGCTCAAGAGATGGTTTGATGTGGAACGTGTCCATACTTTAGTTTCTGTGTGAATGTAATGCTCAAAGAGATGGTTTGATGTGGAACGTGTCCATACTTTAGTTTCTGTGTTAATGTAATGCTCAAAGAGATGGTTTGATGTGGAACGTGTCCATACTTTAGTTTCTGTGTTAATGTCATGCTCAAAGAGATGGTTTGATGTGGAACGTGTCCATACTTTAGTTTCTGTGTTAATGTAATGCTCAAAGAGATGGTTTGATGTGGAACGTGTCCATACTTTAGTTTCTGTGTTAATGTAATGCTCAAAGAGATGGTTTGATGTGGAACGTGTCCATACTTTAGTTTCTGTGTGAATGTAATGCTCAAAGAGATGGTTTGATGTGGAACGTGTCCATACTTTAGTTTCTGTGTTAATGTAATGCTCAAAGAGATGGTTTGATGTGGAACGTGTCCATACTTTAGTTTCTGTGTGAATGTAATGCTCAAAGAGATGGTTTGATGTGGAACGTGTCCATACTTTAGTTTCTGTGTTAATGTAATGCTCAAAGAGATGGTTTGATGTGGAACGTGTCCATACTTTAGTTTCTGTGTGAATGTAATGCTCAAAGAGATGGTTTGATGTGGAACGTGTCCATACTTTAGTTTCTGTTTGAATGTAATGCTCAAAGAGATGGTTTGATGTGGAACGTGTCCATACTTTAGTTTCTGTGTGAATGTAATGCTCAAAGAGATGGTTTGATGTGGAACGTGTCCATACTTTAGTTTCTGTGTTAATGTAATGCTCAAAGAGATGGTTTGATGTGGAACGTGTCCATACTTTAGTTTCTGTGTTAATGTAATGCTCAAAGAGATGGTTTGATGTGGAACGTGTCCATACTTTAGTTTCTGTGTTAATGTCATGCTCAAAGAGATGGTTTGATGTGGAGCTGTGATTCAGTGCAGCTAGTTTGGAACTGAAGTTACTTCGTTGTTCTCTCACAGGGACTCACTCTCTGACGTATTTCTACACTGCGTCCTCTGGAGTCACTTCCTTCCCAGAGTTTGTGATTGTTGGGTTGGTTGATGACGTTGAGATAACTCACTACGACA
>CM070488.1:33554302-33561802 GCA_036324585.1 Champsocephalus esox
GTATATCAGTATGTAGTGTCTCTACTTTAAAGAGTCCTCTCCTGCTGATGTTCAGGTGTATATCAGTATGTAGTGTCTCTACTTTAAAGAGTCCTCTCCTGCTGATGTTCAGGTGTATATCAGTATGTAGTGTCTCTACTTTAAAGAGTCCTCTCCTGCTGATGCTCAGGTGTATATCAGTATGTACTGTCTCTACTTTAAAGAGTCATCTCCTGCTGATGTTCAGGTGTATATCAGTATGTAGTGTCTCTACTTTAAAGAGTCCTCTCCTGCTGATGCTCAGGTGTATATCAGTATGTACTGTCTCTACTTTAAAGAGTCATCTCCTGCTGATGTTCAGGTGTATATCAGTATGTAGTGTCTCTACTTTAAAGAGTCCTCTCCTGCTGATGCTCAGGTGTATATCAGTATGTAGTGTCTCTACTTTAAAGAGTCCTCTCCTGCTGATGTTCAGGTGTATATCAGTATGTAGTGTCTCTACTTTAAAGAGTCCTCTCCTGATGATGTTCAGGTGTATATCAGTATGTACTGTCTCTACTTTAAAGAGTCATCTCCTGCTGATGTTCAGGTGTATATCAGTATGTAGTGTCTCTACTTTAAAGAGTCCTCTCCTGCTGATGCTCAGGTGTATATCAGTATGTAGTGTCTCTACTTTAAGAGTCCTCTCCTGCTGATGTTCAGGTGTATATCAGTATGTAGTGTCTCTACTTTAAAGAGTCCTCTCCTGCTGATGTTCAGGTGTATATCAGTATGTAGTGTCTCTACTTTAAAGAGTCCTCTCCTGCTGATGCTCAGGTGTATATCAGTGTTTCGTGTCTCTATAACTCTGTATATATATATATATATATATATATATATTTATATATATATATATATATTTATATATCGTGATTATATTCTGTGTTCACGTTACCTTGGGCCCAATGATCCCCAGACCGTGTTCTCCCACAGCTCTGAAGGCCCCACAGGCCCCAGATCCCCCTGTTAGAGAACCATTAACTCTCATTAAAACTGCTGTTAGACATTTACACTCAGAGGAGGGAGAAGTACTCACATCCTGTACTTGAGTTCAGGTAGAAGTACTCACATCCTGTACTTGGGTTCAGGTAGAAGTACTCACATCCTGTACTTGATTTAAGATAGAAGTACTCAGATCTTGTAGTAAAAGTAGAAGTACTCAGATCTTGTACTTGAGTAAAAGTAGAAGTACTCAGATCTTGTACTTGAGTAAAAGTAGAAGTACTCAGATCTTGTACTTGAGTACAAGTAGAAGTACTCAGATCTTGTACTTGAGTACAAGTAGAAGTACTCACATCCTGTACTTGAGTTCAGGTAGAAGTACTCACATCCTGTACTTGAGTTAAGGTAGAAGTACTCACATCCTGTACTTGATTTAAGATAGAAGTACTCAGATCTTGTAGTAAAAGTAGAAGTACTCAGATCTTGTACTTGAGTAAAAGTAGAAGTACTCAGATCTTGTACTTGAGTAAAAGTAGAAGTACTCAGATCTTGTACTTGAGTACAAGTAGAAGTACTCAGATCTTGTACTTGAGTAAAAGTAGAAGTACTCAGATCTTGTACTTGAGTAAAAGTAGAAGTACTCAGATCTTGTACTTGAGTAAAAGTAGAAGTACTCAGGTCTTGTACTTGAGTAAAAGTAGAAGTACCAGAGTGTAGGAATACTCTGTCACAGTAAAAGTATTCAAAATGTCCCTCAAGTGAAAGTAGAAAGTATTCTCATCTAAATATAGTAAAGACAGTGAAAGTAGTCGTTGAGCAGATTGGTCCATTTCAGAATAATATATATGTTTTATAAAGACTGATCATGAAAGTGTTCTCAAAGCTGGTGGAGGTGCAGCTAGTCTGAAGTACTTTGTAGACTGCAGGGTAGCTGGTGGAGGAGCAGCTAGTCTGAAGTACTTTGTAGACTGCAGGGTAGCTGGTGAAGGTGCAGCTAGTCTGAAGTACTTTGTAGACTGCAGGGTAGCTGGTGGAGGTGCAGCTAGTCTGAAGTACTTTGTAGACTGCAGGGTAGCTGGTGGAGGTGCAGCTAGTCTGAAGTACTTTGTAGACTGCAGGGTAGCTGGTGGAGGTGCAGCTAGTCTGAAGTACTTTGTAGACTGCAGGGTAGCTGGTGGAGGAGCAGCTAGTCTGAAGTACTTTGTAGACTGCAGGGTAGCTGGTGGAGGTGCAGCTAGTCTGAAGTACTTTGTAGACTGCAGGGTAGCTGGTGGAGGTGCAGCTAGTCTGAAGTACTTTGTAGACTGCAGGGTAGCTGGTGGATTCACTCCAGGTGGAACTACAGTCTGATTCAACACTTGATTAGATTTCACATCCTTCATCTGTGAAGTAACTCAAGGTATTAATACATGTAGTGGAGTAGAAGTACACAGTAGCATGCCATTGAAATACTCAAGTAAAGTACAAGTACCTCTAAATTGTACTCATCATCTAATAATAACTAATATTGAAGCTCTTCTCGCCACTAGGTGTCGCCCTCCCCAGCTCCGCCTCCTCCCTGCTTGTTGAACCCAGAACACATCGCTCACTGATCACCAGAAACACGTGGTCACACAGCGACACGTGATCAATATCATTTCATCTGAACTCACACACACAATGCATTATTTGTGTTTTTATATTCTGTGATCTGAATCTTGAGAGTAGCTTAAAGTGTCCTCAGATACTTGGAGCGGAAAGTCTCCTCCTTCCTCTCCAGCTGATGTTCTTCCGCACGGCCTCATTCTGGGCTGGAGCTTCGGAGCGTTTCTGCCGGGACCTTTCTTTGTGTCGCAGCTTCATCTCCGTTACTCACGCAACCAGCTGCTTGTCATCTGTACACTGCAACATGTACCAGACGATGCCAGTCCTCCACAAGTACATGCATTGATCTGTCTTTCATTTGGAGACAAAAGGTAATAAGGAGAGTCGAAGAAAGAGAAATCCAGACTGCAGAGTGTCTGATCTGTAGCTCTCTGTCTCATCCCAGAAGATTCATATTAATATATCTCATATTTCTGCACCTTAAAGAAACCAAACAGTGCAAGAGAATGGAGCACGGGGCGCTGTGGTGCGAGTCAGGTGTAGATTGAAGTGAACTGTGTTCGAGAGTAGGACGAGATAAATACTGTCCAGTGGAATCAGGTAAAGAACCCAGTGTGTGATCCTACAGAGTGTGTGAGCCTACAGAGTGTGTGAGCCTACAGTGTGTGATCCTACAGAGTGTGTGAGCCTACAGAGTGTGTGAGCCTACAGAGTGTGTGATCCTACAGAGTGTGTGAGCCTACAGAGTGTGTGATCCTAAAGAGTGTGTGATCCTACAGAGCGTGTGATCCTACAGAGCGTGTGAGCCTACAGAGTGTGTGAGCCTACAGAGTGTGTGATCCTACAGAGCGTGTGAGCCTACAGAGCGTGTGATCCTACAGAGTGTGTGATCCTACAGAGTGTGTGATCCTACAGAGTGTGTGAGCCTACAGAGTGTGTGATCCTAAAGAGTGTGTGAGCCTACAGAGTGTGTGAGCCTACAGAGTGTGTGATCCTACAGAGTGTGTGAGCCTACAGAGTGTGTGATCCTACAGAGCGTGTGAGCCTACAGAGTGTGTGAGCCTACAGAGTGTGCGATCCTACAGAGTGTGTGAGCCTACAGAGTGTGTGAGCAGCACGAGGACAGAGACAGCGGAATGAAGCATGTCTGCATCTTCTCACTCAGGCAGCACACGATCAGCTTTCACTCCTAGAAAGTTCTAGAAAAGACTAATTAAACTTAACTAACATGTATTTTCATGTTCGTAAAGCCCTTAGAATGGCCTTGTGTTGAAATGTGCTCAGTGGCGTTTCTATATGTCCAAAGTGGTGGGGCACAACAAACTGAGATGTCTATAAGCTTCTGCAGAGAGCTTCATGGCTGCTGAGGCTCGGACTCTTCAGGTTTACAAATATATTAAATCACAATATGATATTATTTTCAAAAGCTTTTTTAGTCTGATGCTTGAATTAATTTTAAACAGACAGTTCAACAGAAGGATACCCACACAATTTAATGTTATCATTTAAATATTGAATTGTTCTCTCTTAGTAAGATCCCATCTTCAATAACATGGCAGTCTCACCTTGACTTGAAGATGAAGTCCATGCTATCCTTCTGGACAAACATCTCTATTACTCTATTACCTTATCTTCTTGTAGTTTCAAAAGTCTATCATAAATCTAATCTAATCGATGGATTTATGATTAGAAAATGATAAAAGTAGGGTAGACATGTGGATATTATCCGGCTGAACAAAACGTACATTTATCTAACAGCTACGTTTCCCACAGATCTTATTTTGAGCTATTTTCTCAAATCCTATGGAGAAATCTCGTTGCTTTTAGGTCGAGGGAAGCCATGCGCAGCTTCCTTCCTGGTTTTAGGACGCCTCACTGCAGCTCTCTCTCCTCCTCTTCACACACCACACTTTTCGCGGCACACGTACTTACAGCCAATCAGCTCTGAGCGATGTGAGATGGCGTATGGTGGGGATGGCAGCTCTATGCCCCTATGGTCATTATTTTTTGCCACACACATTAAATAGGAAAATACTCTGAGCATGCGCAGCGTAGTTTTTACAGTCACCGTTCACTCAGACCAGGGGTCGGCAACCCGCGGCCCACGGGCCGCATGCGGCCCTTTCAGCCCTCTGCTCTGGCTCCCTTGAGCTTAAACAAAAATAAGAAGGAAATAAAATAAAGGTATTTGTAGGACTATTTATATTTTGTTGGATGGTTGAAAATGTTTCATATGTTGTATTTTGAGGTGATACTGTGACACATAAATAAAAATTAGGTCAACTAAAATATGCGTCACATCCTGCTCCGGTCCCGCGCGAGCGCCTTTTCTTGGAGGCGACTAACCTGACCCCGGCTCGATGAGCGAGCTGTGGATAACTCAAAGGAAAGTACCGGAGGAACACAGGGTTTAGTTCTGCGTGGACAGAGTTATCTGCTTTCACAGCAAGCGATGCTGGTTTACCGGGATGTCTGATATGTAGAGAGAAGTTGTCAACGGTGGTGCAGCCTTTACGAAGGAGAGGAAGCCAGCTGACGACCTTCAGTCATAATTCAATGGGGTATGTCATTTATTTCAGAAAACACTTTTTGTTATATTCCATGGAAAGCTCTTAACGTCCCGATAGCAATGAATATATGAAATGCTTTGACAACAAATACATACACAAATTAATCTCTGGAAGCCGTGGCGCTGTAAAAAGCACGACCAATAACTGGATGGCCTACCTGCCTCTCAGCCTTCCATCTGGGCACAAACTTATCTCTGCCCTCATTGGTCATGTGCGCGTTCGTGTGTGTTGGGGGAGGGGCTCTGAGAGGAAGTTTGAAGGAAGAGGCATATTTTTTCCGGTTGTGTACTTTCAAATTCTAGCGCACTCGAGCTGGTTTCTCCATTCTTACCTTTAACTCTTTTTAGGGTGCAGATATATGTTTTATTTATTTCAAAGTGGGCCCATTTAATAATATGTTTTTCCCCTTCCAATGTGCAGAGGACTCCCCGAGTGCTGCGTTTAATTTATTTTAAAGTAGGCCTGTGTATTATTTTTAATTCTCCTTATAAAAGTTATTTGTTTCTTATTAGAGGTTAACAGTTTTATATCATGTAATAAATAGCCTAATAAATGCAAAAAAAACCTGTAGTTGTTGTCTGATATAACAATACAAAACAACTATGAAATATGTTTTGCGGCTCCAGACAAAAAATGTTTTGGGAAAAAGGAGCGAAATGGCTCTTTTGGTCAATAAGGTTGCAGACCCCTGACTTAGACAGTGAGAGGGAGGGGCAGGATCGGGTTCTGTCCCACATGGCTCTAAACAGCTCATTAGGCACACACTGTAGACACTCAGTAGAAGAACACAGACTAAAACAGCAATGTACAGACGAATCAGATGATTAAACATGATCTTAAAATATATTTTATATTTTTTTTAATTTATTTTTTGCATTTTGTTGTAATCATTATTTTAATACTTTCTGCTGCCACTAGGTGGGGCTGTGCCCCACCTGCCCCTAATGACCAGTCGCCACTGAATGTGCTATAAATAGACTCGCCTTGCTTTTACTTTCGCTTCACAACCTGAGTGAGCCAGGTCCACCGAGCAACAGGTGACGCGCGGCTCAGACTGCATTCTCATTGGCTGAGAGCAGCTGGTGTTCCCTCTCTCTGCGTGTCTCTCTCATTGACCTCCCGCTGTGCAGAAAGGACGGCCGTGTTTCTGAGGAGAAAGAAGCTTCCACACAGAAAGCCTCGAGGAAGATGAAGATGTTGCTGTTTCTGCTTCTCCTGGGAATAGCAGGCCCACGCGGCACATCTGCGCGTGAGTCTTTTTGTTCTTCCGTTGGTAAATAAGAAGTGCTTCGTGAGTTTACAGCAGAGGAACTAAGGTCCCTAGAAGTTCAGTTGAGGTACCGCAAAGCACAACCATGTTATTTCATTACTTTAATATGTCTAGTTTATGAAACGGAGTGTTGTATACACATGTTTTACAGCAAAATGATTTGTTTCGGTTCATGTTTGGAACTTCGAAAAAGGTGCGCTCCCCTGAAGGGACCGTGTTGGCTATCTCTACAAATAATTATCAGAATTTCACCAAATGTGGCCGAAATGTTCACAGAGAGGTAACGCATACAATACAGGGTTAGGTTAAAGATGATAGCAATACCTTTTACCTTCTTTGTAATATTAACACTTAAACACACATAAATAGGCGGAAATGGAATAGGACATTTAAAATGCAAAAGGTATGTCATTTTTAAACTAAAGAGTCCAATCACCCAAACATGTCATTTTTATGTACCAGAGACTCTTATCTTTTCATAAAAATAGTTTGTTTGACTATTCACTTCCCCGTCTGCTGTCACCAGCCTCTACCAGGTAACCAGTGCAGCCAAAATGGCCGTCAGAATGAGGCTCTGTGTGAAGGGAAGGACTCAAAGCATAGATTAAGAGATCAAAACACATTATATACCTACCTACATATTATATATAATAATGTTTTTTATTATAATCATTATTATATATATATATGCTTTATGTATCAACCTTTTCTATTCCAAACACAGTTTTTGTTTGTATTTTACATAATCTTTGATGTAGGCTACTGTAGATCAGGGGTACTACATTTTTTTTAATTAAAGGTCCACTTGTGAATTGTATACAAGGTCAGTGGTCCGGATCAATGCCAGTACATTTCACATTTAAATTAAGCAATGTTAATTTGTTTAGTTTTTCCCTATAAATAACAAAAAGTACCCACAACAATACTGTTAAAGTCCCGCATCGATCAGCAGTATCGATAAGAGTAGTAGTACCGTTAAAAACCTTAACGATACCCATCCCTAGATACAAGTACACAAGTAAAGTGTTAAGAGAGTGAAATGTTGATTTACGAATGTCAACACTTGAAGAGATGTTGTAGTGCTACGAACCTTAGAAAGAAAAATAATTGGCTAAA
>CM070488.1:33566802-33586398 GCA_036324585.1 Champsocephalus esox
TTCTTGAATGTGAACGCCACTAAACAGTTTGATGTGAAATGATATGAAACAGAAGAAAGTCTTTCACAAAGTGCCTGAAGCTCTGCCTCTGAGTCCTCTGCAGTGATGCTCTCAGTGCACCACGAGTCCCTGTAGTGACATCACTGAGTCAATAACCTCTGAGGTGTCTGTGCAGAGATGCCCTCAGTGTCTCTGCTCCAGAAGTCCCCCTCCTCTCCAGTCAGCTGCCACGCTACAGGGTTCTACCCGGACAGAGCCGCCATGTTCTGGACCAGAGACGGAGAGCAGCTTCACCACGACGTGGACCACGGAGAGATCCTGCCCAACCACGACGGATCCTTCCAGATGAGCGTGGCCCTGAACGTCTCCTCGTTCCCCGCTGAACACTGGGGCAAGTACCGATGTGTGTTCCAGCTCTCTGGGGTGAAGGAGGACCACGTCATCGTACTGGACCGCGCTGTGATCAGGAGCAACAGAGGTAAGACTGCATCACACGGCTCCACGGTTACTAACAGCCAGCAGACCCTGACCACATGTCTCAGTGTCTCTCCCCTGAAGCATGGGTCTCAGGGGAGAGACACTGAGAACGGTTCAAGACGAACCCAGCATGACACCAGGAGGAGGAAGGGGCCTTCAGGAGCCTCAGACCTGATGCCATCCTGAAGAGCCTTCCTTCCTCCGTTCAGATTGAGACTTCCTGTTGTTTCTGCTCCTCAGGGAACCCCCCTCCCCCTCCTCCCCCTCACCATCGGTGCTGCAGTGGCTGCTCTCGCTCTCCTCCTCATCGCTGGGGTTGGACTCCTGGTTTACAGGAAGAGGAACGGTGAGAGACCAATCAGAAACCTTGTCTCATGAGTCCTCAGGGTTGTTAATGTCAGGCTTTGAGGCAGCAGCTCAGACTCAGACTCAGTGTGACGTTGGTCTGGAAAGCACTGGGTGTGTTCTCTACAGGGTAATCAGGGTGAGTTCCTTGCTGCGTACGGGCGGTGGATTGAAACTCTTTCTCTGCTCTTCCTTTCAGCCAATGAAAAACCTCTCTCTGCTGCCTCCAGCGCTGAGCTCACTGAGAGACTGAACCAGCTGTCAGCGTGAGGGGCTTCACATCAGCTCTCCACCTGCTGCATCAGGGGGCGCTGCCTCCACGTTCTCCCCGTAAACTGTTCATTATTCTTCACTTGATCGATAACTGATCAATAACTGATCATATAGGGGTTGGAAATCAGGTAACAGCTCGTTGATTGGACAACCGGAAATATGTTATTTGGGTTTCACATAAAAAGGTGGCTTTCCCTCTGATTATGCATTTACACACACACACACACACACACACACACACACACACACACACACACACACACACACACACACACACCACACACACACACACACACACACACCACACACACACACACACACACACACACACACACACACACACACACACACACACACACACGACACGTTGGTGTGTCCCGCACCGTTGTCTCTTTACGGACGACGGTGCGGGACACACCAACCTGAGTAGGGCGCCGTGAATGCTCGACTGCCTCCGACTCCCAAAATCGGGTTGGTGTATCAGGGCCCTAACCCTAACCAAGTCTTCACCCTAACATGAATGATTCCCCTTATGGGGACCTCCATTATGTCCCCATAAGGGAGGCGAGTCTGACTGTGTAAACAGATATAGGTCCCCACAAGTATAGTAATGCTAGGCCACACATACTCACACACACAGTTCATGTATCAGTGTATATATTCAGCTTGTTAATGTCTGGATCCGGCCGGGTAGCAGCAGTGATCTGGTGTCCCCGTCTGAGCTTTTCTAAATGAACCAGAAGTGTGTTTCTTTATTTCTAAATGTCTCTTGAATTGGTTTGAAAAACATAATCGTGTTTGTGATTTCGATGATGTTGCTATTGTTTGGGGGCAGG
The DNA here is from genome assembly GCA_036324585.1 of Champsocephalus esox. Taxonomy (NCBI): domain Eukaryota; kingdom Metazoa; phylum Chordata; class Actinopteri; order Perciformes; family Channichthyidae; genus Champsocephalus; species Champsocephalus esox. The sequence continues at coordinate 33,568,734 of CM070488.1, forward strand.
GAGGCTTCGTGTGCGTAGCCAGCGGACTGACGTTCTCTTTACTGTGGGGTCAGAGGTGAGCGTGACAGGAAGCCGCTCTGCATTGTTAACCCTTTCCTGTCCGTGTTTCTCTTTCCAATAAAAACCGTCTCCCAAATGTCCGTCTTCTCGTCTTTCCATAAACACATGTATTGGTTTCTGTAGCGCCTCGGACACAGAGGAACGTGGATCTGATGTGGAACTAGAGATCCAATGGTTTACTGCTCTGAAAGGAACAAATGGAAAGGTTCTCTGATGGAGGAACATGGAACAAAGTAGCTCTGAGTGAGGTGTTGATCTCTCATGTGTGTGTTATCAGGGTGTGTCGCTGCACTCAGCTGTTCTCAGAGCTCCTGCTTCAGGAACCTGTTGAGGGGAAATCTGCCCGGCAACTGATGACGTTACCATGACGACTGGGAATAACACAGTTCTGTGTTGTTAGGAACATTTAGTGAGGCTCAAACATTACCTTTGGCTTACCTTTGATTAATAGTCATATTTATATAAACAGTTTAATTTAAAATAAAAAGAAACCAGCAAATATTTCCTTTATGTACTTCATCTTTTCATATTGATCACCAGTATACTAACATGTCTGACTCAAATATTAATATTTCATCTGTGGAGAGTGATCTGTGAAGAGTGATCAGTAGAGAGTGATCTGTAGAGAGTGCTCTGTGGAGAGTGATCTGTGAAGAGTGATCTGTGAAGAGTGATCTGTGAAGAGTGATCAGTAGAGAGTGATCAGTGAAGAGTGATCTGTGAAGAGTGATCTGTGAAGAGTGATCTGTAGAGAGTGATCTGTGGAGAGTGCTCTGTGAAGAGTGATCTGTGAAGAGTGATCTGTAGAGAGTGATCTGTGGAGAGTGCTCTGTGGAGAGTGATCAGTGAAGAGTGATCTGTGGAGAGTGCTCTGTGGAGAGTGATCTGTGAAGAGTGATCTGTGGGTAGTGATCTATAGAGAGTGATCAGTAGAGAGTGATCAGTAGAGAGTGATCAGTAGAGAGTGATCTGTGAAGAGTGATCTGTGAAGAGTGATCTGTGATGAGTGATCTGTGAAGAGTGATCTGTAGAGAGTGATCTGTAGAGAGTGATCAGTAGAAAGTGATCTGTGAAGAGTGATTTGTAGAGAGTGATCTGTGAAGAGTGATCTGTAGAGTGATCTGTGAAGAGTGATCAGTAGAGAGTGATCTGTAGAGAGTGCTCTGTGGAGAGTGATCAGTAGAGAGTGATCAGTAGAGAGTGATCTGTGAAGAGTGATCTGTGAAGAGTGATCAGTAGAGAGTGATCTGTGAAGAGTGATCTGTGGAGACTGATCTGTGAAGAGTGATCTGTGAAGAGTGATCAGTAGAGAGTGATCAGTAGAGAGTGATCTGTGAAGAATGATCTGTAGAGAGTGATCTGTGGAGAGTGCTCTGTGGAGAGTGATCAGTGAAGAGTGATCTGTGGAGAGTGCTCTGTGGAGAGTGATCTGTGAAGAGTGATCTGTGGGTAGTGATCTATAGAGAGTGATCAGTAGAGAGTGATCAGTAGAGAGTGATCTGTGAAGAGTGATCAGTAGAGAGTGATCTGTGAAGAGTGATCTGTAGAAAGTGATCTGTGATGAGTGATCTGTAGAGAGTGATCTGTGAAGAGTGATCTGTAGAGAGTGATCAGTAGAGGGTGATCTGTGAAGAGTGATCTGTAGAGAGTGATCAGTAGAAAGTGATCTGTGAAGAGTGATTTGTAGAGAGTGATCTGTAGAAAGTGATCTGTAGAGAGTGATCTCTGAAGAGTGATCTGTAGAGAGTGATCTCTGAAGAGTGATCTGTAGAGAGTGATCAGTGAAGAGTGATCTGTGAAGAGTGATCAATAGAGAGTGCTCTGTGAAGAGTGATCTGTGGAGAGTGATCTGTGAAGAGTGATCAGTAGAGAGTGATCAGTGAAGAGTGATCTGTGAAGAGTGATCTGTGATGAGTGATCTGTGAAGAGTGATCTGTAGAGAGTGATCAGTAGAGGGTGATCTGTGAAGAGTGATCTGTAGAGAGTGATCAGTAGAAAGTGATCTGTGAAGAGTGATTTGTAGAGAGTGATCTGTAGAAAGTGATCTGTGAAGAGTGATCTGTAGAGAGTGATCTCTGAAGAGTGATCTGTAGAGAGTGATCTCTGAGAGTGATCTGTAGAGAGTGATCAGTGAAGAGTGATCTGTGAAGAGTGATCAATAGAGAGTGCTCTGTGAAGAGTGATCTGTGGAGAGTGATCTGTAGAGAGTGATCAGTAGAGGGTGATCTGTGAAGAGTGATCTGTAGAGAGTGATCAGTAGAAAGTGATCTGTGAAGAGTGATTTGTAGAGTGATCTGTAGAAAGTGATCTGTGAAGAGTGATCTGTAGAGAGTGATCTCTGAAGAGTGATCTGTAGAGAGTGATCTCTGAAGAGTGATCTGTAGAGAGTGATCAGTGAAGAGTGATCTGTGAAGAGTGATCAATAGAGAGTGCTCTGTGAAGAGTGATCTGTGGAGAGTGATCTGTGAAGAGTGATCAGTAGAGAGTGATCAGTAGAGAGTGATCAACAGGAAGCAGGAAATGAGGTTTGGCACCTCCTGCGTCTCCGGCTCACATCTCACCAGCAACCGGAAACATCACAACCATGAAACGATGTCATGAAATGTTTGCGTTGCAGCAGAATAACAAGTCATGTCATTGTACGATACAAATTAAAAGACTAGAAATAAACAATCCACAATGTAAACATCTCAATAGAAATAAAATAGAATATAAAAAAGAAAAGAAAATATACGTGTTGAATTACAAATGTACAGTAACAAAATATAAAGCAGGATATTATATATACATATGAGCGACCAAATCCATCGCCATTTTGTCACAGGTGTGTGAATCCACAAAATGGAGACTGGAGGTTTGAGAGAGTGATCTGTAGGCCCAATCCCAAACCACTCCCTCGACCCTACCCCTCCGTGATGGAGTGAACTCCGTCTGTAGCCACACTCGCAGCTCAACGAGGCTCCTCCTGTCAGGTGGAGGGAGTACGCACAGCAGCAAGCTTTGGGACGGCCTCCCCTCTCTCCGCAGAAACAGGAAGTGCCGTAACTGTTTGTAACAACGGTTTCATATCAGCTTCTCTTTGACAAAAAGTTTAAATGAATAACTCAAATAAAACTCCAAACATCTTTCATTGTGTTTCAAAGCTCTTTTAGTTTTAAACCTGATGTTTTTAAGCTTCTTAGTTTTTGCAACAGTCTGTGAATATACACAACTTTATAATAAAAGGCACACATTTACCTTTTTCTAGACTAAACACAGGTTGATCCTGAGTTAAAACATATGAGGTCATCCTGAGGTTGTTAACATCGCAGTTTATCAGTGGATGTTTGCTGGAACTACTTGTGATGAACAGCGTGTTTCCTGACGGACACACACAGCGTGACTCCGGGCAGGGAGAGACCGGTCTCCAGTCAGCACCGCTGCAGACTCGCTGTTTGAGGGCTCGATAGCCCACTCCCCCTCCACACTCGCTGCTTTGGAACAGCCCTCAATATGGCGGACCCTCCGCGTGAACGCGCAAACGGAGGGGTAGGGTGTAGGGGGCGGTTTGGGAATGGGCCGTAGAGAGTGAAGTATGTAGAGAAATGGAATATTAGATATTAGATTGAATATAAATGTAAAAGGTACGGTGTGATTTATATCTTATAAAGAAGCAGTGAGCTCCTTCAGAACAAACCAAAGTGCTCGTTGTTGGAAAGCGTGTTCCTCCGTGGGACTCGGCTCTCTCTCGCACCCTGCCTGAGGAACCTGTCGCTCCTCCCCTGGCTATACACTGATGGTGGTTGTTTCGGGTCGTTGCATGTCTCTGTGCCGAGCAGCTTCTGCCTAACCCGTTCTCCAGCAGCTGGAAAGTCCCTGCTCTCCTTCCCTCCTGTCTCGTGACTCAGCCGTTCTGCTCCAGATATCTCCTGTTGTGTTTCTGTCTCTGAGATACAGCAACACGTGCAGACTCCTTCCAGGGGTCCTCGAGGCTTTGAGGTCCTCGAGGCTTTGAGGTCCTCGAGGCTTTGAGGTCCCTGCAACCTGACTCTGAGGCAGCAGCAACACGACCACTGCTTTGCTCTGCAGCGTCGCTTCCTCACCTCGACTCCTTTGCTCTGCAGCGTCGCTTCCTCACCTCGTCTCCTTTGCTCTGCAGCGTCGCTTCCTCACCTCGACTGCTTTGCTCTGCAGCGTCGCTTCCTCACCTCGTCTCCTTTGCTCTGCAGCGTCGCTTCCTCACCTCGACTCCTTTGCTCTGCAGCGTCGCTTCCTCACATCGTCTCCTTTGCTCTGCAGCGTCGCTTCCTCACCTCGACTCCTTTGCTCTGCAGCGTCACTTCCTCACCTCGACTCCTTTGCTTTGCAGCGTCGCTTCCTCAGCTCGACTCCTTTGCTCTGCAGCGTCGCTTCCTCACCTCATCTCCTTTGCTCTGCAGCGTTGCTTCCTCACCTCGACTCCTTTGCTCTGCAGCGTCGCTTCCTCACCTCGTCTCCTTTGCAGCCTCGCTTCCTCACCTCGTCTCCTTTGCAGCGTCGCTTCATCACCTCGACTCCTTTGCTTTGCAGCATCGCTTTCTCACCTAGTCTCCTTTGCAGCATCGCTTCTTCACCTCGACTCCTTTGCTTTGCAGCGTCGCTTCCTCACCTCGTCTCCTTTGCTTTGCAGCGTCGCTTCCTCGCTTCGTCTCCTTTTCTCTGCAGCGTCGCTTCCTCGCCTCGACTCCTTTGCTTTGCAGCGTCGCTTCCTCGCCTCGTCTCCTTTGCTTTGCAGCGTCGCTTCCTCGCCTCGTCTCCTTTGCAGCGTCGCTTCCTCGCCTCGTCTCCTTTGCAGCGTCGCTTCCTCGCCTCGTCTCCTTTGCAGCGTCGCTTCCTCGCCTCGTCTCCTTTGCTTTGCAGCATCGCTTCCTCGCCTCGTCTCTTTTGCTTTGCAGCGTCGCTTCCTCGCCTCGTCTCCTTTGCTTTGCAGCGTCGCTTCCTCGCCTCGTCTCCTTTGCTTTGCAGCGTCGCTTCCTCGCCTCGTCTCCTTTGCTTTGCAGCGTCGCTTCCTCGCCTCGTCTCTTTTGCTTTGCAGCGTCGCTTCCTCGCCTCGTCTCCTTTGCTTTGCAGCGTCGCTTCCTCGACTCATTTAGGTTAACAATGAGTTCAAACAGACAGGAAACATGCTGTAAAAACTATTAGAAAAGGATTCAAAAGTGCCATTAATCATGTGCACAGATACATGCAGTATATTTGACCATCTTCACTTTCAACCCACTATAGTTCCAGATCTGAGTACTTCTACTTTTACTCAAGTACAAGATCTGAGTACTTCTACTTTTACTAAGTATATGATCTGAGTACTTCTACTTTTACTAAGTATATGATCTGAGTACTTCTACTTTTACTAAGTACATGATCCGAGTACTTCTCTCCTCTCTGTCTGTTGCTGCTTCCCTCCAGGATCAATAAAGCTCTTATCTTGATTGAACTGTGGTTGTATAAAACTTGAAGGTATTTGTATATCAGGTATTTGTATTTGTATCTCCCTCGGGACTCCCCTCATTTCCCCTGAGAGTGACAGTGCACTATTTATTTCCTGCTGCGCAGTTCACAGTCTGAGTCTGAGCAACAGCTCCCCTGCTGGTTGAGTTCAGAACTGTTCCCAGCAGTCACGTGATTTCCTGTAAACAGTCCGACCAGCAGGAGGGGAAATACATCCATGGGTGAAACCACTGCTCCTGAGCGCCATCTAGTGGGAACCAGTGGAACTTAAACAACACAGACCTGCGGATCTTTCTGTCTCCAGTGTGTGGTTCCGGTCCAGAGGAAGAGAAGCTTCATCACAGCAGGGGACAGGAGAGGGGTTAGGCTCAGAACCAGAGCACATTCTCACTCTGTTTTCACCACACCTGCTTAGTTACTGATTGTAAATATTCTGCTTGTCATCAGTGTGAACCCGGACATGTTGAGACCCCAAAGAGTAACGATAGAAATGTAGTAGGGTCTCCAGCTCCTCGAACCTGCCGGATGTTAACCTGCAGCTGTTGGGACGTTCACACAATGAACACAAGCTGCATCATTAGCATTAGCAGACAATAGCTAAAACATGGTTTGGACGTTTGAGGTTTTTGAGGATCTGTATTGAATAAATAATATATATTGGAGCAGTGGGTGAACATCTGATAAGAACAGTTTGCTCCGCAGCGTATTAACCACTGAATATAAAATAGTGTCTATTGGTGTTTATCACAGATGAAGTGTAACGTGAGAGCTGGAGGACGATCAGACGTCACGTAAAGAAACTAATGGTTAGATAAATGGACGTGAAGATGTGAATGATGCAGTTGGTCTTATTTAGAGTCACTCATGCTGTAACTCTTCAGAGCTCTTGGAATGGGATGTGATGCTATCCAATCAGAAGAGATCAGTGAGGCAACAATGAGGATCTTATTGATTTAAAAGCATGTTGATTACACAGCGTGAGGAACAGACATGAGAAGGAGAAGACATCATGTGACTATGCCGTCTTTCAACAAGAAGGTTGTTGGTTCGATTCCAGCCCGCGGAGTCAACATGTCGATGTGTCCCTGGGCGAGATGCTGAACCCTGAACAAAATCACAGTTCTCAAAAAAGGAACTCCTAAAAAAAAGTCAAATTATGAGAAAAAGTGATATTTCTGAAACAATTCAAAAAGAAAAAAGTTAAAATTCTAAAACTGAGCCATAAAACTGGAAAAAGCGAGAAATAAAAAAAAACATATTTTATAAAAATGTCAAAATTCAAAGAAAAATTCAAATTTCTCAAAAATTAAAGTTAGATTTCAAAAAAATATCACAATGATTTTTCTCGTAGTTCCTAAAGAGCTCTGAGAGACCTGAGGAAGAGATGTATCAGTACAGCACATTTACCATGTGATGCAATCACAATAACATACATCACCCCGGTCCTCAAAGAACTCCACTGGCTCCCCGTCTCACACCGCATCCACTACAAACTCCTGGTCCTCACTTTCAAAGCCCTCCACCATCTGGCACCTCACGGACCTCCTCACCCTCTACCGACCCCCCCCGGTCCCTCAGATCCTCCTCAGCCGGTTTGCTTTCAATCCCCAAGGCCAGACTCCGGAGCTTCGGGGACAGAGCCTTCTCTGTGGCAGCCCCGAAGCTCTGGAGCTCCCTCCCCCAAGACCTCCGTGAGTCCGAGTCCCTCACCCTGTTCCAGTCCCCGCCTCAAAACCCACCTCTTTAACTCTCTATCCATAAGCCCCGCCCCCTCTCAACTCTGTATCCATAAGCCCCGCCCCCTCTCAATCAACTTCCTCCGACGGCTTTTCTGTTTTGTTTGTTTCTTTTCGTTTGTCTACCCTCTCTCCCAAATGTAAAGTGTCTTTGGGTTCAAGAAAAGCGCTATAGAAATATAATTTATTATGATTATTATATTCGTTAGCATAGCTAGCTAACCAGATGCTAATAACAACAAAGTTATTGACTGTCTGATCAGTATGACGGATGAACAGATCGCCACTGGCTTTCAACTAAAGACAGCCACGCAGAAACTGCGGCATGTGCACGGCTCCTTATGGGTACTGCAATTTTTGGAGCAGCGTTCCGGTGCTCTCCGGGACATATACCACGATAGGCTTGTGTTGTGTTCAAGGACCCTGACATTGGCCAGGAAAAACAGGCACTCACTTTTTTAATTTAAAAAAATAAATGTGCGGTCTAGATTTCATTAATTTCTTTTTTGCGTGTATTTATAAATTATCTCGAGGCCGAATCAAATGCCGAGTTCCCCACCCCCTGCTGTAAATGTTCACTTTGTGTAAAAGATTTCTCACAAACTGAGCAGCTGAAGGGTTTCTCTCCGGTTTGAACCTGCACGTGTCTCGTCACGTGACTCCTGCGAATACACCTTTGACTGCCCAGTGTGCAGCTGAAGGGTTTCTCTCCTGTGTGAGATTGTATGTGTTGATTCAGATCACCCTTCTTGCAGCTGCAGGTGTATCACAGACTATCTGTCTGACAGGAAGCAGCAGGTGAGGCTGGGGGACACGTCTCTGACCCGAAAAGCAGGCTGACAGTTTCCCGAACAATAAGCCCTGGGTTAGTGACACGAGCTGCGGAGGATGCCAGCACCAGCTGAGGAGGGGCAGGGGTCCTGCAGGAAGGAGAGCTGCAGCAGAACCCCTGAGCTGGACTTCCCAGTTCTGTGAGAAGGACCAAGTCCGTTGCAGAATATCTCTAAAACATAAGGACTGAGTTCCTTTACTCATTTCCAGGGCCGCCTGACGGAGGCCTCCCTCCTTCGTGACCTTTGAGCCTTCATAATGATCCCAGTCCAATGCAGGCTTTCTGTTGCTCCTCTTCCTCACATGTTTCTTAGTCTTCATCTCCTCCTCTTCCTCTCATGTTCTTAGTCTTCATCTTCCTCCTCTTCCTCTCCTCTTCCTCTCATGTTCTTAGTCTTCATCTTCCTCATCTTCCTCTCCTCTTCCTCACATGTTCTTAGTCTTCATCTTCCTCATCTTCCTCTCCTCTTCCTCACATGTTCTTAGTCTTCATCTTCCTCCTCTTCCTCTCCTCTTCCTCTCATGTTCTTAGTCTTCATCTTCCTCCTCTTCCTCTCATGTTCTTAGTCTTCATCTTCCTCTTCCTCCTCTTCCTCACATGTTCGTAGTCTTCCTCGTCTTCCTCTCCTCTTCGTCTTCTTCCTCCTCTTCCTCTCCTCTTCCTCCTCTTCCTCTCCTCTTCCTCTCTTGTCTGTCCTCTTCCTCTCCTCTTCCTCCTCCTCTTCCTCCTGATGATGGATGTCCCTGTCCCCTCCTCTTCCTCCTGATGATGGATGTCCCTGTCCCCCTCCTCTTCCTCCTAATGATGGATGTCCCTGTCCCCTCCTCTTCCTCCTCCTCCTGATGATGGATGTCCCTGTCCCCTCCTCTTCCTCCTAATGATGGATGTCCCTGTCCCCTCCTCTTCCTCCTGATGATGGATGTCCCTGTCCCCTCCTCTTCCTCCTGATGATGGATGTCCCTCCTCCTCCTCCTCCTCCTCCTCCTCCTCCTCCTCCTCCTCCTCCTCCTCCTCCTCCTCCTCCTCCTGATGATGGATGTCCCTGTCCCCTCCTCTTCCTCCTGATGATGGATGTCCCTGTCCCCTCCTCTTCCTCCTGATGATGGATGTCCCTGTCCCCATCTCCTCTTCCTCCTGATGATGGATGTCCCTGTCCCCATCTCCTCTTCCTCCTCTTCCTCCTGATGATGGATGTCCCTGTCCCCTCCTCTTCCTCCTGATGATGGATGTCCCTGTCCCCATCTCCTCTTCCTCCTCTTCCTCCTGATGATGGATGTCCCTGTCCCCATCTCCTCTTCCTCCTCTTCCTCCTGATGATGGATGTCCCTGTCCCCTCCTCTTCCTCCTGATGATGGATGTCCCTGTCCCCTCCTCCTCTTCCTCCTGATGATGGATGTCCCTGTCCCCTCCTCTTCCTCCACCTCCTCTTCCTCCTGATGATGGATGTCCCTGTCCCCTCCTCTTCCTCCTGATGATGGATGTCCCTGTCCCCTCCTCTTCCTCCTCTCCTCTTCCTCTCATGTTCCTCCTCTTCCCCTCCTCTTCCTCTCATGTTCCTCTTCCTCCTGATGATGGATGTCCCTGTCCCCTCCTCTTCCTCCTGATGATGGATGTCCCTGTCCCCTCCTCTTCCTCCTGATGATGGATGTCCCTGTCCCCTCCTCTTCCTCCTGATGATGGATGTCCCTGTCCCCTCCTCTTCCTCCTGATGATGGATGTCCCTGTCCCCTCCTCTTCCTCCTGATGATGGATATCCCTGTCCCCTCTTCTTCCTCCTGATGATGGATGTCCCTGTCCCCTCCTCTTCCTCCTAATGATGGATGTCCCTGTCCCCTCCTCTTCCTCCTGATGATGGATGTCCCTCCTCCTCCTCCTCCTCCTCCTCCTCCTCCTCCTCCTCCTCCTCCTCCTCCTCCTCCTCCTCCTCCTCCTCCTCCTCCTCCTCCTCCTCCTCCCTGATGATGGATGTCCCTGTCCCCTCCTCTTCCTCCTGATGATGGATATCCCTGTCCTCTCCTCTTCCTCCTGATGATGGATGTCCCTGTCCTCTCCTCTTCCTCCTGATGATGGATGTCCCTGTCCCCTCCTCTTCCTCCTGATGATGGATGTCCCTGTCCCCTCCTCTTCCTCCTGATGATGGATGTCCCTGTCCCCTGCTCTTCCTCCTGATGATGGATGTCCCTGTCCCCCTCCTCTTCCTCCTGATGATGGATGTCCCTGTCCCCTGCTCTTCCTCCTGATGATGGATGTCCCTGTCCCCTGCTCTTCCTCCTGATGATGGATGTCCCTGTCCCCTCCTCTTCCTCCTGATGATGAAGCTTCCTGGCGTAAGGCCGAAGTGATGAACGACGCTACGGGCAGCGAGACTCCGGAGCCATTTTTAGAGACGCCGTTTGAAGAACTCTCAGCTGATGAACGCGTCTATTATTCATCAGAGATCCATCAGCTCGATGGTCTCCTTCGTGCGGAGGAGCCTTTCTACGGCCTGATGGTCCATCTCATCGCAGTTAGCGTTCGCTTTGACTTCTTGTGTTTGGTTACATTTTTAATTACATTTCATGTTTTTTTACTTTTTTTTTGTCATGATTTTCTTTTTGTGTTTTGTTTTGAAATGTGTTCTACAAGATCTGAGTACTTCTACTTTTACTACAAGATCTGAGTACTTCTACTTTTACTACAAGACCTGAGTACTTCTACTTTTACTACAAGATCTGCGTACTTCTACTTTTACTCAAGTACAAGATCTGAGTACTTCTACTTTTACTCAAGTACAAGATCTGAGTACTTCTACTTTTACTCAAGTACAAGATCTGAGTACTTCTACTTTTACTAAGTACAATATCTGAGTACTTCTACTTTTACTAAGTACAAGATCTGAGTACTTCTACTTTTACTCAAGTACAAGATCTGAGTACTTCTACTTTTACTCAAGTACAAGATCTGAGTACTTCTACTTTTACTAAGTACAAGATCTGAGTACTTCTACTTTTACTCAAGAATAAGATCTGAGTACTTCTACTTTTACTAAGTACAAGATCTGAGTACTTCTACTTTTACTACAAGATCTGAGTACTTCTACTTTTACTACAAGATCTGCGTACTTCTACTTTTACTCAAGTACAAGATCTGAGTACTTCTACTTTTACTCAGTACAAGATCTGAGTACTTCTACTTTTACTCAAGTACAAGATCTGAGTACTTCTACTTTTACTAAGTACAAGATCTGAGTACTTCTACTTTTACTCAAGTACAAGACCTGAGTACTTCTACTTTACTACAAGATCTGAGTACTTCTACTTTTACTACAAGACCTGAGTACTTCTACTTTTACTACAAGATCTGCGTACTTCTACTTTTACTCAAGTACAAGATCTGAGTACTTCTACTTTTACTCAAGTACAAGATCTGAGTACTTCTACTTTTACTCAAGTACAAGATCTGAGTACTTCTACTTTTACTCAAGTACAAGATCTGAGTACTTCTACTTTTACTAAGTACAAGATCTGAGTACTTCTACTTTTACTAAGTACAAGATCTGAGTACTTCTACTTTTACTCAAGTACAAGATCTGAGTACTTCTACTTTTACTCAAGTACAAGATCTGAGTACTTCTACTTTTACTAAGTACAAGATCTGAGTACTTCTACTTTTACTCAAGAATAAGATCTGAGTACTTCTACTTTTACTAAGTACAAGATCTGAGTACTTCTACTTTTACTCAATTACAAGATCTGAGTACTTCTACTTTTACTAAGTACAAGATCTGAGTACTTCTACTTTTACTAAGTACAAGATCTGAGTACTTCTACTTTTACTCAAGTACAAGATCTGAGTACTTCTACTTTTACTACAAGATCTGCGTACTTCTACTTTTACTCAAGTACAAGATCTGAGTACTTCTACTTTTACTCAAGTATCAGATCTGAGTACTTCTACTTTTACTCAAGTACAAGATCTGAGTACTTCTACTTTTACTCAAGTACAAGATCTGAGTACTTCTACTTTTACTCAAGTACAAGATCTGAGTACTTCTACTTTTACTCAAGTACAAGATCTGAGTACTTCTACTTTTACTCAAGTACCAGATCTGAGTACTTCTACTTTTACTCAAGTACAAGATCTGAGTACTTCTACTTTTACTCAAGTACAAGATCTGAGTACTTCTACTTTTACTCAAGTACAAGATCTGAGTACTTCTACTTTTACTCAAGTACAAGATCTGAGTACTTCTACTTTTACTCAAGTACAAGATCTGAGTACTTCTACTTTACTCAAGTACAAGATCTGAGTACTTCTACTTTTACTCAAGTACAAGATCTGAGTACTTCTACTTTTACTCAAGTACAAGATCTGAGTACTTCTACTTTTACTCAAGTACAAGATCTGAGTACTTCTACTTTTACTAAGTACAAGATCTGAGTACTTCTACTTTTACTCAAGAATAAGATCTGAGTACTTCTACTTTTACTAAGTACAAGATCTGAGTACTTCTACTTTTACTCAAGTACAAGATCTGAGTACTTCTACTTTTACTAAGTACAAGATCTGAGTACTTCTACTTTTACTAAGTACAAGATCTGAGTACTTCTACTTTTACTCAAGTACAAGATCTGAGTACTTCTACTTTTACTACAAGATCTGCGTACTTCTACTTTTACTCAAGTACAAGATCTGAGTACTTCTACTTTTACTCAAGTATCAGATCTGAGTACTTCTACTTTTACTCAAGTACAAGATCTGAGTACTTCTACTTTTACTCAAGTACAAGATCTGAGTACTTCTACTTTTACTCAAGTACAAGATCTGAGTACTTCTACTTTTACTCAAGTACAAGATCTGAGTACTTCTACTTTTACTCAAGTACCAGATCTGAGTACTTCTACTTTTACTCAAGTACAAGATCTGAGTACTTCTACTTTTACTCAAGTACCAGATCTGAGTACTTCTACTTTTACTCAAGTACAAGATCTGAGTACTTCTACTTTTACTCAAGAACAAGACCTGAGTACTTCTACTTTTACTCAAGAACAAGATCTGAGTACTTCTACTTTTACTCAAGTACAATATCTGAGTACTTCTACTTTTACTCAAGTACAAGATCTGAGTACTTCTACTTTTACTCAAGTACCAGATCTGAGTACTTCTACTTTTACTCAAGTACAAGATCTGAGTACTTCTACTTTTACTCAAGTACCAGATCTGAGTACTTCTACTTTTACTCAAGTACAAGATCTGAGTACTTCTACTTTTACTCAAGTACAAGATCTGAGTACTTCTACTTTTACTCAAGTACAAGATCTGAGTACTTCTACTTTTACTCAAGTACCAGATCTGAGTACTTCTACTTTTACTCAAGTACCAGATCTGAGTACTTCTACTTTTACTCAAGTACCAGATCTGAGTACTTCTACTTTTACTCAAGTACCAGATCTGAGTACTTCTACTTTTACTCAAGTACCAGATCTGAGTACTTCTACTTTTACTCAAGTACCAGATCTGAGTACTTCTACTTTTACTCTAGTACAAGATCTGAGTACTTCTACTTTTACTCTAGTACAAGATCTGAGTACTTCTACTTTTACTCTAGTACAAGATCTGAGTACTTCTACTTTTACTCAAGAACAAGATCTGAGTACTTCTACTTTTACTACAAGATCTGAGTATTTCTACTTTTACTCAAGTACAAGATCTGAGTATTTCTACTTTTACTCAAGTACAAGATCTGAGTATTTCTACTTTTACTCAAGTACAAGATCTGAGTACTTCTACTTTTACTCAAGTACAAGATCTGAGTACTTCTACTTTTACTCAAGTACAAGATCTGAGTACTTCTACTTTTACTCTAGTACAAGATCTGAGTACTTCTACTTTTACTCAAGTACAAGACCTGAGTACTTCTACTTTTACTCAAGTACAAGATCTGAGTACTTCTACTTTTACTCTAGTACAAGATCCGAGTACTTCTACTTTTACTCAAGTACAAGATCTGAGTATTTCTACTTTTACTCAAGAACAAGATCTGAGTACTTCTACTTTTACTCAAGTACAAGATCTGAGTACTTCTACTTTTACTCAAGTACAAGATCTGAGTACTTCTACTTTTACTCAAGTACAAGATCTGAGTACTTCTACTTTTACTCAAGTACAAGATCTGAGTACTTCTACTTTTACTCAAGTACAAGATCTGAGTACTTCTACTTTTACTCAAGTACAAGATCTGAGTACTTCTACTTTTACTCAAGAACAAGATCTGAGTACTTCTACTTTTACTCAAGTACAAGATCTGAGTACTTCTACTTTTACTCAAGAACAAGATCTGAGTACTTCTACTTTTACTCAAGTTCAAGATCTGAGTACTTCTACTTTTACTCAAGAACAAGATCTGAGTACTTCTACTTTTACTCAAGTACAAGATCTGAGTACTTCTACTTTTACTCAAGTACAAGATCTGAGTACTTCTACTTTTACTCAAGTACAAGATCTGAGTACTTCTACTTTTACTCAAGTACAAGATCTGAGTACTTCTACTTTTACTCAAGTACAAGATCTGAGTACTTCTACTTTTACTCAAGTACAAGATCTGAGTACTTCTACTTTTACTCAAGAACAAGATCTGAGTACTTCTACTTTTACTCAAGAACAAGATCTGAGTACTTCTACTTTTACTCAAGTACCAGATCTGAGTATTCTACTTTTACTCAAGACAGATCTGAGTACTTCTACTTTTACTCAAGTACCAGATCTGAGTACTTCTACTTTTACTCAAGTACAAGATCTGAGTACTTCTACTTTTACTCAAGTACAAGATCTGAGTACTTCTACTTTTACTCAAGTACAAGACCTGAGTACTTCTACTTTTACTCAAGTACAAGATCTGAGTACTTCTACTTTTACTCAAGTACAAGATCTGAGTACTTCTACTTTTACTCTAGTACAAGATCTGAGTACTTCTACTTTTACTCAAGAACAAGATCTGAGTACTTCTACTTTTACTCATACAAGATCTGAGTACTTCTACTTTTACTCAAGTACAAGATCTGAGTACTTCTACTTTTACTCAAGTACAAGATCTGAGTACTTCTACTTTTACTCAAGTACAAGATCTGAGTACTTCTACTTTTACTCAAGTACAAGATCTGAGTACTTCTACTTTTACTCAAGTACAAGATCTGAGTACTTCTACTTTTACTCAAGTACAAGATCTGAGTACTTCTACTTTTACTCAAGTACAAGATCCGAGTACTTCTACTTTTACTCAAGTACAAGATCTGAGTACTTTCTACTTTTACTCTAGTACAAGATCTGAGTACTTCTACTTTTACTCAAGTACAAGATCTGAGTACTTCTACTTTTACTCTAGTACAAGATCTGAGTACTTCTACTTTACTCAAGTACAAGATCCGAGTACTTCTACTTTTACTCTAGTACAAGATCTGAGTACTTCTACTTTTACTCAAGTACAAGATCTGAGTACTTCTACTTTTACTACAAGATCTGAGTATTTCTACTTTTACTCAAGTACAAGATCTGAGTACTTCTACTTTTACTCAAGTACAAGATCTGAGTACTTCTACTTTTACTCAAGTACAAGATCTGAGTACTTCTACTTTTACTCAAGTCAAGATCTGAGTACTTCTACTTTTACTCAAGTACAAGATCTGAGTACTTCTACTTTTACTCAAGTACAAGATCTGAGTACTTCTACTTTTACTCAAGTACAAGATCTGAGTACTTCTACTTTTACTCAAGTACAAGATCTGAGTACTTCTACTTTTACTCAAGTTCAAGATCTGAGTACTTCTACTTTTACTCAAGTACAAGATCTGAGTACTTCTACTTTTACTCAAGAACAAGATCTGAGTACTTCTACTTTTACTCAAGAACAAGATCTGAGTACTTCTACTTTTACTCAAGTCAAGATCTGAGTACTTCTACTTTTACTCAAGTACAAGATCTGAGTACTTCTACTTTTACTCAAGAACAAGATCTGAGTACTTCTACTTTACTCAAGTACAAGATCTGAGTACTTCTACTTTTACTCAAGTACAAGATCTGAGTACTTCTACTTTTACTCAAGTACAGATCTGAGTACTTCTACTTTTACTACAAGATCTGTGTACTTCTACATTTACTGAAGTACAAGATCTGAGTACTTCTACTTTTACTGACAAGATCTGAGTACTTCTACTTTTACTCAAGTACAATATCTGAGTACTTCTACTTTTACTCAAGTACAAGATCTGAGTACTTCTACTTTTACTCAAGAACAAGATCTGAGTACTTCTACTTTTACTCAAGTCAAGATCTGAGTACTTCTACTTTTACTCAAGTACAAGATCTGAGTACTTCTACTTTTACTCAAGAACAAGATCTGAGTACTTCTACTTTTACTCAAGTACAAGATCTGAGTACTTCTACTTTTACTCAAGAACAAGATCTGAGTACTTCTACTTTTACTCAAGTCAAGATCTGAGTACTTCTACTTTTACTCAAGTACAAGATCTGAGTATTTCTACTTTTACTCAAGTTCAAGATTGAGTACTTCTACTTTTACTCAAGTACAAGATCTGAGTACTTCTACTTTTACTACAAGATCTGTGTACTTCTACTTTACTGAAGTACAAGATCTGAGTACTTCTACTTTTACGTACAAGATCTGAGTACTTCTACTTTTACTCAAGTACAATATCTGAGTATTTCTACTTTTACTCAAGTACAATATCTGAGTACTTCTACTTTTACTCAAGTACAAGATCTGAGTACTTCTACTTTTACTCAAGTACAAGATCTGAGTACTTCTACTTTTACTACAAGATCTGAGTACTTCTACTTTTACTCAAGTACAGATCTGAGTATTTCTACTTTTACTCAAGACAAGATCTGAGTACTTCTACTTTTACTCAGTACCAGACCTGAGTACTTCTACTTTTACTCAAGTACCAGACCTGAGTACTTCTACTTTTACTACAAATCTGTGTACTTCTACATTTACTGAAGTACAAGATCTGAGTACTTCTACATTTACTGAAGTACAAGATCTGAGTACTTCTACTTTTACTCAAGTACCAGATCTGAGTACTTCTACTTTTACTCAAGTACAAGACCTGAGTACTTCTACTTTTACTACAAGATCTGTGTACTTCTACATTTACTGAAGTACAAGATCTGAGTACTTCTACTTTTACTCAAGTACCAGACCTGAGTACTTCTACTTTTACTCAAGTACAAGACCTGAGTACTTCTACTTTTACTACAAGATCTGTGTACTTCTACTTTTACTGAAGTACAAGATCTGAGTACTTCTACTTTTACTCAAGTACAAGATCTGAGTACTTCTACTTTTACTACAAGATCTGAGTACTTCTACTTTTACTCAAGTACAATATCTGAGTATGTCTACTTTTACTCAAGTACAAGATCTGAGTACTTCTACTTTTACTCAAGTACAAGATCTGAGTACTTCTACATTTACTGAAGTACAAGATCTGAGTACTTCTACTTTTACTCAAGTACCAGACCTGAGTACTTCTACTTTTACTCAAGTTCAAGATCTGAGTACTTTACTTTGACTCAA